>JAEQBH010003343.1:0-310016 GCA_016808115.1 Tetrastigma voinierianum | reverse complement strand
GTTATTTAAATTTTATGTTTTTTTATTAATTTTAATTTTATTATATATTATCAAGAGTTACAAGAAAATTATTTGATTTTTGTTATAAGTCAAAATCTTTATTATTTTTATCAATTTGTCATATGCTTGATTCTCATTATTTTATGATAAACTAAAAGTTTGTCCCTAATGTCAAATCTCACAAAATTCGAGTTCATGACATTTGATATTTGAAAAGAATTTGTCTATTTTGGATTTTGATGTTAAATAAACTATTGAAATTTGATAAAGTCATCAATCTGAATCCCGATTGAGTTTTAATTGATTTCACGAAGCGAGAATCATAATTTCATCCCAAATTCGTGAACATGAATGAGGATCGATGCAATCATGAAAAAAATTCATGATGTAAATTATTAATATTCACCAAATCCTTAGGAAAGGAAAAGCCTCACCATCAGAAGTAGATTATTATTGAGGTAAAATCAAAAGTGTGTGATGCCCTACAATTCGAGTCCCAGTTGATTAGATTAACTGCGGAATTACTACCTTAGGTCGCGCTTTGAAGTCTTGTTATAACGAGTACCAATTGCTTGTGGAGTATCGAGGTTACTCGGCACCACCTCGGCGTCCTTTCTCACAGGAACCCATTCATCCATATTTACATTGCAAATATGATAATAATACACTAAAACAGTCCGTAAGAGCTCGGTCACGACTCTCTTACCATTATTACATACCTAACTATATTGGCAATAGTTCAAAGAGAATTTAATTACAATTCTTTTATACAAAACATATGCTAGAACTAGTTTGTTCTAAGCACTTTTTACAATGAATTTATCAGGCCACATGTTGGCCCTCTCGCAATCCGACCTCGTACGGCGTTGTCATCGGTGTAGACCCCTACACACAAAGAGTTGTCCATAAAGGGTGAGCCACACCAAGTAGGAAATACCTCCTACGAGGCTATTCCCACTTAAGTGCACATACAGTATTCTTTCGATATTTCACATTCACATTCCAACAAGAACATGCCAATTCTATATGGAATCCTACATGCCATACCATGAAATGAGATGCATCATGTACCATGTGCCTAAGTTCACACCGACTCCCTCACACAACGCCTAAGCCTATGTATGAAAAACCATCATTCTGGATGACATCCAATGATCATTTTCAAAACAAATCTCATTTGTTTATAAACCAAAAGCTTTTTGGATGATACATCACAATGATCATTGATTCGTGCCACAGTAGGGTGATCCGGAATCAACAAAATTTATACCTAAGTTCCCTCCCTGCTAGTAGTCAAGCTGCAATATGGCAGTCCTAGGGTCGAACCGGGGATGGGTTTCGCCAGATACAAATGATTTGAGTGAAATCAAAAGCCCAGTGAATTAAATTTGGATTTTGGGGTTTGGTTAAGCCGGTCAGGTTGGTGGGTTGCAAAAGCGAAATAAAATGAAGAAAATAAGAAAGAACTCCTTGAAAGTCTCGAACCCCTTTAGGTTAGGGTTTTAGGGCAACCAAACATGTCCTCGGGTCTTTCCTCGCGTTGGGGGCATGACATATAGTCATTTCCCGAGCCGGTTCATTAGCTTTAAAAACTAAACCCTATGATTTTCCCTTTTGAAAAATAGCATTTAAATGAAGTAAATGTTCTAACGGTGAAAACACATCTAAAAAACCCTAATCCCACGATAACAGTGGGAGAATGACTAAGCTGACCTCGTGGATCTGAGTGAAGTATCCATTGAACCCCAGATTGCCAAATACACATTAAAGATAGCATGCTTAAGAGATTTTAACCTAAGTGAGAGCCGGGAACCTAAACAACCATAAATCGTGCGTTAAAAACGGAGGGCCAGGTGGACACCTCCAAACTGGTGCCCAGTGGCGAGTCCTCTTCCAGGAGGAAGGAAGTACAATAACCATCCTCTGAGTTGTCATCCTGGGAGGAGTGTTGTGAAAAGATTTGAGAAAGGGAGAAAATGAGAAAAGCAAAATGGGGCTTGGAACCTAATTTTATTTCTGACAAAAAAATCCGTCCTCCTTCAGTGTATACAAAAATAGGCTTATATAGCCTTACAAACCAAGTGAAATACCATAAAATCCAAACTTAAAGTGATTCTGACAAAATTTAGAAAGGAGAAAAACCAAATTGCCAAAAGCGGGGCGGCTGAGCGGGAGCTGGTCGGCGGGAGGCATTTTCGCGGGGATGCACGAGTGGGTAGCGAAAGCACTCTGCCAGAGTCCCGATTTTCTTCACATTTTGCTCTTCTTTCCTTCGATCTTTGATTTGCAATGTTGAGTTTGGCTTGAATTCTCGATGCTTGGATCGACTCAACAATTTCGGCATAATTAGCTTCATAGCGCAAAAATTGCCACAAATGTGATCATTAAAATAGTAGGCTAGTAATGTGTAAATCGGGTTAATTAGAATGATTAGTATACAAAAGCACTCAAAACCTATAATAAATAGGGTTGAAATGGCACTTTTTGGACACCTAATCAATCATTTATATTCAAAATCATACGCACCTTTTTGTAGTATGATTTTAGTGTCAACCGCCCAGGCTTATAAACTTAGACAATTTCACGGTCTTTCATCATTGCGGGGACTATGTCGACCATAATTGGTAGGCTTTTTCACGAGGATCTATCCTTCTTCTTGATACATCACAGTTTTTCTGCTTTACCATTTTAATCAATCGATGCGTGACTTTGTTGAATGATTGTCTCATTCTTAATAGTGATCAAACTTTTAAGACGTTATCGATTCTGACCATTCACACTCACACCCATTTAATCACGATGTCCACATTACGCCACAATGCAGAGTTGCCATTGCATGTTATATTATGTCACATACGCATGAATGCTACATAGACGAAACAATCCACCGCCTGCGGTGTCATGGACCAATCACATCACTGCGTATGACTTCCGTACATCATTTTGTGACATGTTGTCCGCTGATCCAGCGATGACACACACACGAAGCCAAGCCATGTAGTATTATTGCACGCAATAATTCATCACATGTCAATACGTTGAATTTTTTCGTATTGACATCGAAGCCGATCTCATTTGTCAGTAGTGGCACGCTCGCAATCGAGCCGTGTCGCGGCCATTTGCCGCAGTAACTCATCACATGTCAACGTATTAGAGCACACGTAATGACGCAGAAACATATCACTCTTAATCAACGATGTACCTCAAACCAGTCACTGTGGCCCCGAGAAGCAGGCCCACAAACAATCACAAATTGGGCCACGAGGCCAGGCCACAAGCGGGCGGCGCGATCACGGCCTCGGACAGCGGGGCTCGCTTAGGCGTAGCCTGCCTCCACCTAGGTGGAGTGGTTCACCTAGGCGAGCCTCGCCTAGGCGGACCAGAAATTTCGTCGTCGCTACCCCCAAGTTCACCTAGGCGACCCTTCACATCGCCTAGGCATAGCACCAATCTTCCATGGGAAAATTTGGAATCGAGATGCACTCGAAAATCCCATTTTTTTTCTTTGCCAAACAGGCCCTTAACAAAAAAAACCCTATTTTCCTGGCTCAAAGATGAAAAGTAAGCCAAGGTAGGAAGAATCCCTTACCTATAGGAGCTTGATACACGGGTAGAAAGCCTCCTAAACCCGACAAATTAGATTTCCCGAAATCTCTCCTCTTGGAACTTCGGCAAAATCCCTCTTTTCTGGTACCCATGCGTACCCCTCGTCGATGTGATGAACTTTCATTCTTGGCCCAACGAAAACCAACCAACGGAGCTCCATAAATCTTAGGAGGAAGCCTTGGCTCTTCTTTTTCTCTCTTCTCTTTTCGCTATCGGTCAAAACAAGGAAAATGGGCTCTTTTTGCCCTAATTCCTCTTTTATTAACAGGTATAGTTGGATGTGTGGCCCACTTCATGCCACATTATCCACCCTGGGTTTAAGATAGATTATGGCGGCGATTCATTTTCCGCCTCATTTTAAGTTCAAATTATATCCAATGAACTTAACTCGAGTCATTTCTCAATTTCCGAGATTTTCATAAATAATCTCATACCCAGAAATCCTTGGACACCCATTCGCCTTGAAAAAAGTGAAAATCTCATCTCGAGTGGTGATTATTAGGTGACTAGATTTTGTGAGACAAATCCAACGGGAAATACATTTCATTACTCGAGATGCAAAAATTTTACGGTTTTCAACACATTACTAATATGGCAATTCTTGTTTTCATTTTTCATAAAATTGATTTTACCGGGTTTACATTCTCTTCTCACTTGAGAATTTGTGCAAAATTCCCACACAACCTATGAATCTCATGCATATGCAACGTCATTTTAACACCAGTGGCTAAACATACCTTCTTCCTTGAACAAGAAGGGATAGTCGCGAAGCATGGTGCCGCGTTCCCATGTTGCCTCCTCGTTTCCATGATGTTTCCTGACACCTTCACCACCCTTACGATCTTGCTTCGTAAAACCTAATCCCGGCCATCCATAATACACACAGGTCCCTCCTCGAAGGTTCCATCTACATCAACTACAAGCTCTCGCTAATCCACCACATGAGTCGGATCTGGGGTGTACTTCCGGAGCATAGAGACATGGAATACCGCATGTACACTTGATAAACTCATCGGTAAAGCCAAATGGAGTAATACTGTCCTTTTACCCTCTCGAGTACCTCAAAGTGCCCAATATACCTCGTGACAGCTTTCCTACTCTTGTTTGACCACTCCTCTCTTAGGCATCATAACCAGAAGACATGATCACCCACCTTAAACTCCGAGGTTCACAGCGATGCAATAAGGCGTAAGCTCTGCCAGCTGGCTCTAAAGCGTGAGAAGAACATACGCTTCCATATCAAATCACGCTTCTGGTATCTACCGCACTCAACTGGACCGTGGTGATTCTCTTCACCACTATATCCAAACAAAGCCAGGAGATCGACATGGCTCCCATACGTGCCTCTATGGTGCCATCGTGCTTTTTGATAGCTATTGTTGAAGCGAGTTACAAAGGTTAATGCTCTTCTGTTCTGCCAAGATCTGAATATCACTGTAGCATGTTCTACAGCTTCCTAGATGGTCCTCCACCCCATTGACCGTCCGTTTGGGGATGTAACCATCATCAGCCGTAATACATGGCTCATTGAAACTCTCCCAAAATGAGTTGTAAACACGATTTGTCGATGCCATAGATCCCCAGAAGCGCTGCCGTGTAACTGCAGTTTGTCTCGTATGCCTAGCCTGCACAATTCACTCTAGTGTGAGGCCATCTACCACTAGCAAGTGTGTCGACTTAGTGAGCGGGACCTTTATCACCCACAGCGTCATACGCTCGCGTGTGTGAAGTGAGTCACAAAATCCATCGTGATGTGTACATACTCATTTATCGATGGCTGAGTAATCCAGTTGACCTCTAGTGCCAGTCTACTCGCGACACGTGAGACATCGTCGAACCAAATCCTATTTCTTCATCCCGCTCAGGTAATCTTTAGCGACATAGATCGTGATACATCTTGAGCAACACACGGATGTATGGTAAAGCGAGGCAAATGGAACTCTTAAGTTTCGCTATCTCGGATCTTATTTGGGAACCCATGACTGTCCTATATGAAGGCTACCGCCCGGGTGCATGGTCTAGCCTTTGTCACAATAGCCGTGAGTACCGAATCCACGATGGGTGAGTATCTTTGTCATCGCCTTAACTTCGATCACTTTCGTAGGAAGGCGTAGCCACTAAACTCTTGTGCTGCGAGCACTGATCTTGTCTTTGCGATGCAGGCATCCCATAGTCTCAAGCATCTACCATTCTCGGAAGCTGCTACTGGCCAGCCTCCCCTTGACCCGGTGAGTGCATCAGCCACCACATTTGCCTTCTGGGATCAGTGTCTGAAGTGAATGCAATCCTCAGGATCTTTCATCCACACACGTTGCCTCATGTTGAGGTCAAGTTGTGTAAAATGTGCCTTGAGACTTTTGTGATCTAAAAACACTCAAATTACCCACTTATAAATGGTAGCACAGATTATTACAAAGAAATGAAGACAATAGCCTACCAACTCATGTCATGTGTAGGGTAACTCTACCGTGGTTCTTGTTCTTTGAGAACCATAATGCTTCTCCGGAATTTGCATGAATACATCCCGATTATCCTTGGGCATCTGCATCTGCTTGTGTATGTACACTTTCTGGGACTATGAAATAGAAGCTAAAGTAAGCCTCCTTCAATTCCTGAGTCCCTCTCGCACCAGTCATTCCACTCAAACTTGACCTCCTTCTCGATTAACCTCGTCATGGCGGCAGGATAGCAGAAGTCCTCAATCAGACCTCCTATAATACCATAACATTCAAATTGTGTATCTCAGGCACATATGGTCTCTCTAACTCATAGCGCCTCCAACCTTCTCTCGGGTCCCACTTTGATATGCGGCGGTGCGCGTGCCTAAAGTCTCACTGATAGCTGAGAAACTGGTATACGGTTGCTGGCGGTGCTCCCTCGAAAGTGCAAACGACCCTCCAGCTGACCCTCAGTGATCCTCCTCAAACTTGTAGTAGATTAAGATGTCATCCAGCTCCAATAAGCCAGATCTAGGCCAAGGTTGGAACTTACCCAGTGAATAAGATCCATGGTCATTGGGGCGTGTCAGTCAGCGGCATCGCACTATGAACTTCGAAATTCCCGTATCGCATTCTTAGTCTTAGGATCATCTTTGCCTCTAACTCTCAGCGATGGTAAGTAGGTGTGAAATTTGTATCTTGGAATGGGCAGTGTCCCTCTCAGCTGATAAAATAAATCATTAATCCATGGCAAGAATTTACCTGTCTTGACGTAGCCTTATTCAGCTGTCGATAATCCTACCACATGCGAAAAGTCTTTATCTCTTCTTGGAAAATGAGATCGAGCACCAAGTGGTGGCAATGTGACACCCGACCAGGGGGTCCATTGACAACTCGTCGACCTTGGAATACATGTGGTCATTGGTGTCTCAGTACACCGTAAGTGTCTCTCTGAGACTCGAACATAAATAAAATGCCACTTGTCGAGCCCTTACATCCATACTCATCAAAATATAACCAACTGCTCCATTACAATGGTTTGAGTTAATTACACTCCTATACAACATGTACCAGTTAGAAGGTTTCATACATGTTTTGCAAAAATACATATCATCAAAGCCACATGTCGACTTTCTCCTCAAAAGCGGCCTCTAGTGAGCGTCGTCTTCCTGAATACTCCCGCAATACGAAGAGGGATCTCATGTGGGATGGCTTGATCCCAAATAGTTGAATTCTTCTGAGTTGCCACACCTAGAACAACAGTACAATGGCAAACACACATATTCAAGTGAATTCATGAGTTTCATACTCGAATGTCATGTTTATGGATGAAATGTGACTCCTGCACCCGACACCAGAGCCCTCGACTCCTCCACGCGTGCCTAAGCCGAGTGTAGAGAAGCAACGACATTTTTCAAAGCAAGGTTTTTGTTCCTGAAAACATAATACCAATTTTGATAAAATTATATTGGATAACCCTCGAAATTGAATTCTTTGGATA
Source organism: Tetrastigma voinierianum (assembly GCA_016808115.1). Classification (NCBI taxonomy): domain Eukaryota; kingdom Viridiplantae; phylum Streptophyta; class Magnoliopsida; order Vitales; family Vitaceae; genus Tetrastigma; species Tetrastigma voinierianum. Next base: position 302,471 of record JAEQBH010003343.1, on the reverse strand, counting down.
ACTCTCCAAAGCGGTCATGGGGTGTCTACGAGATGAATTGTTAGACAACTCTCGAAGCGATTCTTCGGAGAAAATCTTCCCGTGAATTCATTTTAGCGATATATTTCTATTATCACTGACCCGTACCTCTTTGTTCTAGGTTACCTGATTGCATATGAAATGTAATATGCCATTTCACGATAATTCATTTTAATATATAAAACACATACATATATTAATGAAATTTACACAAGCAACATTATTCAATCCTTAGCAATAACATATGTCAAACATAATGACGACTCTGTACAGTCCGTGGTCGATTTAGATTTATGCAAAAAACCCTCTAGGGATTTCGCCCTTGATTAAGTTTTGTGAACAGTGTTTAACTCATTCAGCCCCGAACATCCTAACCATTCGTGGCTCTTAGCCAAAGAATAAATCAAGTAGGAGAAAACCCCTGCCCCTTGAGTTTGTGAAGCTCCACAAACTATAAGTACCACGCGTAGCTCTTACGGTCAGGGATGGCTTTGCCCTCTTTGTCTCGCCCGAATTAAGTGAGTCGTCCCTTGGAAAATCTAGAGAGAGTGAGAAACCACACTCTAAAACCCTCTGCCATATTCTTCCTTCTCCTCTTTCGGTTTACTCTCCTTCCCAGCGATTGATCGAGATGGGGTCAATAGGACTTGTCCTCTCATTGCCACATGTCCAATTCTCATTGGTTCTTAGGATTACACTTTATCGCCTCATACCATGATTTTCACCCAATCATGTTGCCCACATGTCTCTCATGGTCCCATTTGAGCTCATATTTTGACTCATTACGCACATGACCGTGGCACCTCTTGAGCCACTCACGGTATGCCGTGTCGCGCTCGATGCCTCGGCATTGAAATTAGATTGTCTCATAATTCGACCAAATTCAGCGAAATTCTAATAACAGTGGCTAGATTTCAGGCGAGACAATTCCAATGTGTTGATCAGTTTCTCTAATATCGAGATAAGAAAAATTCGGATTTTGATCTCGAAATTACCATTTATCTTTTGGAAAATTAAATTTTATAGGGTGCTTACACTCGGTCTAATGAAATGCTGTCCAACACAATTGGACCTTGAGGTCCACAATAACTCGATAAGTAGCCATTCTATGCAGTCCGCGAAATAGGCTGTAATACCCGGTGTAACTTCGATATATGAGAAGTCACACATCCTATCTGAAATCTCGGTAGTTCATCGGAAAAACATCCTCGTACTCACAAATCACAGAGTAGATCAAACCTGTCCCACCTCGATCTTCAGGGGTGGGCACTGGCCGCACTTATAGCTACCCATGCCATAGTCGTACACAACTCAGGGTAAAGCGTCATGCTTATTCCCCTAAAACATAACACAAGTACCATCCGATTAGTATGAGCCTTAAGCCTCCTACAGTCACAAATCAGTGTGACTCGTGTACCATCAACTAGTCCATCCCAAGGATGACATCAAACTCTGACATGTCCATGACCCTCAGGTCCATAGTGAGTAGAATCCACGAGGATCTACAGCTCACAATCCCAGATATATGATCAAAGCCTCACCACGGTTCCCGAGGAGAATTCACTTATAGCGACCCAATCAGAGCTAACCCTCTATTTGAATCTTCACACATGATGCGATAATGAATGAATGGGGTGCACAGAGAATCAAACAATACTCTCTTGCACTCGCGAAAAGAGTATAAATGTACCTTGAATAGCCATTGATCATAAAGCTTAAATGCGAGGTGTGATAAGTGTAGAACACGCGGTCCTTGAAGTCTCGACACAGAGCCACAATCCTCGACCTCGACCATGCCCTTACCCTTGTGGCCTGTCTGCAAAACAATAGGTGCTTATGCGACACCTTGGGGTAATCTTTGTCTTCTGGCCCATGGCGAGTAGGAATAAGCTAACGTCATGCATGTCAACGATGACTAGAGTGGTGTCCATAACTCTAGGATCATGCCTGCGAGGGCAATCCGGAGAGTCTAAAGTGTCGGTGGTGACACTTTGGAAACACACCCTGCATACTGGGTGGCTAGGGCTTAAAGTGTCTCCCGTCTTGGGATGATCCCAGGCTTGGCCCACGGTAGCGCGGCCTTGTCTCTAAAAGCCACCGTGGAGTATAAGTCCTGCCTTCTTTCTGAGCTGAAGAAGGGAGTGGAATATCCCCTTCCTCTTACCACTAACTTTGCATCTAGGATGCTCAGGTGCGTTATCCCTTCCTCTATGGCCGCAGTTATCGACGTACCAGATGCGTATCTTACGAGAGAGTCCTCTGATTTTACCTTGGATGGGTTAATTTCAAACCATTCTCAAATTTCCTCACTTTGGCCCTGTCATTGGCCACATAATCATCCATGAGCAGCTACTAACCAGTGACAGTCACGTGTTCGAGCGCAGATCATTGTTCCTTGTTTCAACTTTAGGAACTCTAAGCTTTGCATGTCATGCGGATCAGGAATCTTGCCCATGAAAGCTCACATAATCCTTCACGTATCATTCTCTTGATTCCTCGAGGCTTGCTGGAGCCAGTCCCGGCCCATACTTAGGATTCGCACCGGTTGGAATGCGGTAGCCTTATTTCGGCATCGGGTGATCTCCGTAGCCTTCAAAATCTTTCAGGCTTGTCAGACAATGATTGACTTCCATGGTTCATTCCTCCTTGAAGGTTGGAGGATGATGTGCGCTAAACCTCTAGATGTTACTCCGATCCTCACGGCCCGCATTTACGCTGCTTTGTCTGATGGTGGTATACAACAGCTCGCATGCGCAATGGTAGCGTTGTGACACCAGCCAGCCTCCCATAAAGGCATTGATCAAGGTCGGTGGTGGTTGGTCAGCCTCCTCGATCCTATTCCTCGACTTACCATATACATGTCAGGCCAGAAAATTGAGATTTCTTTTCTTGTCTAACTGGTAGTGCCGTGCGACTACCTAATAGGCTATAACATCTGAAATTATCTCATTAGGTTTCTGTCGAACCCCCCAAGAGTTTACATTTTAACCTAGTGTTCCTCTTTTCCTATATACATCTTTTTCATGTATATGATTCACGCGACCACATAGCACGAATCATCTGCGGTACATTTTAGGCTGAGCATGAAATGCGCACAATGGATGCAAAGGTGCAAGCCTATGCCCATCAAACCACTAGGTAATCACATAGCACTATGTTACGTGTACGGCCCATGACACGGAACTCGATGAATCCCAATGACCTGGGCCCATATCCATCGAGCCACACAAGTAGCGAGTATGTGCTCGTGCACCATTGTGGCCCACAATGCGGGGATCAGATAGTAATCATCAACTGCCCAGATTCTACCTTGGTCATAAGCGCACCTAAGTCTTCAGTACCCAAGCGGTACGCGTTACTTGTGGAGTCTGGAGTTACTCGGCACCACCTCGAACGATCCTTTCTATCGAGGACTCATTCGTCCATATTTACATTCTGAATATAGAGAATAATACACTAAAGCAGTTCGTAGGCTTAATGCGACCCTTTACCATTATTTACATACCCGACTATATTGGTAATAGTCTAAAAAGAATTTAATTCTGATTCTTTTATCTGGCTTACTTGCTAGAACTAGTTTGTCCCAAGCACTTTTTACAAAATGATTTATCAAGGTCACATGTCTGCCCTCTTCACAATCACGGCCTTGTCTTAGCACAGTCCATCGGTGTAGACCCTACACCTAAAAGAGTTGTCCATAAAGGGTGAGCCACACCAAGTAGAGAATACCTCCCTACGAAATTTTACTCCCTTTAAGTGCATATCTGATGTTCACTCAGTCATTTGCCATTCCATTATGAGAACATGCCAATTCTATACGAATTCTACATGCCATCTGCAAAATGAGATGCATCATGTACCATGCACTAAGTCCTCCATGACTCCCTCACAAAGCGCCCTAAGCCCATGTATGAAACCTTCATTTTGGATGACATCGATGATCATTTTTCAAAATAAATTTCATTTGTTTACTCAAAACTTTGGATGATGATCCACAATGATAATTTTATATTCAAAATCATGTGCATTTTGTGGGTAGAGGATTTGTGTGTCCCAACTGCGGGTGTTTGCAAACCAGGGCAGCTTTTTCTGACCTTTCCTGGCCCCGGAGACTATATCGAGCCGTAATTGGCGGGCTTTCCTTTTGGGGGATGTCTTAACTGGCGATGCGGCACATTTTTCATTACCTTTTGTCGATCGTCGCGACTCTGTTAGGCGTTGTCCATTTACGAGTCCACCCAATCAGACACCAAGCGCCAGTAATCGGTTACGACCCCGAGGCACTCACACACCCGTTTAATGCGTGTCCACATTGCATATCTGTCTGAGATATCAACGCATATTTATATTATGTCACGTGCATAATGAATGGTACATGGACAAAACAATCCACACCACTTACTAGTGTCATGGATAATCACATCACCTAGATATGACTTCCATACATCATTTCATTTAACATGTCATTCTATGATCAAGAAATGACACACACCTTGAGAGCAAGCCATGTAATGGCGATGCCGCATAACAATTAAATCACATAGCGTCGTTGGAGTACTATTGACATCAAATGGAATCGCTACATTGTCAAGTGGTGGCACACTCACAATCAAGCCATTGTGTAGCCATTTGCACAAATAACTCGTCACATATCAACATATTATAGCACACATATTGACGCTGGCTTAATATCCCAACTCTTAATCGGATGCGACACGGTCAAACAGTCACTAGCTGGCCCCGAAGCAAGCCCCAACAGTAAATTAGGCCATGAGATCGACCTGACGAGGCTACAATCACGGGCCTCGGACAACCATAGGCTTGCCTAAGCGCCTTTGCCTCCACCCTAGGCGACAGCTCATAGGCGGACCCAGTCAGTCTTCCTTGCCAGGGTTCCCAGGCAAGCATGTGTCCACGCTTAGGCGGACCCTGTATCAGGCCCGGGAGCCTTCCCCTCGCTGGCGTGGCCTGTCTTCCATGGGAAGATTTACACCTTCGCTTAGGCAAACTAAGGTTCCCCTAGGTGAAGAAACATCGAATTGCACCCAAAAATCCCTTTTTTTCTTTGCAGCCCTTAAGCAAGAAAACATCCTCTTTTCATTTGAAAGATGGAAAGTAAGCTGGTGAAAGATCTCTTACCTTTAGGGCTTGATGCAAGGGGTAGGGAAGCCTCCTAAACCCGACAAATTTGATTTCAAAGTCTCTCATCTTGCCAAGGAACCGAAATCCCTCTTTTTCGAATTTACGCGCGTACCTCGTTGATGCAGCCGACTTTCGTTCTGGCAGAAGCGAAACCGACCATGGGCTCCTTAAATCTTGAGAGGAAGGCTTAGTTCTCCTCTTTCTCTCTTCTCTTCTCTCTATTGGTAAAAACCAGGAAAATGGGCTCTTTTTCCCCTAATTCCTGTTCTATCCCAACTTAAGTTTAAGTTGGATGTGTATACGGTGTTACCCACGTATCCACACTAGTTACATTAGATTATGTCAGGCATTTATTCCGCCTCAGTTCAAGTTCAAATTATATCTCATGAACTTAACCTAAGTCATTTCCCAACCACGAGATTTTCATAGTAATCTAAGTACTGAAATCCTTTGGGCGCCCATTTACCCGCATTGCAATCTTCTGTCTTGGAATTGGACGAGATTCATCTGGGTGACTAGATTTTGCGAGAAGAATCCAATGGTGAAGTCTTTTTCATCACCCGAAATCTAGAAATTTTTTGGGTTTTCAACTTGTACTATTTTGGCAATTTACCGTTTTGCCATTTTTTCAAAAAAATTCAATTTTTCTCAGGTTTTACAGAGTGTATATGGGATAAACCTTCCAAGAATCATGAGAATAATTATTATAGATTTTGTTTGTAATTGACATTAGTTGAATAATAACTGTAAGTATACCAACGACAAATCAGCTTTACAAACATCAATATTGAATAATGTTATCCATTTTCTTTTGAGTTAATAAGAATATCATCTTGTTATTCATATATATGTTTTTATCCAAATTTATGTGTTTTTTAAGTTTCAAGATGAATGATGGTGATATAAGTATTGTTGATTATGCAACCACTCACACTATTCTTCTAGATAAAATATTTTTCAATTTGACACTAATAAGTGCCCATGTGAGTACCATCTTTGGTATTTCAAATTTAATTGAAGGCCTTGGAAGAGCAAACATAAAATCTATTAAGTCATATTTTGTTGTGAATCATAAGTTCAACGACCCAAAGATTTTCATTTTATGGCATAACATACTAGGTCAATTTGGGTTCTTAATAATACGTCGAACCATATAACACTAACTCAGGCATCCATTAAAGAATCAGAAGATTCTTTTGCCAAATAAACACTCATGTGCTACTTTTTCGCTTTATGGATTATTATTTTAATGAGATTATGTTTCTACAATTAAGGGAAGAAAAGTCGATTCTAGAAGAATGACAAAAAAGATACTTAGAATGCATCTGTGATGTCTCATTTTGATCCTCATATAAACCAATTTGTATTTGAAGTTCAAAAGATCTATTCACGTTTTTCAGAAAGCTTGCAAACCCCGATTACCAAGTGCATTCATTAACAAAGAAAGTGAGGAAGCCAAATGTCTAAAAATTTAAATATTCTAGCATGGATTGATGTCCTTGTAGGATAGTTAGTAAATGAATCTAGGACATGCCTAAAGCGTGGGAGGCATATTGGTTCAAGGACAAAATTCCCCGAAAGATGATAACACAAGCAAAACTTGGTGCTCCTAAAAAAGAACAATAAGACAAAAGGCCTTTGTAAAAGCACACAATAAACAAAAAGCCCATGTAGAGAGGCGCATAATAAGAAGCCCTTGTAGAGGTACATAGTAAGCGAGAAGTCCTTGTAGAGACACATAGTAAAGGATAAGCCCATGTAGAGGCGCATAATAAACGAGAACCACTTGTAGAGGCACATAGTAAACGAGAAGCCTCTGTAGAGGCACATAGTAAATAAGAAGCCCTTATAGAGGCACATAATAAATAAAAGGCCTAAACAGACACGTGTAGTGTAATTTATCCCGAGCTTCTCGGTTCCATAAAGCTTTGCTTTTAGGTTTGGAAGGGCATTATTGTCATTTTCCACCTAATGAAGCTATGAAACTCCCAGCCGATTCTTCATATCACGTAGCATAGATTCCACTCTCGGTCTGTCCTCTTTGGAAGGGAAAGTATCATTGATCAGATTGTTTTCGAGAACAAGTTGCTCAAGCACTATGCAATTGGCCAACAATCTTGGTATTTGCCCTTGTAATCAATTCTCACTCAAGTCTATCATCCTCAAGGTACTTAGTTGGGCGCAATGGAGGAATAGTGCCCTTATGAGTTGTTGCATTTGAGATCAAGCATAAACATGAAAGGCTAAGGAATTTGATTCAAACTGTTAGAATGGTCCATATGTTTAAAGTTTAAATTCAGAATTGAATCTCTCACATTTTCAAAAACACCTCTTCTCGGCCTTGCCTATTGGGACGGTGTGCTTTGAGTCTGTTATAAAGACGAGGCATTGCATTTTGACCCCTAAGCCTACGGATATCTGATTTTTTCACCATCAAGTTATTTCTTGAGAAGGTTTGAAGAACGAAAGTGTATTAAGTTTCTGTTCTAAACCAATGGCTAGAGGTATGTACATCCTAGCATTTTGCTTCCGCACATGATCTGATTATGTTGTTGGTATCTTCATATGATCAGATTACTTGATTTACATTTGGTATTAGAGTAGTGTATGACCTCTACCTTGTTTAAAAATTTTCCTTTAGGTTTAGGAAAATAAAGGAAAATTTTTGTCTGCAAATCGTTGTTAATGAAATGTTTAAACGTGTATGAAGTTTGGTGTTTAAACAATACCACTTGAAATTCAGTTTTGGGTGCCTTCAAAATTAGAATTTTGAATATATTTATTCAAGATGGCTTTTACATTTTTTTAATGTAAATAAAAGGGTAAGAAATATTTAGAAAACATGTTTATGGGAAAACCTTTCCTTTCCCTTTTAAACATGACTTCTGGACCAACAAAAAAAAAAACTTTTTTTTTTCTAGGTAGAAAACCAGAGGTTGAAGATGACTTGAATTATGGGCTGCTAGTTCATTTAAATAAGTCATAGTTTGGGCCAAACTGTTTTTGGTTGATAGGCTATTTTTAAGCCCATCTTGGGCCATATTCTTATAAGGCCTAATGGACATTTTAAGCCCATCTTGGGCCATATTCTTGCCAAAACTCAATGGACGAATTCCATTTACAAGTTAGTCATTGCAGTCTCTTTGAAGCTTCTGTGTAGCGAATCTTAGGCCCTACGTGAGTTGGATGCTATAGGCTGTAAGAACATTTGGATTTTGTTGTAGCCCTCGATCACTATTTAGTTATGAGTAGGCTGCGGGAGAGTAATGGTAAATTAAATTCATAAAATTTGTGTTTGAAGGGATTTGAATCTAAGACCTCTTAGTTTTTAATATAGTCTTCCTCCCACAGACTAGGTGTGAAGTTGTTATTAGCACTACATTGGTTTTCACTTTTTATAGAGATTGATGGCTATTAGAGAATTTTATGAAAAGTGTTGCCAACTGTGAATTAAACAAGTATTCGGACAATCGACACACTCTACTAATGAAATTGTATATGCGATTGTTCAGCCAGATGTCAACTCTGATTGATTTTATATTTTAAAATATAAGAATTAAATTACCTATATATTAAATTTATTGTGATTATTTGTATGTATATAGTTTTGCATACAAAATTAATTGAATGATAATCTTATTGTTTAAATTGCTTAAAGTTTTTGCAATAATGTTTAGTGATCGATATAATTTTTAATTAATTTAGGAATAGCCACAACATCCTTAATTAGTTAAAATTATATATTAAGTTTTAAGATCACATTTGATTACATTAATTGTAATTAATCATATGGAATGTGATAAATCTAAAGTAGAATTTTATTATATTTTGTATGGTTAATTAGGATGAGATATCAAATTATATTTTCTAATTTTTCCCATAGAGATTAGGAAAAGGAACATAATTTGATAGTTTTATCATAAGATTCTTTAAGTTTAAATGAATAAGACTTTAGCCCACAAGCAAGTTTTATGTCACTAGATTTATGATACTCAAAAGCATGATTACATACTGGTAAAAAATGATATTGTATTTTGCCTCAATCAACGAAGTTAATAAGCATCTATGGCTAAATATTGCAATTATTCAAACACACTAACATTACGATTTTAAGTGTGATATTCGAACTAAGGGGTGATAACTATAAGGTATGGAATGAGAGGAATTCTTGCATTTGGGATAGATGGATATTGGTGTTTGTGAAAGACGGGCAGGCTATTACCGAAATAAACCTTTGCCGGAGAGTTTATCTGTCTTTATAATAATAAGTGGGAGAGATCCCGATCAGCCTCTCGTGATGTTCTGGGGCCAAGATATCTACCGTATTAGTAGATTATCGAGCAATTGATAAAGTCAAACCATACGAAAGCCATCGATGAAGCGATTTGTAACCGTAAGCTCTTGCTAGTACCTTAATTATGCAATTTTCATCCACCAATCTCACCGGGATAATAGGAGTGCTTGATCATATCATACGCATGAAGGATATAGCGGCTCAACTTAAGTCATTAGAAGTTACCATGTCAGACATTTTCCTTGTTCATTATATATTGAACACTTTGCCCCAACAATATAGTCCCTTCAAAATCTCTTACAACACACATAAGGATAAATGGTCAATTAATGAATTGTTGACCATGTGTGTGCAAGAAAATGGAAGGTTAATGATGGAAGAGGGCGAAAAGGTTAACTTGACCACTTTTGGAAAGAAAATAAAGGATCAAGCTAAAAGAAAGGGAAAGATTCATGTTTTTTCTATAAGAAGAAGGGACACATGAAGAAGGACTGCTCAAAATTTAAGATCTGGCTTGATAAGAAAGGTACTCAATTTTCTTTTGTCTGTTTTGAATCTAATATGGTTAATGTAAATCATAACACATGGTGATTAATTAAGTTCCTATAATCCATGTTTTTCAAATACCTTGAGGTAGCCACCACAGAAACCTAAAGGAAACCCAGTAAGGGAAGTGAGCAATGCATCTATTCGGGCAGCAAGATGAGTTCACATGTGGAAGCTATTAGCGCCCCAAACCAACAACAAGTAAGCGGGTTTCATTTAGAATTGGAAAGACATTTTATGTTCCAAGTTTCTCTAGGAATTTAGTTTCAATTCAGACTTGTACCTTTAGGATTTTCCTTTACGCTTTCACAGTTGGTTTTAGTACCTTATCTAATAATCCCAATTGTTAGTTCTGGTATTATCAGTGGTCTTTTCTGTTAATTATAATGATGTTACTTATAATTCTATGCATGTTACCTCACGGATTAAAAGAGTGTGTTGTGAATGAGAATCCTCTATAATTATGCTTGCAGATTGGGATTTGTCTCGACGAAGATGAAAAATTGGTTAATGATGGGAGGTCAGTGGTACTTTGGTTTGTAGATTTTGAGACTTGTGTGAATTGCATTAAGAACAGTCAAAATATGATCTAAAGATTACAAAGAGCACAAACCTATTAAGGGTGTATCAAACATTTTATTGTGCATGGATACAATGATTACAGAAATCTTTTGTCACACTTCTGATAGATTATTACGTGTGTATCTCTCTTACTTCATTAAAGATGAAGCTTTAGCTTTAAAGTTTTAAAGGTGAAGTAGAGAATCAATGTGAAACATATTAGATAAATGAGATCCAAATAGAGAGGTGGAAGTACTTCTTCAATGTGCATCATAGAGAATTGACAAAGCTCTGTTGCATTTGAAACTTCTTGAAAATGGGATTATTTGCCCGATCCTATGCCTAGTTCTCGGATCGAGATGGTGTAGCAGAAGAAATCGGGCACAATGAACATAATTGCAGGAGTATAGGAGTAATATAAAACTACCTCAATACTTGCGATGCAGAAGCTCTACAGGCAGCTGATGTATATCCAAACCGAGTTCTAACGAAAGCTGGCATCCACAAGACGCCTCTTAAGTTATTCAAGGTTGGAAAGCCCAGGAGTTTGCGTTTATCTCGCGTAGCGATTAGGATGTTGTTGGTGAAATTTTAGTGACACAGAAAAGCTGAGCTCAGGACCATTACTAAGTGTTCGAACGGATATGTTGAAAGATTAAAAGAGATTGCCAGTTTCTTGTCCATCTCACAACACTAAGATTTGACGGAATCAAGATGAATTTTCGCTGGGAATGACGATTAATTAGAGTGATCGATTTCAGAGGACAGCTAATTTTATGAGAATGATCACATTATGATTGACCTCTGGTTCAGTGTTAGATTGATTGTCATTCCTGCACCCCTCAATTTAACGAGTAGCAGACCGACTGATTCACGAAGTTCCACATGCGATATTGATCCTGTAGATCAAGTTGCCAATGAAGAAATTAAAATTGTGACAACCAGTTGACAACGAGGTTGATCGCTTAAAATTCTACGAAGAATAGTGACTTAACTATTCAAAGAAGATCAACAAAGTTAGGAAATAAGCAATACCTAATGATTATATTGTGTATTTACAAAAATTTGACTATAACGACTGGGTAAAATAGTGGAAACGGTTTCACGATCGCGAGTTAAGGAATCAACTCAGCGATACGATTTCCCATCAAAAAAGAAGAAATAGAATTCTGTATTGTCTTAACCGAGTTTGGGATCTTGTTAGGGATTGCTTAATGGTGTAAAAGTCGTTTGGATGTAAATGGGTCTTTAAAACAAAAAGGACTCCTTTGGGCAAAATTGAGAACATAAGCGAGCTAGTGCTAAAGTTCACTGCACTGAAAAGGGGAAGGAATCATCTACTGCGGAGACCTTTTCTCTTGTGTCTAGAAAGATTCTCTTATAATAATCATAGCATTGGTGCCATTTTGAGCTTTTAGATTTATCAAATGGATGTGAAAGCGACATTCATAATAGTAATCTAGAGGAAGAAGTTTACATGGAAACAACTAAAGGATTCTCCTGCAGTGAAGGTGAGCATTTAGTTTACAAACAAGAAAATCCGCATATGGATTAAAACAAGTCCATGTTTGAAATTCCATGAAGTCATTACTTCATTCGGTTTTTTGAGAAGAAACCATCGCTTGGATCAATGTATATACCCGGAAGGTGATGGGAGTAAGATTTTCTTGTGTTATATGTTTGGATGATATTCTACCCCCGCGACCCGATGATAGGGTTTGTTATGAGGTGACTCAATTTCTCTCTAAGCACTTTGATATGAAGGATATGGGTAAGGCATCTTATGTGATTGGCATTAAGATCCATAGGGAAAGATCTCGAGCCATTTTGGGTTTGTCTCAAGAGACCTATATAAATAAAGTTTTAGAGAGATTTAACATGAAAAATTGTTTAAGTTTTGAAGGGTGATAGATTCGATTTGAATCAGTGCCCTAAAAATGATTTCAAATGGGAACACATGAAGAACATTCCATATGCTTCAGCTATTGGAAGCCTAATGTATGCTCAGGTCTATACCAGACCTAACATTGCATTTGTTGTTGGAGTATTAGGAAGATATCCAATTAATCAGGTCGACCACTGATTGCAAAGAAGGTGATTAGATACCTTCAAGTAACAAAGGATTACATGCTTATGTATAGATGCACAGATAGTTTGGAGGTGATTGGCTACTCCGATTCAGACTTTGCTGGCTGTGTTGATTCTCGTAAATCAACATCAGGTTTCATATTTTGAGCTATGTCGATGGGCTATATCTTGGAAGTGCAAAGCAGGACCTTGATTTCCGATCTAACATCTTGTTTTGAGGCTAGCTAGCATGGTGTATGGTTAAAAAGGATTTCATATCCAGGGCTCGGTGTGGTTCTATATCCCAGGCCATTGAGGTTGTCTTTGTGATAGCAAACTGCGATATTTATATTTAAGAGCAATAAGAGTGGAAGTCGAAGTAAACATGTCGACATTAAATATTTTAGCCATAAGAGAACTTGATAAGAACATAAGTGGTCATTGAACTTTGCTCCAATGGCCCAGTCGATGCTTCTTTGATCCTTTAACTAAAGGCATGCCACATAAGTATTTTAAGGATCATGTAGTACAAATGAGAATTGGTTCCATGATGTAATTTAATTGTATGTACATTCATTATTTTAATGAAACTCTTATTCAATATGAAATTTTCTCATATGGTTTTTGTGAAACCCCGGAAAATCCAAATTTTTGAGAAAAGGTAAAACGGTAATTTCAATCAAAAATCCAGAATTTTTCTAGATCTCGAATGATGAAACAGACTTCACCGTTGGAATCATCTCGCGAAATCTAGCTACTACGACGAATTTCGTCAAATTCCGAGACAGTCGAAATTTCATGTTTTTCGAGGCATCGAGAGTAGTACGGGACACTTGGCATGTGTTGAGTGTCCCATAAGGTGCCACGTGTCAAGTGTAGGATGAGTCAAACAATGAGCTCAGTGTAGATATAGGTGACGCTAATGGCATCATGTCATTGGAGAAATCCATTGTAGATGGATAGGGGATAAGATTGAAATCCGAGGAACCCGATGGGAATGTGAGTGGCGGAGTGAGGGGATGATTCTCTTGACCCAGCCAGATTGGATGGGGAAAAAGAATAGAGAGAGAAAGAAGAGGGAAGAAGGGGAAATCTAGAGAGAGCTCAACCTTCTCTGCCAGATTTCTCGTGATGATCCTTAATTCGGAGGAACGAAGCTGAGGATTGATCCCATTTGCTAGAGCTACTCTTGAATTTGATGTGTGGAGTTTCGACAACTCAGGGAGGTAGAAAGTCTTCTCTGCACGGTTATTTCTTGTCTAAAAAGCCATAAAAATGGTTTGGGTGTTGTGGCGGAAATGGCCATGGATTCACAGTTCCGCAGTGGAGCCGTCTTGGTCTTCCATGGACGCCACGGTGATTAGAATTTGTTAAAAATAGTCGGGATTGCTTCATTGGACCGAAATTGTCAGTGAATTTATGGATCAGATGGCATGAGCTTATTATGCGATGGATGACGAATCGTCGTGAAAGATGAAATGATATGTTAATGCATGCTAAATTGATGTGTTAACATGATTGTTTGAATTATATGAAATATAATTGTATGGAAACCACATTAGATTGGATATATGAATTAGCATCATTGCATTCATGTGCACGGTGACATCGCGTAAAGTCGAGTGTGGGTGCATGGTATGGTTGTTCACCACTCTTGGTGAATGTGGGTTGAGTTTGTCTTTGGGACTACGTCCAATAAAGACTCATAGTTCAAATCATAAAATGAAAAGTAATTAATGTCATTGAAGCGAGCAGAAGAGTCGTTAATCCCCTCGGGTGAAAAGCACAGAACTTGGGTGTAAGAGACGCGTGGTATTGTCCGAAAAAAGTTACGTATGGGTGTAGAGACCCACGTTATTATACGAAAAGTTAAATGCGGGTGTAGAGAGACCCGCAGTGTGTTATCGAGAAAGTTACGCTGTGGGTGTTACGAGAGACCCATTGTGTAATCAGAAAGATTCACATTGATATAAGACACGATTAACAAGATTTCAAGTTGTGTGATAGAATTCGGGATTGACTCGATATTAGTTGCCCATTAGCGCCGCGGTGGGTTACGGCGGTGGCGGTAAAGGGTTCGACATATGTGGGTGTCATTAATTTTCGATGCTTGATGCGTCACACTTAGCATGGAAGCATGTGTGAGGGAGTCGGTGAGTGACTCGGGGTATGGGCATGGAAATATTTCATGCATGATATAAATCATTCCATGTATGAATTGTAAATTGTATGGAATATGGATGTTGTGATGTGCCATTACATGTGCATTTTAGGTGGGGAGTAGCCCTCGTAAGAGAATTCAACTACTAGGCATTGCTCGCTGATGGGAGTTCCCACTTTCAGATCAGGAGTATTCAAGAAGGCGCTCCTTGGCGGCTTTTGAGGAAGAGAAATCGACATGTGGCTTTGGTTATATGTTTTGTAAAACATGTATGAAACGATACGATTATTTTATGTTGTATAAGAGTGTGGTGTAACTCTTACGCTATTGTAATATAGTTGGTTATATTTTAGTGAGGATTGATGTATGGGCCCGACGTGGCCATCTTTACTCATATTTGAGTCTCGAGTAGAGAGACACTCATTTTGTGGCATCGAGACACTCAATGGCCACATGATTTCGCGAGTTAACGGATTGTCAACGGACCCCCGGGTTAGGCCGTCACAGTTTTGTACATTTCAGATTATTATTATTATTTTGAGAAATATCATTAAGCTTGGACCTTGAATAAATATATGGCTTATTCATTAAGTTTAAGGGTTTGTGTTAAGGAACTTGATATATTGTAATACATGGAATATACTACTGACTATAAGAGGACCTATCGCCATGATTTATATATTGAGTTTCCCCTTGTGGTGTGTGTTGAATTATATGGACCAAGTGGGAGAATGTTAGAATGGTCCATATGTTTAAAGTTTAAATTTAAAATTTGAATCACCCACATTTTCAAAAACACCTCTTCCTCAACCCTTGCACTATGATCTGCAGTTTGCAGGGTCGGGTTAATGACCCGTGGCCTGTAGAAATACACATATCTCATATTATGAGACCCATTACATGAGTAAAATGGCCACTTTGGCCCATACATCAATATTTCGCAAAATCTAACCAACTATATTACAATAGTTGAGAGTTGATCATGACACTCTTAATACAAACATATCAAATTTAAAGATTTAATACATGTGTTTCTAAAATAAATACCAAGCCACACATGTCGACTTTCTTCTCAGCGGCCTCTAATGAGCGTCGTCTTCGAACCTCCTTGTGCTGTGAAATAATGTTCCCTCGACGGGTGAAATATTGATGGATTGAATTATCCACGTGGGTTTACTCCCATCAGTGCACATGCGATGATTCCAATATAAACACATTCGAGCAAATATGATCCACTTGAATGTAAAACAGTATGGATGAGAATGTGACTCACCTTTTCCACACTTCTCGAGCCCTCATGTTTGCCTCACGCATGCACAAGCGAATGTAAAAAACAGCATTTTCAAAACAAAATATTTTTGTTCTCGAAAACATACTACTCGAGTTCGGTAAAATATGTTAGACTGACCTCAGAAACGAATTCTTTGGTAATCCTCACGAAAGCTTGATTATGGTCAGCCTCCGAGATAGTTGTTGGACAACTCTCAAGCAATTCTTCGGAAAATCTTCCTTGAAATTCCTTTCACAATCATTTTCCTTTTTATTTTCTTTCATGTCATGCACTCACACATATCGTTATAGGGTGCCCCAGTGCATATGGAATGCATTATGTCATTTCCAAACAATTCATGCTAATATATTTTACATGCATATATTAACAAAAATTAACTCACATAAATCATGTTATTCAATTCATACCAATAACATCAAAATTAGCTCACATGGGCTAATCAACAATCCAATTTAATTCCAATGGCTCTCACACAATTATATTTTTATATAATTCAAACACTCATGTTAACACACTAAATTTTCATGCATTAACAGATTTCTTTCCACACAATTCAAGTCATTTCATTTTCAAGCGATTTTTTTGCTTCACCAGCCACCGCATAAGGCCATTTAGGTCCAATCAAGCAAGCGGGATTTGTTTTTTAACAGAGTCCCTAAATCGACGATGGGTTGAAAGTAGTAAGGCGACCACTCTCACGAAGCATCGGTTCCACTTTATGGGCAAGAAATCCTCAACCATTCAGGTGATAACACCCAAGACCATAATTTATCACACAAAACCACCCAAACAATCCTAAAGCCCATCCAAAGCGGGTTCCAAATTTTCCAACAATTCGGTCGAGTTTTGGAACTGACCCAGCTTGACCATTCCACGACCTCAAACACTCCAAATCATTTACAAAGCTCTTAAAGCGAAAATAGCAGAAGTGAAGGCCCTACCCCTTAGGGTTTAGAAACTCCTGCCCAGTGCCAAACTTTTTTTTTGCGTAGCCCTTGCGCGTAAAACAACTTTACTTAACGGCGACGAGCGAAATGGTCACGGCGGAAATCTAAAGAGAAGTTGGACTTTATCTCTCTAAAAATCTGATAAAGTCTAACAAATGGAGAAGAAAGTTCCTTTTCTTTTTATTTTATTCATCTTTTGTCCCTCACTTGCCACTTGTCAATTTCTCATTGGCGCATTGGATTTCCTTATCCACTTTATCCATCTACTTTGATATTTTCCTCCAATTAGAAGATGCCACATGTCCATGTGAGCCCCACTCTTGAGCTCAGTGACTCATTACGCACACGACCACGTGGCACCTTTGTGAGCCCTGAAATGTGCGAGTGTCGTATCTGCTGGTGCCTCAAAAGCGTGCAAATCCCCATTTGTCTTGGAATTCAATGAAATTCAATGTGGTAGCTAGATTTGGTAGAGACTTGATTCCAATGGTGAAGTCAGTTTAGATCATCGAGATCTAAAAAATTCGGTTTGATGAAACTATCATTTGCCCTTTTTCGAGAAAATTAGGTGCTCGAGGGGTTTCACGTGCACCTCTTTAGGAGACCAGTGATGGCTTGAGTCTTCATAAAGAAAGAGGCGTGCGCTTTTTTGGTCCCTAAGCTACTCCCGGATATACAAAGGTACTCACCATCGAGTTATTTTCTTGAGAATGGTTTAGAAGAACCAAAAGTATATTCCAGGTTTATCTATTTCTCTTGATGGTTGGGTATGTACATCTGGCATTTTGCTTCGCACATGATATGATTATGTTGTTGGTATCTTCATATGATCATATTACTTGATTTACAAAGCCTTAAGGATTATTCCTGTCATTAAAATTGTTATAAACTATGTTGCTCGGACTCGGGTTTGGGTGTCAGATACCGTTCCATATCTAAGAGTTGGATTTGTCAATTCTCAAAATTTAAAATACGGAGATACGGATGATAAGTATCCAAAATTTGGATACGAGTGCGGGGGTGTGTTTGACAAAAATAAAGATGTTTTATTTCTTCATATGAATCATCACAGATGATATTAACTATATAATAATAAATGGTTTTATTATTTAGTGAAAATTTACAATATAATGGATGATAATTGACAAGTGACAATATAATATTTTTTTATTGTTTGATTTATTATTTAATAAAGTAACATATTATATTTAAATAATATTTATTATTCGTATGTTTTAGATAAAATATTTATTAAGCTAAATAGATTTATTATATATATTTAGATAAAATATATAAGTTATTAATAGTATATTTTATATGGTATTTACCAAGTGTGGGATTGAAATTTTACCAAGTGGGAAAACAATGATAAAATCATCCAAAAACAGGGAACTAAATGGAAGCCAAAAGCATATCCATATATAGCATATATATATATATATATATATATATATATATATATATGGTTGGATGCGGGTTGTTATAGTGTAAAAACAATTGAAGAGAGTTTTTTAAGAAGTAAAGGGTCTATTTGGTTCCTGTTTTGAAAACTATTCTTGAGAACAATTTTTGAAATAATAGAGAATACCATTTTGGTATATTTGAATTTAATGTTTCTATATTCTACGTGTTTTCCTTATTCTCATTATTTTTCTTGAGAAAAACAATTTTCAAAAACTAAAACCAAAGATGCTCAAAACCATTGGACAAATTCAAAACCAAAAAAAGTGCTAGGGAGAGTGTAAGTGTTCTTAAAATCACTACTCAGTTCTTAAAAACACCACTATATCTTGATTATTCAAGCCAGCTAGCCAAAACAGAAAAAATTCACTTGACTGACGAATAAAAATATTTGAGAGGGAAATCGTTAATGTTGTTGCCCTCCACATAGAAACAAACAATCTGCTGTTCTCTACAGCAGACTACGAAAAAATTACCCAGACCCTACCGCAGTACTCTAGTAACTCCCACCTGTCAATCATTGAAAGTTTCAAAAATCTGTATCAAAGTTTAGCTAAAGCATTTTTCTCTTTTCTATTCAGAGTCTTGGTGAAAGAATCACAACAACCGAATCAGCAGAAACAACGATGCTATTGAATTTGGTATTTTGGAAAAAACGTTTGAGGAAAGTGTTAATGATGATCGACCATTCCATGTTTTGAGGCACAAAAAAGGTGCATAAAATGTGGCATAATGCGAAGAACATAAACTAAACCCAGTAAGGAAGAGTTTGGAATATTCAAAGAAACAAAACAGATACGATTCGTACATTATTCTCACCCAACAGAATTCATAATGCAGAGAAAATTTAAATAAATTGGAAGGAATACTTGGTAATGAATGCCCCCAAATGGGTATAAATTTTCACCTTTGCTTCAACTTGTTTGTACTTTTTTTTGGTAATAACTATTCATATACACATGGAGTTTTCACATAATGAGCAACAACTGAAGCACTAGATTAGCAGATGAAATAATTGATCACTGCTGTTGGGAATTGCATGTGAAAAATTAGGCGGAAATACAATATCAGCATAAAGACTAGCAGAATGTCTCCAAGCAAGTAGAGCCTCTGCCTCCTGGATTTGGTTGTGTTGGACTGTAGTTAAGCATGCAAATATGGTATCCTCTTCTCCCTTCATATCTTTCAGATTTTTTCATTAATACTGTTATATTTCTACCATTTAGAATTTCCCCGATAATATTCCATAACATCAATATTCCATGAGAATAGGTAAAGAGTACACTGGACAACAAGAGAAGGCAAGCAATGCAAGTTAGACAAAATAACAACAAAAAATATCAATCTATCCTTAGACCAAAAATCAGAAGCTTTGACACTGAAATTTGAATTCATATACCTAATTTGCTTGCAGCCTTTTTTTTTATGGTTGAAATATGTAGTTTATAAGGTGTTACCATGAGCAATATTGCATTAGGGGGCATCATTCTGGGTGTTCCAATGAAGCATCAACTTCTATTCTAAAGACTTCTCATATTTGGTTCTACTATAAAAAATTAGAAAGAAAGTCAAATATAATTAAAATTATTAAGAAATTGTAATTTTCAAATTATTTAATCTTCATATATTAGAGTTAAACAAGTGAAAAAAAAAGTTGAAATAGCATGTCAAAATAACTTTTTTTTATGGGTAAATGTTGTTTTCCTATTTTCTTGTCCATATTGGAACTCAAACCTGGAACCTTTCATAACCCCCATCTCATCCTTTTACCACTTAAGCCTCACCTCAAAGGCAGCATATCAAAATAAGTTTTCAACTTCAAATATATATATTTATATACACACACACATATACATATATTATCTTCCTTCACTTTTTCTTCCCTTCTAGTTTTTTTCTTTTTTGTACTGTACTTTCCCTAGCATTTTCCTTCAAACTTTCCAAGAACCAAGCATAGCCAATGAATCCAAATTGAACTCTTACCTGGGAGGCGTTCTCATAAAAAATTTCAGCATAACAATCAAATTATGGGTTACTTATGAAAACTGATATCTATGGCCTGTCAATGAGAACTGAAATCTATGAGTGACCAATTTTTATGAAAATTGTTTTTATAATGGATCAATGTAAGTTCCAACCACAACCATGAAAATAAATCAAGGTGGAATTGAAATTAAAGGGTTAAGACATTACTGAAGCTGACAGATATAGTTTGAGACAATCTTTGTAGGTTTTGCAGCTAGCGGGAGGTCATCACACTGATCCACAATATCATCCTTCATTTTTAACAAAATTGGATTCCTTATTGAAATGAGCTTCTCTTACTTGACAGCATCTATGAATATTGATCAACAACTCTCCCTATGCATTATAGGTTGCATCTGATATAGACTATTCTTGCTCACCATCCTTTGTACAACTTTACTAACTCTAGACTCTAGTAGTGATGATGAGGGCACTGTCATCTCCTTTCAAGTCCCACTGGAGTGCCTCCCTTAATTTAAAATACCACCAATCCCTGTTTTTATGTCATATGCTATCAAGCACAATTAAATACTTCTTGCCTTCCAACCTACATAAAGAACAGAACCATCGTTTCTCAGAAGATGGCATCTTCTCTGTATCATCTGCAGTACTACTGTCAGCTTTCATACAATCTGCTGAAATCGGGATAAACGTGGCATACCAGCAACTAATCAGATTGCGGGAGAAGAGAGATCTGACTACTGATTTGGGGCACTATCTGGGCAAGACAGTTTTCCTGAACTTTATCCCCATTACAGCCTGCGACCAAACCAGTTGTGGTTGAAACATGGCTTTGAAGAATATTTGGGTTACGGCATGTCGTGTTTCGCGCGCGCTGTTTTGGTATGTTTATATACGTGGCCTCTAATAACTCTTGATCTCTCTTTTCTGTAATATCGCATGAGCCACGCCGCTCGCAGCAAAACCGCGCCGTGCGTAATGATAAAGGCTTCTTTCGGTAGTGCCATCTTGTTGGCGGCGATCTTGCTTTCTGCCACTACCCGTCTGTTTCCTCAGATTCGATAGTCTTGAATGGGACCGATTCGCCTTAGAACTTAATCGTTTCTCAATATCGATGCTTTCGAACACCATTTAAAACTCATAGCCATTGGCATCTCTGACCAGTATGGTTACTTGGATTAAACCGAAACCTCAGCGTGTGTCCGATGATAACACACTCTGTAGCCTCTCCTCCCAAATGGATCATACTCTCTGGCTCCAACAAGACCAATTGCTTCTCAATGCAATTATTGGATCCGTCTTTGCCACCCGAGTGCAATTTATCTCCACCTCCACCACTTCTTGGGCTATGTGGACTACTCTTGAGAAGACATGCCTCTCCTTTGCAAGAACGGATCATGATCCATTGCTAGAATCTTGCCAGCCCTCAACAAAGTAATCGAACCATTATAGCCTATATGAATGTCATTATTCAAACTCCCTTACTCTCATGAATGTCCACATTGACTTTGTTAGTTGTCCATCGATGTCTTAAACGAGACTTGGCCTGTTAACTCGAACATCTCTCATGCCACAAGTTCGAGAAACTTCTCGTTTGAGAATTGTTGACACCTACTTAATTATGAGGCCTTCTGACTTTCGATTTCTTCAACGCCGGCTCACACGCTCTCTAGCCCTTTGCCTTGGTTACCTCGGCTAGCCCTTCTCTTACCATTGTCAATTACTGCTTAGTAGCGGTAGGAACCATAACCGGTCCTCAACGATTCATGGGCCTCGACACCAAGTGTGGCTCTGGAAAAAAAAATCTAATTTTTCAGAAAATGGCAAAATAATAAAATTGCCAAAATAGCTCAGAGAAGCCTAGAAAATTCTCTAGATCTCAGACGACTAAATGGATTGTGCCATTGGACTCATCTCGCGAAATCTAGTGACTCGAAAAGTTTCATGAACCGACACGGTTTGAATTTTTGCAATTTTCTAGGTAGTGGGTCGGTGACTCGGGGCAGATTTTACAAAAAAATATGAAAGTCGAAATGGCTTGAGCGAGAAGTTCAATTAAAATGAATTGGGCCGAAAAGAAATAAATGGTTTAGGACGAGAAAGCGAACCCGGGACGGGTGGACACGTGAGCCATGAGGCCACATATCCAAACTTAACAGTGAATTAGTTAGAAAGGAAAATAAAAAGAGGAAAAAGAAAAGAAAGGGAAAAAAAAGAAGCGGAAGAGAGGCGTAGAAGAAATAGATGAAAGAAGCTCTTCAGCTAACTCTTCGAGCCATGGAGTTCCGTCCGCCAGGTCGTCGAGCCAGAAGGAAGTTCATCTACTCGACGAGAGCTACGCATGGGTACCGAATCACGGGATTTCACTGAAGATTCAAGCGAGGAGTTCGGGAAATCAAAGGTTTTGGGTTTAGGAAGTGTCCACCGGACTTCCTAGATTTTCTTCTACTCTCAAAGAGGCAGGGATTTTTCTTACTTTGGTTTATTTTCCATTTTAGGGGCTGTTTGGTTGAATTTTAATGCCCTAAGGGGCTGTTTGGCCCTTTTTTCCCTAATGGGTTGTTTGGCAGAATGTGAGGTTATAGAATAGTGCCTGTTTGACCACCCATGCGATGTCAGTTTCAGGCTGATTTTCAGTTAGAAAAAGGGAGAATTTGGACTAACAACCTTGCAATTGTAGCCTATTGAGAACTTGATGTTAGGATTTTTTGAATAACCGTCGGACTACAGAACTCAAGTTATGGTCGTTCCAGGTACTCTAAAGTTACCTGTTTTGGCGAACCCTATTGTCAAGTTTTAGGGTGATTTTCGGCTAGGAAAAAGTGAGAATTAGACTAACATCCTTCAGGAACTTGTAGCCTATTTGAGAACTTGATGTTAGGTGACTATTCTTGATTATTACGTTTTTCTGGTGTAGTATATCATTGCTTGAATTGAGTGATATACTTGGTTGAAATTGTGTGGAAGTCAAATTGTGTGTTCTAATGGTTTGGATTGTGATGTGCTTGTACAAATAAGGCTATTACATGGCTTATTGTAGGTTAGTTGTGGACATGTTTTGTCACAATTCGGCATAGAGGTTGATGGATGTTGTTACCCGAGTAGTAGTGACTTATGATGCCAACGTATGCGTGTATTGATATGTTGGCATGTATTGTATGATTTATTTGGATATTTGCATGGATAATTATGTATGAGTAGGCATGCACATATAGTACTCATTGTATATGTAGCATGGTATGAGTAGGCAATGGCATGATTACATTGCATTATGCACTAGTACATCTCATGATATGGGTGTGAGTGCATGGTAAAGATACGACCTTGTGTTTAGGTGATGGTGGGCTCGATGTTTGGCAGGACTGACGTCAAAATGAGTCGCACGGTTTGAGTTATCGAGGAAATTTGTCAATGCTTTTGAAATAAAGCGGTTATCGGGGCCCACATCCATAACTTGTGAATAAAGGCTGTTATAGGAGTATCGCCAGCTTTAAAATAAAGCTATTATTGAAAGCTGCCCAGTGCAGGGTTGTTAGGATGGAGATTATTAGTTGAGGTGTCAGGTGCGAAACTATCGGGGTCGGAGACTATGCCTTTGTGGAAGGTATCGCGATCGGAGTAATCTAAGAGACTTTGAATGAAGCGGTTATTGAATGTTGTCCAAAGGATTTGATTTATAAAAACAAAAAGTCTTTTGTTTTGGATAAAGGGTCATTAGGTGAAACACCAATGACAAGTTTTCACATTTAGCATATGCATGTGTGAGTGAGTCGATGAGGACTCGGGATATGGGATAGGGTGAGTCCCATTCTCATCCATGACATGTAAACATTTGAGTAGGAACGTGCATGTTTTTACTTGAATGTGTGGTGTGCCATTGCATGCATAGGTGAGGAATGCCCTTATGGGAATGTTCTCTGTGGGCGTGCTCCCACTTGTCAGCGGGACCCCCTTTTTCAGTCTGGGAGTTTATAGAGGAGGCAGTATCAGAGCAGAGGCCATGATTGTAGATAAAGGCGACATGTGGCAACTGATACTTTTGTAAAGAATATTTTTATGTAAAAGAATTGTAATTAAATTCTTTTGGACTATTATATAATAGTCGAGTATGTAATTATAGTAAGAGAATTAGTGATTGGACTCTTATGGGTACATAGTGTTTCATTTTCATATTTTCCAATTTAAAATATGAATGAATGGGTCATAGTAAGGGACGTGTTGAGGTGGTGCGGAAGTAAACTATATTAGAACAAGCTAGTTTTTAATATATATTTACGCTATGGGAATGTTATAATAAACTCCTATGGATTATTGTGATATAGTTGTATATTGGGGATATGAACAGATGGACCATGTGTAGTCATTGATACTTCTGTTGAGACCCATGATGGGTTATGATTATACTGTTATACAGGTTGTATGTTGGGTAGAACTCCCCGAACAAAGGAGACTCTGCCCAATTTTTATGAAAATATGGATCCTGATAAATGGGACACAACAGTGTGGTATCAAGTCACCCCAAACCGCAGGGATTCCGCGGGTTGTCGGGTTGTC
This sequence comes from Tetrastigma voinierianum, assembly GCA_016808115.1. Classification (NCBI taxonomy): domain Eukaryota; kingdom Viridiplantae; phylum Streptophyta; class Magnoliopsida; order Vitales; family Vitaceae; genus Tetrastigma; species Tetrastigma voinierianum. Next base: position 277,443 of record JAEQBH010003343.1, on the reverse strand, counting down.
AATGGGCCCCGGTTGGGCGTCACTGGAGTCGGGCATTATTGACTGACTCCCGCAGGCCTAACGAGCATAGCCACTACCTTGAGCATCACTATCTCGGGCATCCTCCACCATTGTTTTGTGGCATCCTGCTCCACCACCTGGCTCGAAACCTGACCGACCTGCCTCTGAGTGTTGTCAAATTTATGGTACTCTTGGGCACTCAGCTGTTAAATGCGAGTCATCTCTCCACCTCGACCGCTTGCTTCTCTCCCACCCCCTTGCGGGCTCGCTCTTGACTTATACCTATGCTCACACTGCGATCCATTACCCCCTCCACAGTACCTCTAGATTGGGTCATTGATTCGAGCTCCTCTCACCATGTGACTTCAGATCTTGCTGCTTTGACTCATCAGGAGCCATACACCTTCTTTGACAGTGTTATCATTAGTGATGCCTTAGGTTTATCAATTGCCAACATCGACTCCTTCTCCTTACACTCCTCCACACACCTTTACTTTTTCTCCTATAATGTTACATGTCCACTACCATATATAAAACGATTGGCCCCCGATCTCGGGCCTTTGTGATGATAACCTTATTAATGTCTGATCGTCTTTCTTTCGGTGCGGGATCATCATGAGATCCCGTAGTTCACGGGTACGTGTAGGGGCTGATGTCTATTCTTGGCGAAGTCGGTCCCTTACATCTTCCCGCAGCTACGTAACTTCCACCGATTCGATTCATAAACTTACTCTATTTCTATGTGGCACAATCTTCTCGGTCTTTCGTCTTTGCCCATTTTTCGTAAATTTCTTAGTGTTTTAAGTATTTCTTTTCTCGAAGAACATTTAAGTTCCTTCTCTTGTAACTCCTGCAACATTAATAAAAGCCACAAGTTACTTACACTCATGAACCTTCCTCTTCTCTCCACTTAAGAATCATATTTTCTAATGTTTAGACCTCCCCCGTTGCCTCTTCTGATGGTTTTCACTACTACGTTATTTTTTTTTTACCATTACACAAAGTATATATGACTTTACCCTGTACGTCGTAAATCAAATGTTCATTCAACCTTTGTCACCTTCAAGAACCTTGTTGAAAATTATTTCACCACCACCATTGGCGCTTTTACGTAATAATGAAATTTGATTCGAAACTCTTGGTCCTTTTTCCGACCCATGGTATAACCCATCTCACTGCACCTCCCCACACTTTTAGACAATGGGTATTCTAACGGCAACATGACGCCAGTAGCCGAAGCGGGTCTCACTCTCCTGCATCAAGCCTCCATTCCTCTAACCTTCTGGCTGTATGCTTTTGCTACGGTTTTTTATATAATCAATCAAATGCCCAAAGTTGGTCTCTCTTTTGGTTCATCGTTTGAAAAGTTATTCCACAAAGTTCCCGACCCATCAAACTCCATGTCTTCGATTGTTTATGTTTTCCACTGGTTTGCGTCCTACTCCAACACCAGCTCAGCCCCAAATCTGATCTGCGTGTCTTTCTTGGCTATACGCTCACTGACCCAGCTAGCGGACGAAGGGGCGCGAAACTATACTGAGACTCTTTACTTGCTTTTTCAGACATTGGTGGGCCCAAGTCTTATAACTGAATCAAAATATCATATACAAGATACAAAATAAAACTACCACCGTAGTGGTGTTTACAATGTCAATACATACAATTCTGAGTCCCATTTACATATACATATACAAAAAATATACATTTACATTTACATAATTAGAGCGCAAAACCTATTGTGATGGACTCCTACTAGTTTGTTGGCTATTGTTGGTATGCGCGGAAGATCAGCGGACGTCCTCTTCTATACCTACCGCAGTTAAACCGGAATTGCTAAACGCAGCTTGATGGGAAACATATGACTTATCTGCGTATACACATGCACTAATATTATTTATAATAGCGTAACGATACTTGGATATCACGATGCAATCCTCGAATTTTCGCGAATTCATATAACAAACTTATACACATACTTGTACTTTTAGTAGACTTATACTTGTTCAAATCTCCATTAGGAATTCTGAGCTTATACTTGTATGGAAATTGCTCGTAGATACTATAGAGCTTATGCCATGGGAGGTACTCCTTAGTCTTCTGGGCCACCAGCATGCGGAGTGCAGAGTAGGTACTCACCGGAGCTTATGCTTGTACTGAGGTGCAGTGGGTGCTGGGGCTTATGCTTGTGCGAGAGGTATCCATAGGTGCTGGGCGAGCAGTGTACATTACTTTACTCTTATTTGTTATTCGGGGACTCTTATCCATATAAGCGTTTGACCTGGGCCCGATGTGAGGCCGAGTGGGACACGACCGATAAGTGCTCGAGAGGTGCGGTGCACAGTGCGGGGTGTCGTGGCACTCAGCGGAGTGTGACAACGACGAGAGTGTCATCGCAATGTCGGAAGTGTCGAGTACTAAATGTCTGAAGCCTGGTCGGAGTGTCGTCGCGCTAATAAGAGTTATCGAAATTACATACATTACTGCCCCGCATGTAGTGTCATGTCATTCAATATCTGATCTTAAAATGATCTTACAATTATATGTGTTCAGGAACTTACTATCTTATCATAGGGGCATTGAGTTTGCCAACATCAAACTCGCTAAGGCAAAGCTTTGCTTCGCCGAGGCGGTGAGGTACGATCTAATTTTTCCTTTACCTTACAAACATGAATGGACCCTTTCATTCACTTATAGGGTCTTCATGAGTCCAGTAAAAGCAGTCTCGAATAGGGAGCTGAAAAACATGACAAAACACATGTTTGTGAACAGTGCTACACCCACCCAGCAACCTTTGCTCTGACTATGACGTAGGCCTTCACTGCGGCATAGCTTTGCTACGTCTCGGTGTACTTGAGGCTTGTCCAAGCCTCCCTCTCGGCCGCGCACTTCAATGGTTGTCTACGCCTTAAGCGTGGACTTACGGCTGTTTGCATGGGATCTACGGCTGACGTAGGACCGAAATTGCGGATTGCTAATTCGTGCCCACTTCAAAAATCCAACCAAAACCCCAAAATAATCCAAAAGCATCGCAAGAAAACAACTCCCAAGTGTGTTCTAACCCAACGAAATGAAACATAGAAATTAATTAGGGTTTTCGAGCCACCTTCGAATACTTGTAAGTTAGGTTAACTTCACGACACCGACAGGTATCCATACATCATAAACCAAGAATTCATACTCAAAAGGAGGATTCCATACTCATCTTATACAAACTAGGGTTTTACCAATCCAACTTTCAACAATTCTAGGGTTAGGTTGAAATCCTAACTAAACCCTAGAAATGGAACAAACTAATATCATACAAAAGTTCAAAAATCCATACAAATCCATACCTTTCCTCTTCTTTTTCTTCTTCTTCCTCTTCTTCTTCTCTTCTCCTCTCTTCACGTAGAAGCCCTAACACTCCTTCTCAAATTTGTGATTTTTCCCCCAAAATCATAAGATCAAGTGGTCTTATCCCTATTCGATCAAATTTTCCTTTTATTACACTTTGGTCCTCAAACTCTCTTCTATTTGCACCATAACTTATGCCATTTCAATATTAGCATCTCATCTTCTTATGTTATGACTTTTATATCCTATTTTAACAAATTCCACTTTTATCCTTGTATCTTGTACAAATTCCAGGTTTCGAAATTTCTCACTTAGCAAAATAATAGTGAGAAAATTTCAAAATGCACTTGCATATACCTAATTATGTTTAAAAATGACTATGGTGTGTTTTTAGGGGTGTCTGACTTCCTTACTCAAAGTGACTACTATGTTTGACCGACTCTCAAAATCTTTGTGTCGGAGTCATAACAAGAGTTTATGGAGAATGTTTTCTTATTCTCTTACCCCCTTCCCATCCTGACATCGCCGATAATAGACACGGATTCTACTCTCCCTGCTTCATCATTCACCTCAGATGACCTTCGGCCTTAGTTAGGCTCAGCGGACCTCAGTACTTCAATCCACCTTGCTTTCGACCTCACGGCCAGATAGCATCCCCGACTGTCTTGTCGGAGCTTGTAAACCTCTCGAGTACCTCCCCGTCACCTGTCAGGCCTCCTCACACCACATTCCATCAACCGTCTCCTCTCTTTGGTTTTGTTGGATTCGACACCCTCCCCCCTCCTCACCTAGGCGGTACTCCGGCCGCACCCATCCCCCTCCCCACTAAACCCGGCATCCCATGCAAACTGTAAATCTAAAGTTCCATTATCAAACTCGACCAAAATGTGGCCTCACCACCGTCTTTCCACCTATCTCTGAACCTTGCATTATCGCCTGAACTCTCTAAGATCTGAAGTGGGTTCAGGCCATGCAGGCCAAGAATAATGCTCTGATCCGAAAAGACACTTGGTCTCTTATTCCCCCAAGCCCAGGGCAGAACATAATGGGCGCCAAAATGAGTTTTGCATCAGGCAAAATCTCGATAGCTGTGCTCGATATGGCTCCAGCTTGTTGCTAAAGGCCTTCACCAATAGCCATGTGTTGATTTTCACGAGACTTTTAGTCCCATGATAAATCTCATCACCGTCTGTATTGTGCTTAGCATTGCACTCCATCGCTAATGGGGCCTTTGCCAACTTTTTGTCAATAACGACTTTCCTCAATAGGCATCTCACCAAGGAGGTCTGTAAAAACAGCAAACTCGGGTATAATGCTGCTTAATAGAGTATCCATCATGTCTATCATTTACAAGGCTATTTATGGGCTCAAACAAGGTCCCTAAGCAGCCTTTAGGGCTACACTTTTTACTCTCTGAGCTTTGTTACATCCACATCCGGACTCGTCTCTCTTTGTCTATTCCAACGGCACTGCACTTATCTACTTCCTAGTGTATGTTAATGATCTGATTATTACAAGTAGTGACCCCTCACTTGTTGACATTATTATTCAGCAACTTTATTCTAAATTCTCTACCAAGGATCTCGGGCCACTGTCTTAGTTTTGTGGAGTTGAGGTTCTGACTACCTCCTCTAACCTTCTACTATCTTAGCAAAGTATGTCGACATCATAGAAAACATAACATGTTCAGCTCTAAGCCTGTCTCTACACCACTTTTTATGGGTACTTCCTTAACTGCTAATGATGGTACTGCGTCGGTCAATCCCACCATGTACCATCGGGTGATTGGTGGTGTTTAACATCTCCAAATGATTCGGTCGGATATTTCCTTTGCCGTGAACAAATTCTCCCAGTTTATGCATGCACCGTTCGAACACCATTGGGGAGCGATCAAACATCTAACCGTTATCTTAATGTACGGATTGTGGTATCGAACTTCTTGCATACACTCCTCGGACATTTATGGTTTCTGATGCGATTTAGAATTTGGTGACCCAGATGATCATACCTCCACAGGTGCTTTTCTCATATTCCTTGGTGTTAATCCCATCTTCTAAAGTTCTACAAAGCAACGTAATGTTGCTCGGTCTTCCATTGAGGTCGAGTATCGTACCATTGTCGTTGATGCTGCCGAACCACAATGGGTGAAGTCGCTGCTATCGGAACTTCTTGTCCCAGTGCAGTCCCTGCCTACTCTGTTCTTAGATTACCTTGGTGCCACTTATCTCTCTGCTAATCCTGTTTTTTATTCTCGCATGAAACACCTTGCGATTAATTATCACTTAGTTCTTTATTTGGTTCAGTAGTCTACTGCATGTTGCTCATGTCTTTACTAGTGACCAACAATGCCCTCACCAAATCCCTCTCTCCTTTCCCTGTGTAACAAGATTGGTGTTGTCTCTGGCACACCATCTTAAGAGGGTGTATTAGAGAATATTTAGGGTTACTTTTATTGGCTATGTACTTTTACCTTTATTAGCTTTATACTTTTACTTATTTGTCTTTGTTTTGGTATATTTATATACCTTAATCCTCTCAATATTTAAGCCTCCTTTCATAATAACCACATGCTTGACTCGAAACAACCAAATTGAATAAATCGGTTATATGCTTTGACATTGAAATTAGGTATATGATGAAGCTATATCTTAATTCAGTTCCCTTCATAAACTTTCACACTAGCCAAACAGCAAAGAAATAGATGCAGCAGAGTTGAATAGGCTGAAAGTAAGAGCGAAGTAGGACTCTGATAGGAAATCGAGGGAGGGAGCAGATGGGTCATCTTCTCCTCTTTGGGAATAGCCTGGAAATAATACGCATATTGCCATGGTTGGAGTCGCATACGGCATTCATGAGTTCCAATGAAGATTTTCATGGTGACTTCTATCTGGAGATTAGTAAGTAGATGTGAGGAAAGCATAGAAAGGGGTAGGGAGTAAAGGGAGAGGAGTTAGGGGCCATAAAAATAAATGGAGCCTCACACCACTTTCAAGCCGCCACTAACCCCAGGCAGAAATCCTCACCTTGGAAATTCGACCTAGAAAACCCCGCAAATCGACAACACAAATTGCCTATTTCACCAACTTCTATCTCTAAACACAAAATACAAACCAAACAATGAACTTACATTTCCACTTTCCAAATGCAAATGCTGCGGGGAGGGGCGTGCGGTGTGTAGAACCTAAAATGTGAAATCGTTTATTACTATAGCAGTCTCAATAAATCACGAAAGGTGAAAATAGATCTTCAATCCTTGTTTGATTTTGATCTTCAAAATTTTGAAATTATAAATCAAAGAAGAAAAACTAGTCTCAAAAGAGTTTTCAAATCTTACTCAAGAGGAGTCTTCACAACTCACTATGGAAGAGAGTTATGGTAGAGGATGTGAGAGGAAGAGAGGGTGTGCACGAGAGAGAGAGGAAATGATCGAACAAAGTGTAGTTTTGTGTAAGCCATATAACAGCGGTCCTTAGATGACCGTGTCTATCGATTGATCTATTGCAGCGTTTTTTAGATGATCGTGTCAATTCGCTAAACTATGGCAACGGTTTTAAGATGATCGTGTCTATTGGCTCAATATGCACTCGTTTTATTTTGCATTAATTCAATGGCCAGAGTAGCAATATGTATTTTTATTCCTGATTTAACGACCCTGCTATAGTAATGCTACAATAGATCATTTTTCTAGTAGTGTATTCACAATATGATGCTATAAATTATCACAATAGCGTTAACATAAATTGCTAAAGCAATATGTTAAAACACTACTGAAAAGATTGCAAATTTGGGTAAAAAAATCGACTTTTTGTTCCCTAACCAAATCTAATGCTTAATGGGATAGAAAACTATGCGAGATGAAACATAAGTGACTTCAAAAAATACCCTATAAAAAATCCCAAAAAAAGCATTAAACTAATAAACAAAATCGGAGAATATTTTATTTCACATTCTATTTGTTTATCATGAAAATGTCGTTTTACATATATATTTTTCTTGGAAACTTCCCAACAATCAATGAAACAAGGGATAAATAAAAATAAATAAATAAATCAATATGTTCCTCTAAGATTTGCCGAGAGAACGTATAAAATAAATAATATATTCCATGATTTCAATCTATACCTATTTTTATTTTTATTTTTTTGGGTTCTAGCTGCGGATATCAATGTCAATCAAACAAATTAAAAATATTTTATATGATTGAAATCGGCATCAACTATTTTCTGATTCATCGTCTAATCAAGTAAACAAATCAACTTTACCAGATTGGTGATGGGGGGTTTGTCGTGGAGTTAAGTAGCGGGGAGATCTGGGATGAGTGAAGATTGATCAGGCGGAATTCGAGATAGACAGTGGCGTTGGTTTATAGGCGTGATGCTCCAGGTAGATCTGTAGCACTGGGCTATGATACTATGTCCCTGTGATATCAGCCGCCCGGATAAAATAGATGTAAAAAAAATGAAGCCTGAGTATATGAGAAAAATCTGACAGTGTGAAAAACAAAATAAATGATTAGATTAAATGTAATTAGGAAATGTCGACCTGTCACTATACTTATTTATAAAGCTAAAGCTATAAATAAATTGAATAATCAAAAGATATAAACCAACTCAAAACTCTAATACATGAATAAAATAACTCAATTAGGTATTAGATATAAATATCATAAATCGTTCCATCAATGATGTCAGTCCCAAAATCTACAAGGGATGAGATCAAAGAAAAATTATGGTTGAAGATGACTCTTTCCTTCTCCTAATGTGTATTTTACAAGCTGCTTATGAAATTTTAGATTTCTACATTTACTTATTTATATAAAGTCTGAGAGAATAATTGATCTTTGGTCCAATGGGTTTACCAAAGCAAAGCAAGGGAGAAGACAGAACCACGAGCCCATAGGTAGTTAATATTAAACTATCATATAAATGACTCATAATTAACATACACAATTATACAATTAAAATTTTAATATAAACTATATAATCCACACAAATATCAAAATAATCTGAGATCGATAATCTAAGAAATGAATAATATATTAACAAACTCATATTGAGTTAGATAATGGATCGATATGCACTTTTGAGAATTGTTCTTTCAGTTTCAGCAACAAGGACATCGATTTTATCCTCCGATCATGTTTATGCATGCTCTCATCACGCAGACATTCCCGGATATCAAAGCAACATGCATGCATGGATACCGAAAAAGATAGGGTAAGAAATAAAGCCATAAAAACAGTTTGATTCTCATTGGAAGCAACAGGGAGACAATGCCACGTAGAATCAGATTTAATGTTGATGACCGAACAAATGATTTTAAAAGAACGAAGGTTCTACTTATACATAAACAACTCAGCATTCTACAAAATTTTCTTGTTCCGCTTATTCATACAAACCAATTGGTGATTTTAATATTTACTTTATGGTAATATTATTATTATTATTATTTTAAAGCTAATAAATTTGTAATACAATGTAGTAAATTATCTTTATTGAGACTCAAACCCTTCCCCTCCCCATGTCCAACCATTTTAACGTTGACGTTCTAACCAACTGAGTTAGACTTATGGATTTATTATTATTATTATTATTATTATTATTATTATTATTATTATTTTGACATCTATTCATTTACATATCAAGTTGTACTATTATATTCTAAAAATAAACAAATCTTAAAGGTATCCGGTAGCTAAGTAATAAAATACTTTGAAATTTATATTTTTAAAATTATTTAATATTTATATTGATGAATTAAAATAAGTAAAATAAGTTTGAAAAAGAAAATTATAATAACATATTGGTTTAACTATATTTTATTTCCTTTCACTTTTTCTTTTCTTCCCTTTGTAAAACCTGAAAAAATTTAATTTTTTTCTTGAAATGGCAAAATAGTAAAATTTAATCGAAGTGTTTCGAAGCACGAAAATTTTTCTAGACTCTCCCGGATGTGGCTTGGACTTCAGTTGAACTAAAGCTGCAAATCTAGTTACCCAAAAGAATTTCGTTAAATTCCGAGACATTCGAATATTCAAGATTTTCGGGGAATCGGTTGTCTGGTGGACCCCAGCGGGATTTTAAGAAAAAGAAATCTTGAAGAGGAAAATAAGTCAAGTAAAGTTCATTTAAAATAAATTGAACTTGAACAGGGATAAAATAAATTGTTTCGGGGCATAAACGGACCCGAATGAGTAATGGACACATGGGGCGATGTGGGTCATGTGAGCTAAGAATTAAGTTAGACAAAAAGATTAAAGTGATTTGGGGCGGAAAAGGAGTTTACTGGCGGGAGGAAGCGTGGTGGAGAAGAGAGAGAGGGGAGAGTAACTTCTCTCTATGATCTATAGAGATCGGTTGGTCGGAATTTGTCAGACCAAGAATGAAAGCTCAGCTACTCGACGAGGGCTACATGTGGGTACTGAAAACACGGGATTTCGCTAAGGATTCAAGCGAGGATTTCGGGAAATCAAAGGTTTTGGGTTTAGGAAGTGTCCACGGGACTTCCTAGAGTTTCTTCTACGCTCCAGAAGATAGGGATTCTTCCTACTTTGGTTTATTTTCCATCCCAGGGGCTGTTTGTTTGAGTTTTTAATGCCCTAATGTGCTGTTTGGCCGTTTTTGCCCTAAGGGGTTGTTTGGCAAAATAACGGGTTATGGGAATAGTGCCATGTTTTGACCCTATATGATGTTCAGTCTTTGGGGCTGATTTTCAGTTGTATTTCTTTCTCTAATTCGTGTGATGCTGGAAATCTTTCAGCTTGTAATGAAAATCACTATGAACTAACTTTTCTCTCTAGGGTTTTGTCAACCCTAACCACACCATTATGGATTAATACTTTAATTGTGTTTTATTTAATATCGATATGAATTTCTATGGTTGTTTTACTCCTGAATTTAATCACATGTCATTCTTTGGCCAATTGTGGCATGCTAATGCTAGGAGTCTGATATCAAGAAATGATGACTCGTAAGGACATGGGTAAAGCAACACTTGGTCAACCAGGGAATAGAGATATCCTGCGTTCTAGGTGTAGCACTAGGGTTTGCACATTCATGCATCTCGGAGTTGAGGGGTTGAAGCAAAGATGCAATACACCCCACTAGCGAGATAGGCAGTTATATATCGAGAGAGAATATCTTGTAGACACGAGCAACCCGCTAACAAAAATCATATGGTTTATTAAATAAATGCGCTATCTAGGTTAAAATCCATCAAGTGTGGTAGGTGATAGCCTAGATTTCTCATCATTACCTTAAAGCAAGAGCACAATATTAGGCTTTCTTTACTTTAGTTAATTTGACCGTAGTCGCTACCGGAATTTGGATCAAATATTGTCCTAGGTCACTAAATCAATATTTATGCGCTTCTCTTAAATTAGGGCGACACATGACTGCCTTTACCCAGTGAACTCGGCGTGTATACTTGCTGCAGGTCTGTATTTTCACAGAGCTTTTACCTGCTCACTTTCAGCGAATCAAGTTTTTTGGCGCCGTTGCCGGGGAGAAGTTTAGTATTGATATTGACAACCATGCCATAGATTGTACTTTGGATCAATTTTATTTTAGTTAGTTCTTTTTACTTCTTTTTTTTTATTATTATTATCCTTCGTTTTAGGCATTGTGCCTTATTTCATCTATGCTGTGACTTGGTCTCGATTTGATACTTGTGATTTCAGGAAAGCATTTAGTGTGCATGCAAAGACAAGATCTGATTAGTGCCCAAAAAGTGCAATTTTGAACCCTATTTATTATAGGTTTTGAGTGCTTTTTGTGTACTAAACATGCTAATTAACCCGATTCACGCATTCACGGTCCTGTATTCTAATGATCGCATTTTTGGCAATTTTGCGGTTTTGTGAGATAATCATACCAAAAGTGTTAGTCGATCCAACCTGAAAAGATTTAAGTCAAACTCAACATCATATATCGAGAGACTAGAAGGAAAGAAGAAGAAAATGGGAAGAAAAATGAAGCGGGAAGAAAATTGATGAGAAGCGGCGGGGAGTGATGACCAATGGAGCAGTGCCGCGGGAGAAACACAGTGAATTTATAAAGCCTAGCGAAATTCTCACCTCTACGCCGACGAGAAATTCAGGCCTTGTCATCCTCTGTAATTAATGCAACCGCCTTCCAAACTTGGTTTATTACTCTTTTGTCCATTAACTTAGCCTAGTTGTTAGGTTTTGGTATTTTCATACCTTGAGGCTATGCCAGCCCTCTTGTTTTGTAGCTTCTAACAGCGATTCAAGCATCGATCTTTGGGATAATAATTTTGTAAGTTTTTTACTATTTTTGTAAATAAAGTCTTTTATTTTGGATTTGCTTTTCTTTTCTCTTTCTCTCTCATCTTTCTCCTCAGCTTTCTTGGTTGCAGGTACCCTCCAAGGATGACAACGGAGATGAAGCGAAGCTAAAACCACTTCCTTCTTGAAGTAAAAAGCTTTGGGGGTGAGATCTTTAGGTTGCTGGTGGTTGCTTTTCATGTTGCAGACCAGTGTATTTATGGCCCTTATACTCAAAACTTGGTTGCATAACATGGGATGTTATTATGTATCCAATACTCTCCATGCTTTAGGTCCCGATTCTTTCGGGTGAAGTGCGTGGTTCTTTAGATGGTCACTTACTAGCCTCTACGAGGTAATATTTATATTGGGTTCTTCAAATTAGGGTTAAATAACATTCTGATTATTGTTTTGTGATACTCTCCATGCTTTAGAATGCGTACTGCTCCGGGTGAGAGATGCCGTTATTTTTAGATGGTCTTTACGAGCCTGAATGATAATGGAATGTTAGGGTTTTAACTAAAAAGGGGCCATAACTGCATCCTGTGTTGACTCAAATAGGAGTTGTTTTTCAACGGGAGCTCTCGGTTCTTTGAGATCTTAAACTCGGTGGCCTCTTTTGTGAAGTTCTCTTTTTCTTATTTTGCTTGATTTTATTTTAGTTGCAAACCGACCACTTAACTTTCGATTTTTTGAAGTCTATTCGAGTTTTCAAACCATACATTTTTAGCAAACCCCCAATCCAAATTTAATTCACAGTTTGATTCCCTCAAATCATTTAATGCGAAGAAAACCACGTCTCTTTGTGTTGACCCTAGACGTATCTTTGCGAGTGGCTTGACTACGTGGAGAACACGGATACAAATTTTGCTAGTTCGGCTCACCTACCAGTAGCGAATCAGATCGCGGGGAATTACTTCCATTGATCACGAACCAAAGCCCGACATTATGATTCTGTGAGAGAAGCACCATGACTACAATTTGAAATCGTAGAATCAAGAGATGAAGGACAGTTCCAAGAGGAATGAACCACAGGTGGATCAGAATGGACAAGAATTATAGAGATCAAGCCACCGATCATTTGTCTGGCGATAAATCGCATATGCTTGAGGGAGTTCGCCTTACCACACTGAGTTGTTGTTCGGCTATATGAGACCACCCCATTCAAGTGAACTACTGAACCTAAAGGAGTAAATCTCCGCAAACAACCACAATATATGCCAGTCATGGGTTGTCTAATGAGAATCTGAATGCACTCTGCTTAGAACCTAAAGTCAAAATATCGGTACAGATAGATATAGATTTTATGAAAAATATCAAAAAATATCGATGAATATTTTTATAAAAATATCGGTAAAATGAAAATTATCATAAAATTATCTTAAATCCTGTTAATATATTTGTATTTATTTATGATAAAAATTAAAGTCGTTTTTATCAAAACATGTTTTATCATAGTTAAGATAAAAATTACGTTATTTTGATATTAATTTATTTTAGTAATTGATTTATCTAGAAAAATGATAGCTTTAAAGGTTATATTAATTCGTTATCTTATTGAAAATTATATATATACTTTATCTTATCAAATTAATTTTAATTTATAAATTATAACTGGATTAATTATTCAATTTTTTACTAGATATATTTTTTAGTATTTTTAAAAAATAAAATATTAATATGAAAAAATAAAAATAAAGTGATAGTAATTTTCTAAGAAAAGTATTAATGAAAGAAATAAAATATTCTAATTTAATTAAGTTGAATTTGTTGAATAATGTAAAACAAACTATGATTATAATATTTTTATGATTTTTAAATTTAGTAAATTTAACTGAAATAAAATCGATATAAAAAAGACCTTTAAAAAAATTTAATGAAACCTTTTCAAAAACTTATTTATAAAATTTAATATTAGTAAAAGAATAATTTTGCAAGTACCTGGTGGGGGTATAGAGGATACACTGCATTCGTTTTGGCCAGGTTCGAATCTCACTATTTGACCGATATTTCCAATATCGTGTCGACACTGCTCAACACCCGATATTTTGACGATTTATTAGCTGATAAAATCGATTTTTATCCCTGGCTGATGGTGTCTTTAGGTGGTCCGGGGTTCAGCTTTGGAAGAATACTGTTATTCGTTTGAGGGAACGCTTTTCATGTTACAAAGGGCTCTATCAAACCGAGCCCCTTTAAAACTGTCAAGCGTGCTACCCGCGTCCAGGTGAACTTAGCCCCGGTAAAGCCTTGATCAATCAAGCCACGTTCAAAGGGTGTAGAAAGCCACACTCTGCTTCCTTGATCTGAAATTTTCATATGAATGAATTGCGGATGGGTTTTGAGGATGTCAACTGTGATACTGTCCTTCCAAAAGATCCAAATTCCTCTGCTAAAGCCGAGAGCCTCAACTCTAACCCAAGAATCAAAGCCCATACGGTTACAGATAAGGTTAATTAGTCTGTTCTCCACTGCATTTTGTTTCAATTAGGCCAAGGAGAGTCGGGTAGTGTTGATCCATCAAAGTTCGAGCAGTCCACAGGATGCTGCACCGTTGCAATTCCAAATTAAAAAGGTCATAATCAAAAAGAGATATGTAATTGTCATACGTACCCAACAGCATGCATGCATGTCTAAAAGAGCATAGACTAATTTCCACGAAAATAAAGCACAGGGGGGAACATGCAACTCAGGCCACCTCACGACGTGAGGTACTCAAGTCATCCTCCGAACCAGCAAGTCTCCTCTCAAAGAAGCTGGGAGTTGCATGTGTGGTACGTACTGGTAGGAGTCCTGGCCTTGTTGTATACACTTGCAGCATGATCAATACTTTCTTCAACTCTTGTGGGATCTTGATGATGCTCTTCGAAGAGGTGGGAGTCACTTCTTCTTGTTCCCAGAGATATGGGCTGGTGGTGGCCATGATAGACGGAAGGTAAGGATCTACTTTCCTATGCTAAAGCCGATAGAGCCTCTACTAGTCTAACCCAAGAATCAAAGCCCAGAAGGCTAGCCTGATCTTTAGTACTGCATTTTGTTTCGATTAGGCCAAGGAGAGTTTCGAAATGAAGTTGATCCATCAAAGCTCTGCAGTCCACACAGGAACGTCCTTTAGCAGGATGCATGATCAATATACTTTCTTCAAATTTCAGGGATCTTGATGATGCCCTCTCAAGAGGTGTGGAGTCACTTCTTCTTCTCGCTCTCGTGAATATATGATAAAGAGATAAATATACAGCAACCTCTACACTCATTTGAGCTCGAGCCACCTTTTCAGGTCTTAGAAAGTGGAACACATACTGTGTAGAAGTTATGTCCAAGGGGTTTGGATTTTAAGCAGAACCATTTGTGACCCCTATAATCTTTCTTGGGAACTGAATATTCTATCTAAGGAGGCTAGTTCTGGCTCGGGTTTCTATACCCCACCAATCTTTCCTAGGAATACTCCTGTTATATGTTATTTTCAATTATTCTAAGAACTCCATGGTGAATACTTGAAACGGACACATTTTCATAATTTCTTGCGTAGAAATGGAATATGATTCCAACAATAATGTTCTAGCTGCATCTGCCTAAGTGGTGACTCCTACTGTGGCACAAGTGCTAGTGATGCCTACTACTATGTCTATCTTTGTCTTACCTAGAGAAAAACTATAGAAGTTCAATGGACTTGACTTTAAAAGATGGCATTATAAGATGTTATTCTACCTTACCACTTTAAATCTTGCGAGATTATTGACTAAAGAAGCTCATAAGCTCAAAGAAGATAGAGCGTGATATCCAAGTCATCAGTGCTATGGATGCTTGGAAACATTCTAACTTTCTATGTAGAAACTATGTCATGAATGCTTTGAATGATTCTTTATACAATGTATCTTCAGATAAGAAACAAGCCAAGGAGCTATGGGAATCACTAGACCGGAAATATAAAACCGAGGATGCTAGGGCCAAGAAGTTTGTCGTGGGCCATTTCCTTGATTACAAAATGGTAGATTTCAAGACTATGGTCAGTCAAGTCCAAGAGCTTCAAGTAATCCTCCATGAGATACATGCTGAGGGAATGATGTTGAGCAAAACTTTTCAAGTTGCAACTATTATTAAGAAGCTGCTTCCTGCTTAGAAAGACTTCAAGAATTACCTCAAGCATAAGAGAAAGGAGATGAGCATCGAAGATATGATTATTAGACTTCACATCGAAGAAGGCAATAAGAGATTTGAGAAGAAAGGGGCACACAATCCGGGGGAGGCCAAGGCCAACTTTGTGGAACATGGTCAAAGTTTTAAGTTCAAGAAAGATAACAACAAAGGGAAAGATAGTAAGTTGGGACCAAAAGGGAGAATCTCTAAAGTGATGAGTTCAGAAGTAGCGCTATTGTGGGAAACAAGGTCTGGAAATGCCGGTTGAGACTACAGAAAGAGGAACAAACCACGAGGAAGCACGATGTGGTTGATGGCATCACGAGAAGGATGTATGACATTGACCTCCTGATAGTAATCTCTGAGGTGAACTTGGCGGGATCCAATCCCAAGGAATGGTGGATTGACATAGGTGCTACTTGTCATGTGTGCTCGGACAAAAAGATGTTATCTACCTTTGAACCAATTAATACTGAGGAAAAGGTGTTCATGGGAACTACGCCGCCCGGGAATCAAAGACGGAAAAGTGGTCTTGAGGGTGACATATGGGAGAGTTGGCTTTCGATAATCTGACTATGTATACTTGAAATCTGCAATAACTTAGTGTCTAGTTCATTCTTTCAAATGATGTGGATTGGTTGGTCTTTAGTCGAGATAAATTGGTTTTATCAAGAATGAATGTATGTGTAAGCTATCCCTACCTAGGTGGGCCGATCAGAGCACTGAGATTGGGACTCCTTTACCTGATTTTCTGACATTAGTGGGCCCATTTCGAAATATAAATCCAAACTTGTACATATTGACATAATAACTTAAATCCATGAATTCTTCCAAAAAATATAACTTGTAATACTACCATCGTAGTGATATTTAAAATGTCATGTACATATATTCTTGAGTCCCATTTTATAATACTTGCAGTTCCACTATTACAAAATTTTACATTTACATTGGCTTATAATTAAGACCTACATATGGTGGACTCTATTCTTGGTGACCTGACGGCTAACGAATGCACGGATCGTTCTCTTCGGTGTCTGAATGAAACGCCCGTGCTAAACATAGCTTAGTAGGAAAACAATGGCATATATGTAGCCTAGCAGTGGTCTGATTCTGATATACATATTCAACAGTTCATATATCATAATTTCCATATCTTCTAGAGTCTGAGCAATCTTGTACAAAAGGGTATCTGCGCCGGTGCACTACAAAGCAGGCGGATTGCATGTTCCGTATAATTTTATATATCACATTATTCAAATTCTTATCATATAAATAATTTGCGTATAGATCGGAAAATAATAA
This sequence comes from Tetrastigma voinierianum, assembly GCA_016808115.1. Lineage (NCBI taxonomy): Eukaryota > Viridiplantae > Streptophyta > Magnoliopsida > Vitales > Vitaceae > Tetrastigma > Tetrastigma voinierianum. Next base: position 260,384 of record JAEQBH010003343.1, on the reverse strand, counting down.
ATGGAGGGACACGGCGCAAATAGGTACCGAGAGGTGCGGTGCGATCTTTGAACGGAGGTGGCATAAGCGAGAGATGTGCACGCTTGCATTAGCGAGTGTCGTAGCACTGCGGGAGTCTGTAGCAGAGCAGAGAGTGCCAGAAACAACTAGCGAGACGCCACGCCCGTGTAATAGAAGTGTCGTAGCGATGGCAGTGTCATAGCACTAATGAGAGGGGTGCCTATTCATTCGATATTAGGTCTTGGCGGCATACAGTGCATTGCGAAAGCATTATATTGTTCTTAATCACGTTAACCGATAAGGGGTGCAAAACGTGTACGCTTGACAACGGGATTGCTGGGGCGAAGCAAAAACTTTATCACTTATCACGAAACTTATGCACTTGATGGATCTGTTAATCCAATGGATGGTTTCCAAAATTAACAAAATACAAGAACAAAAACGGGATTTCAGGTTCGCCTAGGCGAAGAGGACCTTTCTTCGCCAAGGCGAGGCCGAGACTGGGAACAATTAGGCTTCGGGTTTGCCTCGGCGTAGGCGAGCACTCCTTTGCCTTGGCGAAGAAGCGTCGGGCTTGTACATAATTAGGGTTTTTTCCACTTTTGTGGAGAAACTTCCAGCCAAAGCAAAACTAAAAACAAATCCAAAACAAATCAACCTTCAAAACAGAGGCTTAAACCAACCAAAACACCTTTGATGCAAGTTTTCCTACACAAACCTAGACAAGGAGGGATTTGTGATAGTTTCCATACAAGTATTCCATACTTCAAATGAAAGATTTTCATACCTGAATCTTCTTGAAACCCTCCAAACCTAGCTTTCTTTTTCCTTCTCTTCTTACTTCCTTCCCACTTGAACAAAGAGAACCCAAGACAAAGGAGAGAATCAAACCAAAATTGGCTCCTTCTCTCAACTATAGCCCTAGCTTTCTTAAGCCAAAAATGAGGAATTCCCTCATTCTAGAAGACCATGTTTGGTCTTATCCTCATTTTGGACTTAAATTTCTCCCTTTTACTTATTAGTCCTTTACCTCTCCTCTATTTGAAAATCAACTTATCATATTTTTACTTTAGCTTATATATAATCTTTTTATCATATGTCCCTTGGGTCCTTAATTGGCAATTTATCAATTTACCCTTAGTACTTAAATTTTTTAAAAATGCAAATTTTACTTATATTATATCCTAAACTGTAATAAACTACTATGGTATAAATTGGGGTGTTACAGTATGTTGGAAAAGGGTATATAAGTGATGGCATGTGAAAGCTTAATGTAATGACTATCATTTTGTCAAATATATAGATAAAGCTAGTATACCTTATATTCTTGAGTTTCCTAATCTATGGCATAGTAGATTAGGACATGTGTATATTATATTAACGTAGATTAATTAATTTAAATCATATACCAACTTCCAAGTGAGTAAAAACATAAATTAATGAAACTTGTATGGAAGCAAGCCCGACTAGGTCATCTTTTAAGAGTGTTGAAAGACACAGCGAACCTTTTGACAATCGCAATGACATATGTGATTTGAAATTTGTACAAAAAAAGGTGGGAATAAATATTTTGTACCTTTGTTGTGATAGCATGAAGTCTTGTTATGTGTGCCACTCAGTAAGGATAGGAGCAATAGGGATTTGTTAGCTCTCGGCTTAGGGTTGAGAATTAGCTCAATAAGAAAATTAAAGTGCTAAGATGATCAAGGTGGTGAGTATGAATCACCATTTGTTGATGTTTGTGCTCAACATGAGATCATGCATGAAACCAAAACACCTTACTCACCTCAATCCAATGGAGTGGCGGAGCGAAAGAATCGCACTCTAAAGGAAATGATGAATGCAATGTTGATATGTTATGGTCTGCCACAAAACATGTGGGGAGAAGCCATTTCGTCTGCTAATTGCCTTTTGAATAAGGCACCTAAAAAGAAAGCAAAGAAGACTCCATATGAGTTATGGAGAGGACAACGACTATCTTATAAGCCGCACTCTTTGTGGGGATGTCAGGCTAGTGGCGGGTTCCTCCCAGCTTTCAAAATGGGTGAAAATCTTGGGGCTCAAGCTATCGATTGCATTTTCATTAATTATGCACATAATAGTACTGCTTATCGATTTCTTGTCCTTGAGTTGAATACCCCAGATATTCACAAGAACACGATAATGGAATCAAGGAATGCATCGTTCTTTGAAGATTTATTTCCATGTAGATCCAGAGAAGAGCCAAGTTTGTTGAAACAAGTGCTTGAGACTATTAATGAAAATAGTGAGGATCAAGATAAAGACAGTGGGGTAGAACCTAGATGCAATAAAAGAGCAAGGACAGAAAAATCTTTTGGTCTAGATTTTCTTTTTATATATTAGTGAAAGGAACCTCGGACACTGAGCGTCGATAAACACTATAGAGAGTCTCATGTGGAAAGAGGCCATTAAGAGTGAAATTGATTCCATACTACATAACCATACTTGGGAACTAGTGGATCTTCCACCATGTTGTAAACCTTTAAGTTCCAAGTGGGTTTTTAAGAGGAAACGAAAAATAGATGGAGCAATTGACAAGTACAAAGCAAGACTTGTGATCAAGGGCTACAAACAAACTAAAGGGCTTAATTATTTTGACACATATGCTCCTATGATGAGAATAAGTTCCATAAGGATGGTGCTTGCAATTGCTGCCTTAAGGAACCTTGAAGTACATCAAATGGATATGAAAACAACCTTTCTTAAGGAGTATTTAGATAAGTCTGCGGAGCAAGGCGAGGGGAGTTTTGCTCGAGGATAAGAAAAAGAAATTACATGTAAAGTGGTATGAGAAACTTGACAATGTCATGATGTCACATGACTTCAAAATTAACGAATGTGACAAGTGTGTGTATGTCAAAGACACAAAACTTGGATATGTCATTGTATGTCTATACGTGGATGACATGCTTATTGTCAGTAGTGATGATAATGAGAACATGTTGAATTCAGGGACGACATGAAAGACACCCAGGGACTACGTGTTTTATTGGGGATAAAAATCAAAATGACATCATATTGACTCATTCTAAGTCAATCACACCATGTTGACAATATTCTTGGAAATTTTGACAAAGATAATTCTAACCAGCAGAACACACAGTAGATGTCACTCTACATTTCTCTAAGAATAAAGGAGAGAGTGTTTCTTAAGTAGAATACTCCATAGTAATAGGCAGTCTAATGTATTTAATGAGTTGTATAAAACCAGACATAGCTTATATGTAGTCAACAAACTGAGCAGATACACGAGTAATCTTTGAGCCAAGCATTGGAAAGGAATTATGAGAGTATTAAAATACTTAAGGTCTACTCATGATTATGGGCTGCACTACAACAGATATCTTGTTGTACTTGAAAGATACAGTGATGTTAATTAGATATCTAACGTTAAAGATTCAAAATCCCAAAGTGGTTATGTATTTACATTAGGGAGGAAGCCGAAGCAGTCTCATGGAAATCCTATCAAAACAGCGGTTGTGCGGATCCGATGGAATATGAGTTTATGGCACTAGATAAATGTGGGGAAGAGGCTTAATGGCTACACCACTTCCTAGAGGATATTCTAAGGTAGCTAAAACCTATGCCTCTAATATGCATATATTGTGATAGTGTCTGCTATTGTGACACAAAGCAGGTATGTATAATGGTAAAGTCTACAGAACATATTAGTCATTGACACAATACCATTAAACTCAACTTCACTCTTAGCGGGGTTATCTCACAGATTATGTAAAATGTAAGGATAACTTTGTGGATCCATAGCTAAAGGATTGAGAGTTAGTTGAAAAGTGTCAAGGGAATGTGACTAAAAGCCCGTAAAGGAGCCCAAGTTAATATAATGAATATCTAACTTTAGCAGTTGGAGAGATCCCCAGAGATCCTAGGTTGAGGATAACTAAATTGTAAAGACTTTGATTTGGTCATTGTGAGGATCTTCCCTTGTCCATTCCTATGATGCAACAGTGATGCTCATATGAAGTAGGTTAAGCAATGCTTTTAATGATCTCTATGCATTAGAAAGAGTAACATGAACTACTCCAAGTTTAAGAGATCACCTATGTAAGAGTGAAGTGGGGTTGCTTCAAAGGGAATTGAATAGGGCATATCTATTAAACTCTTGCAGAACCAAGTGCATGTTCTGCGGCGAAAATGAACACCTAAAAGTGAATTGGGAAATGTTGGGACGATTCTTTATGTGGTATGTCATCAAAAAAAAAGTACACTGGGGTGCTGGCTGCTTCTCCTCATCGGTTATAGTGTCAAACTATTTACAATTCGCCAAAGTGGTTGCAAAGTGCTATTGCAAACCATCTCGTTTACCCCAGTAATTTATCTGGGAAAGACAACTTGTGACTCTCAAGCACCAGAGGAGAAGGGCCATTTGTTTTTTAAGAAATTGTAGACTACGCCGCAGAGACTTGACTACGCCTCTGTCGTCTTTTCCATTTTCTTTAATCATTTTTGCGGGTATATAACCAAGTTTATTTGCAGAAGCGTACTTGGTTCTTGGTGTATGACCTTCTATTTACGTCCATTCCATTGAAAAATGTCCCTATTGGTCAACATTGACATGCATGTTATGGTTCTCATCGATCAGCGCTCCTTCCGTTGGCTCCGTCGGTTCTCTTATCTCATGGGGACAAGATTCTCGTCTATGGTCGTACATTCCACATTCAAAGCAAACAAAGTGGATTCCTTCATATTCTAACCTCCTTACTCTCCTTTTGAGCATGAACTTAGAAACCAAAAGCTTTTGCATATCCACCTCTGCATAAATTCATGCATACAATGCTTTGGAAACAAAACTCGTGGCATCATCAATCTGGATTGGTTTACCAATCTTTTGTTAAACACAAAATTCTCACCCACACTAATAGGATTTTGAGAGAGCATTGATTCAATCAAATTTGGTTTCCATGACCACTCAAAAAGGGCATTTTACCAAGCTTGATTATTTGATCTTAAGCCCCTTTGAGTGGTAATTAATCATACTTATCCAATTATGCAAGTTGCAAGTCCCTATTTCTGGTTACTGATATTTTCCTTGAGTTTTGTTGTTTTGCAAGACCTTTTTAGGTAACTTTTCAGTATTTTGGAAGTATGGGGATCAGCAATGCAACATATTTGGGGTTTCTAGTATAGGTTTGGAAGCATTGGAGGTTGATTCGAGTACTGGGCTAAAAACATGATCAAAGGGAAATTGGGAACTCAGAGTATGTTGTTGCCAAATATGAAAACTTTTATCCAAATGCGGAACCTGCAAAAATGGAAAGTTATTGTGTGGGAACAAACTTCGATGTGAAGAATGGGAGTGACGCGGAGTGCGAAAATGTGTTTTAGGTGTTTACACCCTCATATTGGGGAAGCGAAATTTCGCTCCCACGACCTTGTGGGTGCGAAATTGTTGCATAAACAATTTTAGGCACTTTTTGTTTCCTTTTTTTATCCCTCCTGCTATTTTATGATTTTTGTTTTTTTATGACTTGTAAGCCCTAAGGGGACTTGAAAAAATTCTAATTTTTCCCTCTAGACGTTTGTAATTTTCTTTATAAAGCCTTAGGTCGGATCAAACATGGGATGGATGCTAGAGCATAGATTGAACTTTTAGGTTTTTTCACTCAAGCTTTCAATACAATTTTGTTTCTTTTGCTGTGATTATGGTTTCTACACATCTTCATCATAGAATGTGTGGCTAAACCCCTACTCTCGGGATAAGGCAAAGCTAGGGCACAAATCAAAGGTAACAAAGGGGATTAATTATGCACCTTACTTCAAAGGTATGTTAACTAACTTTGAGATCTTCACTAGGTTGAATGTAAACATGTATGGGAATCATCCTTGGAGCATCTTTGAATGTCATTGAAGCTTTTTAGATAGATTATTGATGGAAATTCTACCGTCCTACTACTTGGATGCTTAAACAATAGGTATCTGCATAGATACATCAGTGCTTATCTGTAGACTTATTGTGATCATTGAGTTTTCTATTTTCATTTAATCAAAGGGTTAAGAGTGAGAACCTAGGTTGATATCACAATTGTTTAAACCTATCTTATCATAAATTCAAGCTTCAACCTAAATCTAAAAAACCTAATAGTTTTTGATTCGATAATCAACTAAATGTTGAAACTTGTTCTCATGAAACCTAGAAACCTAAGATCCTTCAAAGTTACCTAAAGAAGTGTACTTACAATTGGAACATGACCCTCGTGACACTTGTTTAAATTCTTTTCTTATAATTGGATTCTTACATCACCTTAAATTCTTATAGAGCACTCTTGCTAAATTGAATAACCCAGACATAAACTACAATCTACCACTTCCAAGTAGAATACTCATCTCATGGACGACCTTAGAGCCACTATCACTACAGTAGTTTAGGCTAGTTTAGTTGATATTTCTAGGTTTATAAATATTTGTGATTGCACCCAATACATCAATTTAGAAACCAATCACATGGCGCCGTTGTCGAGGGTGGTGCCTATTTGTTGGTAATTTTTGCTAGTTTGTGTTTTATTTTCATTTTTGTTTCATTTTATTTTTAATTTGCTTTTGTTTGTTTTTCTCTAGTTTTATTACATTGTTTTTATTCATATTATTGGTTTACTATTTATTTTCTTAGGAACTAATACACTAATATTTTCATAAATGTTTTTGGAGTCTTTTTATTTTTGTTTTTGCATATTACAATTTCGATGCCATGAATTACCTCAACTATATGCAAGTAACTGATTAGAATCATGTCTCAAAAATGAACATGAACCTTTAATAAGTGAAAAGTATAGTTGATGGAGAAATCCAAACTATACTACCTTGCATCTTTGGAAAACTCACTTTTCCAATTTATGGTTGAGCTATGAATCGAGATAATGCAAAAATTGATTATTACTAATTGATCCATGTCCAGTTTTGTCTCACTCGGTGAATCCTCAACCCCAATTTTATTAAACTTTATTATTATTATTTTTGTATATTAAAGATTTCAGTCTAAGACTACATTTTAGTCCTCTTATCATCATAACAGTGGAGTTCTGATTAGTGCCCAAAAAGTGCTATTTTGAACCCTATTTAAAATGGAGTTTTGGAGTGCTTTTCTTGCACCAATCACTCCTCAGATCAAACAAGTGTCACTCAGCCATGTCCATAGTGCTCACTAATTTGGTTTTGAGATTGTTTTTGGGTAGTTTTGCGAGGGTCTTGGGAACTTAATTGAAAATAGGCATTCGTCAATAGTCTTGAATGCTAGAATTCTCGGTGATTTCATCAGCAAAATGAAGAAATATCAAGGTGAAATGACGAAAAATGAAGCTGAAGTGGATGGCGGAGAGAACGGCGGGGAATTTTGGCTATAGGTGCAGTGGCTAAGATTGCGAGGAATTTCGCAATCATAGCGAAAAATTTAAATCTTAATGATTTCGCTATGCCTGGAAGTGCAATGAAACCAGTGAAAATTACTGTTCATGGCGAAATTTTCAATTTCATTGTGTTTACTTAACAGCGAAAGTGTTCATAGCGAATTTTCAATTTACTTCTTTCTCTTCACGATACAGCTGTAGCATTCATACATTCATAGAAAATATTTTCATCTGTTTTTGATGTTTTTACCCGATTCAACGACCGTTTTGATTATTTACCATTTGTCCCTATTGTATTACATATTTTAGGCATTTTGGTATTTCACACAATTGGGTTGGCTATCTTGCCGACCACCTTATGACTTTGTAACTAACTTTAGATTCACGGTAAATGCCGTGACTTTTCATTTAGGTTTAGGGTTTTCTCTCTTCTCTCCTCTTGCTTATCTCATTTTCGGCAACGAAACATACGCCCAGTGATGACAAACCAAAGGCTATGCTTCAGTCATAACACTCTTGAAAGAGGAGGGTGCAGTGGGGGGTTTGGGGTAAGTTTTCATGCCTCTCATTTATCACCTGCATTGGGAGCATTTGGCCTCACTGCATCTACTCTAGGTTGAAACCTCCTAGATCCAGCCTAGTGATGTGTGTTGGCAAGCTTTATGGATTCTGATGGATGCTTAATCTTAGATCCCAGCATGCCATAGTTTTCTCTTATTAGTGCAAATAAGGTTGCCTCTTTAAAGCCATATATAGTAAGGGACTTGATAACTTGTGGATCTTGCATATGCAGAGGGAGTAATTTGGGTTTAGGTTTTGGTGCGAATCAGATCCGGTTTAAGGAAATGACTATGTAATAATTATCCTCAGCGAAACAGCGAGAGCGTGAATACACCTTAAAAATCAATCGATCCGGTGACGAAAACTTGAGAGTCTTCTTTCTAAATTTTCCCTTTAATTTATATAGAGTTACGACCATCGACCTTTGTTTTGAGCAAAACCCGAAATCGAAAATACATTTTCAACTCATTGCATTTCTCATTTCCACGAAGAAAACCACGTCCCGAGTGTTCGGCCACACAGGCCATTTATCACTGGTAGCTTGACTCACGCGATGAAGAACACTAAGGAAACAAAATATTACTGTTGATTCAGTCACTTGCCTACGATTAGCGAGAATCAGAGTTGAATAGTAATGATATTGAGTAGTTGGGGTAGTTAGTCTTGTGATTTATCATCCTTCCTCGTGGGAACGATATGTGGACTTTAAATATCCACTTTTATTACTTGTACGACATGTACACTTGCAGTGATCAAGACCACACACACCAATTTTAAATGAATCATTTCTTTATAAAGAAGCAAATCTATTTTTATGTATATGAAAAATAGTCTCCAACGAGTTTTTTGGCGCCGTTGCGTGGTGTTTAAAAAGTTCTTGAGGTGGCGGTACGGAAGTTTGGCATGCAAGCAGTCACATCATACAGGTTTGGTCTCCCCGACAAGTTTTGGCATCGTTGGTAGGAGGTCAGTTGATGGTTAAAGTCGAGATTACAACGAGGGATTTACTAATTTGGACATTTTCTTTTGATATTATAAATTTCATAAATCAAAATAGTTTTAATGGCGATGGCGGAAGAAGCTCACGAAGGAAATTTTTAGGAGCTTAAATAGAGTTATTGCCTCCCATAAAATTCATTTGATCTTAGTGTGTTTTTATTTCAAGAAGTTTTTAAATGCATAGAAAACAAGAAGCAGATATGATGCCTCTGGACACTTAAATTGAGAGAACGCTAAAGAATCTGAAGAAGATCATAGTTCTGAAATCTGAAGTATGGAAAATCGAAAGAGAAAGGCTATGAGCTATTCCCGGAAGAAGAAGAAGAATCGGAAAGAACTTAGAGCTACAATGTTACGGAGGACTTTTGGAGCACATTATCCGAGGGAGTACTGCGGTGAGACGACTGCTTGTAGAAGCCCGAATGATTTTGAAATCTAAAGCCGGCCATTGATTACCGTAGTGCAGTGACACAGTTCCTTTGGTCATCATACGAAGATCCCAGTCGGCGTATGGGAAAGATTTATGAGGATGGCCAACCACCGATCTGGCGAGATAGAGGTGAGACCATAAGTAATGAAGCTGCAGCTCTTCCCCTTTTCACTAAGAGATGTGGTGCAACATGGTTTGATTCATTACCTGTTGGATCGGTGGCGGTAGGAAGAGTTGGTGGGCTATGAGCATATTTTTCCTTGGCTCACAACTTTTGAGAGAGGAGAAATAATTGTCTTGAGTAGCGGGAAGAAAGAGAGTCTCTTAATACATGGGAAAGATTTAAGAGTTTTTTAAAATTTATGTCCACATCGTGGAATGGTCGACCACTTAGATGGATATACTCACATCATGCCATGAATTATGCCTCGAGGGTATAGTGAGTGCATCACTGCTATGGGGATTTTAAGAGAAGAAGTGCGGAGGGGCCAAGGCCATTGATTGAAGACCTTTGAATGCTCTGAGCTCATCCCGGAAGCTTGAGGAGGCGTGATGGGCGGGGAAGTGGTTTGATTGAAGTGAGGCCATATGGCGGCATAGCCAATTTGCGGATCAAATTGATGAACAAAGCGGGAAGCAATGAAAGGAGAATGCATCTTGCCACGTGAGTGGAAGAAGTAAAAGAAGGAATTAGAAGCGATCTTTGAGGAATTTGGATTGAAGAAGAGCACTTACGAGTTTGCAGGAGACCCAGTATATGAGTGAAGCGAAAATTTATCACTTGAAACTAACCCAACTTGACACAACATACCTGAGCAGAAACCATGAAAAGCTTTTCATATGGTGGAGGAGCTCGTGGTGGTGCCCCCGAACTGGACAAAATTATCGGGAGCTAATGCTCGAGCTAGGTTCGAATCGAGATCTTTGCATTTCATGTCGAATGAAAAGATTACAGATATGCATGAGAAAGATTTTACGAACCAGAAATTTCAACAAACACAATATATTTCGAGACCAATCTGATGCATCTTTGAAAAATTTGGAAACTCAAGTAGAATGGGTTAAGCCCTTTTTCCTTGCAAAACAATCGAGAATCCATTTCCATTAAATACGAGATAAATCAGAAAATTTCCACATCTACTTCCTTATTGAAAATAATAAAATTGCAAGGAAGCAAAAGATGTAAAGATAAACGAGACATTGGGAAGAAATTGAGAAAAAACAGCTCAGACTAGAGGAGTATACAAAGAGCTGCTGAAAATGAAAAATTTATCGGCAATGTCTAGCTAAAAACCTTGATAAAGCCCAAGGCGAAGCTTTTAGGAGCTGACAATGAGTTTAATTTTAATAGTTAGATTAATGTGGTTAAATTTTGTGTGTTTTTTATTCAGTATTAATTCTATTTGAAGTTTTATTGTTAGTTGTTGCTGATTTTTCAGGACAATGAAGCTATATTAAAGATGAATTTTAGTAAGAAGCACATTATCTCAAAAAGAAATTTGTAGAAAATAACTCTGAGAGATATTTTATTTCCTTGATTTGTTCTTAATGATAATATAATTGAAGTTTAAGAAGTGTCTCAGGTTTAGTTTAAAATCGAGAAAATGAATGATAGCTTTGTTGTTTCAAAATTTTTAGTTTAGACATCGGCCTTGCGGATTATATTGAATAAGGGGTGAAATGTTGTTGTTGTATTTGATTTGAGTCTTTGATGATTAAATGAGTTTACCTGTATGTTAATTTATGTTGAGTGAATACACCTTACTTTAGATGTCTTGAGTAAAAAAAAACTAGGAAAGATGCAAGGCTAGAAAATGTTAGTAAAATGTCCCAACATACTTTCCTGTGTCATGACATATTGATTTTAGGCCCAGATTTGAAAATGATTTTATGTCGTGACACATATTTTCATTGTCGCGACATAGACTCAGAAGATGCACTAAAAGAATGTCGCAACATTTTTCTCAATGTCGCGACATTTGATTGGCCCAGTTTCCAAATTATTGCAAAACTCTATCGCGACAATTATTTTTGTCTGTTGCGACATCGTATTAGAAATGGAACGAACCCTAAGTAGTTGTTGTCATGACATTTAATGAAGACCATGACAAAGCAGTTCAGCTTATAAATAGAAAATTTTTGAAAGCGAAGATTACCTTTCCTCATAAGCCATCAGCCTCTACGACTTGCATACTCGAATCTCTCTCGTCTTGCCTTACAAAAGCTCTGGGAAACCTGAAGACCTGCAGCTCTCTCCACGTGTAAGGCCTACCAGCACAGTTTCCCGAGCCTCAGCAAAATCATTGAAGGCATGTTGGAGTGGGAGAATGAGACAGGTTCTAAGCCACTACAGAGCGGTGTGAGCTAGGTAAAGGGACGAAGATGTGAGTGTTTGAGCTAGATAGAGGAAGAATCAAGAAAAATGAAGAGGAGAACTGAAGCAACTGAAACTAAGCAAAGAGTTGAAAAAGTAAGAAACTTTATCTCGAATGAAGAAGCCATTGTGGAGAAGGATTTGGGACGGAAGTTTCATTTACGAGAAAGAGGTTTGAAATTTTATCTCCCCTTTCGTTGAAATGCTTGAGAATAGAGAATGGCAAGCACTGGGTGAGCATAAGGAACCTGGGTGCGCTGCTTGGGTGAAAGAATTTTTTGCTAATATGGTGGAAAGGGGAGGAAATAGAGTATATGTCAGAGGACATTGGACAGACATCAACAAAGAGGATAAAATATATTTATTCAATCTAGAAGATGCGAAGGATGAAACCAAAGTTCGAGAAACTAAGAAGGAGCGAGAGGAATGCAGATGGTAGACACGCTACAGTAGGAAAGGAAAATGGAAGGGACCAAGAAACCCTTTACAAATCCATTAGCATAAGAGACTTAAGCCGAAGGCTAAGGTATGGTTTCTACTTCATCGAGTTACGTCCTTTTTTGCCTCAAGCATCTCGGCCACAGTGAGAAGGGACGGCGACCACTCCTGCGTAAATTGCTAAAAGTGAGATAAATATAGAAATCATTGAAAATTCCATCTTAAGCTACTCCGGAAGCAATTGCAGGGGACTGATTCCACACCCAACCACTATAACCAGCCTATGCCTTCTTAAGGGAGTTGCGGAAGAATGGGGACAAGAAGAAACATACCCCAGGGCATCCCCTCGACATTGTGAGAGTGGTAAAAGTTGAAGACACGGGAAGGGAAAGAAGAGGTGGAAGAAAAGGGGCTTGAGAAAGGTGCCCGCGAAAGGCCGGCCTGATGGGAGAGTCCGGCCCAAAGGCATCAGGCTTTAGAAATTGAGCCTAATCTTGAATGCACCCCAGGATTTGGGACAAATCCATCGGGGAGCAGAGTTGGAAGTTCGAGGCCCCAGTGTAGCAATGCGAGATTGTTGAATTTGCAAATCCATGAAACATGAGATGAAAGAAAGGGACAACCAGTTAAAGCTCTAACTACAACTCAGGGATGAGTACATGGAGGCAAAGCTCAGAATAAGGGATCAGAATCTGAAGGATGCCTTAAAGAAAAGAGATGAAGAATGGAGAGCTTAATTGAAAAGATGAATTCTTGGTTGAATAGTATGGCACCTTTACGAAAGCAAGCTTTCGCTACAATGACCTATGAGCAAGTCAACATCATAACACTCCTTGAGTCATTGGCTAAAAGGCAGAGATAACTGACAAAGAGCAATGCAAAAATTTTGGACTAGGCTATGAAGACAGTCTCAAACAAAAGGAAAGTGTCATTTCCACAAATTAGGATCTTAGATTGTGTGCCATACACAGTAGTCCCTCCAGGAGAACCAAATCCAGTACTACCTTTCTTAAACCCAAATCCAGATAAAGAAGGACCTTCCAAACCTTGTAAAGAACAAGCTAAAAATAAAGCCCCTAGTGTAACAAAGAAGAAGGAACTAACCCCAGTAGAGGAGGTTGAAGAATACTTGCTTAAGAATGAAGGCGCGAGGAAAGGCTACGAGTAAAAAATGAAAATTGTCCTGCTCTTCCATATCTTTTTCCTCTATGTAACCAATATCAAATCCTTGACAAATTCAATAAAATAGAAAATTATTTGCAAGATTGGTGCTTGCTTTTGTTTATTTTGTCTAAATTTTCCTTCATGTTTAATAGTTAGAAATCTTTGACTTGTGATAAATAGCTTAGTTGAAATAATTGAGAAACCAGCTACAGATGCAATTGTTAAATTATTCTGACATGTTTAGTTGGAATGAAATTGATGAATAAACAAAAATTGTGGTTGTGTTGGATTATTTTGAAATTTGAAAGCATGATTAAAATGAATCTCATGAATTATTCAGGCAACCTGGCAAACAAATCTCAAAAAACAAACAAAAATCGATAGATGGGTAGGATGAAATGAGTGGAAATGGAAAGTTGTAAGGTTATGAATAAATGTGTTGAACTTCAAGATTAAGGAAGGCTTTAATAAATTGATGGACCAAATAAGACCTATAATTATGTTGGTGTAAACAGTTTAGTTATAGAAATCCTGATAAACTTTACACACATAATTAGCAATAACTCAAAAGAAATTGTGCGGGCGGGAACATCTTACGGGATCCATCACGGTAGCTCTCGATAATCACAGAACTTGTTAGATTATTAATCAAGGCGAAATCTGAAATACCAGCTAACGAGAAATGATTTAGGCCGTCGCGAGTTTTAGCCTTTAGAAGCACCTTACTTTTATATGCATAAGCATATACACTGGATTCCTTATTGGAGCCCTACATCGATCTCATCATCAACGACTAATGGCTTGATTTTCTTCCTTAAACATAATCAGCGATGAGAGCCCTTATTTTCAGTTATCGAATGAAGTACATCGAGACGAGGACAAGTTTGGGGAATATATTTCAAGTTGTAGAAAAGGATGAAAAGGGTTGAGAAAAACAATGCAAAGAAATAAGAAAAGATGAAGAGGATTATGAAAGAAGTTGGCAAAAAAGTAAAATATCAAGGAGGAATGAGTTTGGTCTTGTAGCCTTCCTCCCTTTAGCCATTAAGTTCTTAGGGGTGTTCAACACCTAGTACCCTAATTCCATTTGGTATGGGAGTTACTAACCCAAAGTTCGTTAAGGGTGGTAGAAAGTTTAAAAAGACCAACATTTCACCATTCCATAAAACTTGGTGAGAGATAAAAAGTGAAAAAGCTTCTAAAATAAGGAAAAGAAGTTACCTTCTATGTGTGGGAAAGGAAAAGAAAAAAAGATACCATAATGAAGAATATGCAGAAAGATGCACAAACCTGATGGGAAGGTTGAAAACTTACAATTAAGAGAAATAAAGGATGTATCAAGGGAGCGAGAGTGTGAGTTGTCGATTGAAATTTGGAGTACGATTGAGCACAAAGTGTCAAATTACCCACTGGTGCCCCGAGCCACATATTCTGGCTTTAAAAGACCTATTTGATTAAGGCGTGGTGTTATGCGGCATTAGTGGAGATTAATATGATAAATAAGCATATGGGACTTTAAAAATGAAAGAGAATATACCCCCGATTGAGTATTATCGGAAGATTAAGCCGATGCGCGAAAGAAGAGTAAAAGACCGGCCTGAGCACAGCGAATCGAGTTGAATGATTGGTAGCCACCATATGAATTATTTGTTGGTTCAGTGAACTTAATGTGAAATCTTCCTAATTCTAGAATGGAAACATATTTAGAAGTGGTTTACAGGCGACATATGTTTCCCTACCCAGTCGAAGCTTGAGCGGAAAAATGTCGCCAAAAATTAAAAATTAAATTGTTTGAGTGAACAAAATTCTTTTCTTTGCTTGAGACCAAGCAAAACTTTAAGTTTTGAGGAATTTGATGAGTCTTAAACTCATCTATTATTTTAATCTATTTTAAATGTTTTAACAATTTTAGATCTATTTTTTATGCGAATTATGGAATATTCTGACTTTATGTTTTTTACGGTGTTATTTGAAAAGCGAGAAAGCAATGAAGAAACTGAAAAGGTTAAACATGTGATCTTTGTTGCGACATAATTTACATTATGTCCTGACACAAGATTCAAGCGGTAAAGAAATATGTAAGTAGCCATCGGCTTCAAATAATCATTATGGCTAAGGCTGAAACTCATTGTTTGAAATTTTATCCGTGAAAAGAGTTTTCTATAGCGACATTATTGAAGATTGTGAAAACTATCGCGACAATCCTTAACTGCTGCAATGAAATAGCGATTCGCCCGAGAGGAAGCGAAGGCGTAATGCAGCCGATATAATTTATCGCCATGACATAAAAGTGAAAACTAATAGATGAACTGTAAAATGAAAACCGATCTATCGCGGCGAAATTGCTCGATTACAACACCGTCCGCGAGACAAGTGTTTTATGTTGCGACAAAGTTTTTAGCACCAAGCCAGCTCGAGGAAGAATTGTTGTGTATGAAGAGCTCTGTCGTGACATAACATTCGGAATTCACGGCAGAGAGCAATCTACTGCCGTGACAAGATTATTTACTGTCCGCGATAACTTGAAAACATGAAAGTGAATTCCTTGTCATGACAAGAAGCTGAAGAGCAACACGAGAAGGATGGCGACAAAGAAATTCTTGTTGTGACATGATCAAAGAGTTGAGAAAGCGAGCTTTTGTGTCGCGGCAAAAGAAGTTTTAATCGCGCGATAAGCTATGGAATGATAAAATTCTATGGTGACGAGGAGAAAAGTGGAAATTCGCGACATAAATTGAAGAAAGAACGTAGGCATAGCGAGGTGGTGTGTCACAACAAATAATTCTATGTCGCAACCTATTCAACTGATCTAAAGGAATTAGAGAAGAAGAGTCTATCGCGACTAAGGAGTTTCCTGTCGTGTGAAAATTATTAAGGACTCGAAAAGAAATCCACATTCTGCGGAAAACTTTAATCGCAGCCGAGTTGTGGTGAAAAGGTATATGTTTGTTGAGACAAGGAAAATTATGTTGCGACAAAACTCCAAAAGGACAAGGAAATGAGAAGCTAGTTGCAAACAGGTTGGGTGTCATGACACAAGGCATTCCTATCGTGACTAGAACAAGACTATTGAATAAAATCTATGTCGTGACATTATAAAATTTATGACACAATCCAGGCAAGCTAGAGAGCGGTCGTGAAGAGCAAGAGCTCTGACTGAGGCGACAAAGGCAGAAAGCTATCGTGGCGGAACTTTCTATGTCGCGACAGAGAGACGATTTGGCCGTAATTTTAGGGATCCTGAGAAGCGATTAATGAAGTGGGGTGACATTGGAGAAGCTGTAAATACACACTTCTAGAGACCCAGTGTATGCGGCCATGACTCGGAACGTCTAAGTGGTTGAAGACTCTTGTATATTTTTAATTTTTCTTTTTTTCTTTTTTTATTTTATTTTCCATTTTAGTAGATTTAGTTTTAGTGTAGCTTTATTTTGATAGTTTTCCTTTAATTTCTGGATTTGGGTATTGTACTAAAAGTCTTTTACGACTTATTTGGTATTTCATTATAAAATCATATTTTTCATTACTGTTTGATTTAAATTGATGATGGAAAGTTTCTAGAGTTCATTTATTTCAGTTCGTTTATGATTTCAGTGAATTTTCTTGATCAGTTAGTCACTTATATGAGTGAACCAGTTTTGAAAAGTTGAGCTCAATGGGAATGGGTCATTCATGATAGTCATTTTTCTGCATAAGGTGGAAGAAATCTTTAATTAGAATTCTTGAATTTATTTGATTGGTATTTTCTATAAATTTACTTGTTCTAAGTACTAGTACCATGTACCCCTGATGCAATTACTACATCTGCGCTCTACGATTTCCGGGGGGGCCTACGGGTGACTGAGATGGAGAGAATCCCGAGTGTAGAAGCGATTCCTTGTGGGTATGGTATACTAATACTAGCAGACTAGACTTTGAAGGATCCTCGGATAGATCACTTGACTTATAATTTGAGGATGATTGAATGAAGTATACATTTTAATGCTCGGAGGTCTCGACTTTCTTTGGATTGAAGTTCGATCCGAGTGTTGCTTGAGGTCTAATCAAGGAGATGGAAATTTTTCATCGGAAGTGTAGGATGAGGTGTCAATTGGAGGAAGGCTTGTAATATCCCTTGCCTACGTGGGGGCAAGAATTCTTAGTCCTAAGATCCGAGGCGAAGTAGACTAAAAAAAAATATACTTAAATCTTAGAAAGAGGGTGACATATTACAAGTAACTGATTAGAATCATGTCTCATAAATGAACATGAACCTTTAATCAGTGAAAAGTATAGTTGATGGAGAAATCCAAACTATACTACCTTGCATATTTGACAAACTCAGTTTTCCAATTTATGGTTGAGCTATGAATCAGGATGATGTAGAAATTGATTATTACTAATTGATCTATGTCCGGTTTTGTTTCACTTAGTGAATCCTCAACCCCAATTTTATTAAAATTTATTATTATTTTTTTGTATATTAAAGATTTCAGTCTAGGACTACATTTTAGTCCTCTTATCATCATAACAGTGGAGTTCAAATAGTAATGATCTTGAGTAGTCAGGTAGTTAGTCTTGTGGATTATCAATCCTTCCTCATGGAACTATATCTCGACTTTAAATATCCACTTTTATTACTAGACAACTTGTGGCCACTCTGCAGTTGATCAAGACCACACTCAAAAATTTTAAATGAATCATCTTACTATGAAAGAACAAATCCATTTTTTCATGTATATGAAAAATGGTCTCAACAAGTTTTTGGCGTCGTTTCCGGGGACTGAAAAGTTCTTGAGTGGCAATACCATAAGTTTGGCATACAATTGATCAAGACCATACAATTTGTCTTCTGAACATATGCCTCTACCCATTTCCTCAAGCACTAAGAGGCAAAAAGAGGGTGAACAACCAAACTGAGATTCTTGAAGTGTTGAGACAGGTGAAAGTCAACATTCCCCTCTTAGACATGATTAAACAAGTTCCAACCTATGCCAAGTTTCTTAAGGACTTATGCACTGTAAAGAGAGGACTGAATGTGGAAAAGAAGGCCTTTTTGACAGAGCAGGTGAGTGCCATCATACAGTGCAAGACTCTAATGAAGTACAAAGATCCAGGGTGTCTTACCATATCTGTGAACATTGGAGGAACTTGTGTGGAGAAGGCGTTACTAGATTTGGGTGCCAGTATCAACTTGTTACCCTACTCATTCTATAAGCAGTCAGATAATCAAACCCACCACCATCACCGTTTTGAAGTGCATGTGTCAAGAAATTCCTAAGGGGCAATCGTTGAAGATGTTTTGGTGTGGAAAAAATTCTACTACCCAGTGGACTTTGTTGTTCTTAATACTAAGCCAGTAGCCGTGGGAGCTAATTGTGTGCCCATTAGACTCTGGAGGCCATTTTTGGCTACCTCAAATGCAATCATCAACTGTCGAAATGGGGTTATGTAGCTCACTTTTGGCAATATGACACTCGAGCTCAACATTTTTCACCTCAGCAAAAAGCATGTTCACCCCGAGGAAGAAGACCTAGACAAGGTGTGTTTGATTGACACCATTGTGGAAGAACAATGTGAGCAGCTACAGCTACAAGCATAATTGAAAGAGGAATTGACAGAGCTTCCTAAAAAACTGAATGAGCTATCAAATTTATGTGTTGCTTTTTGTCCTTGGAAAAAGAAGGAAGAAATCCTCCCCTTGTTGATTGAAAAAGACAAAGAGAAGAGCCCCTAAAGCTTGAGCTAAAACCCCTCCCCACATAATTGAAATATGCATACTTAGAGGAGGGCGACCAATGCCCTGTGGTTATTTCTTCATCCCTAAACGCCTCACAGGAAGGCAAGTTGCTTGGAATCCCTACAGGCGTGTTTCATTGGATGGCAAATCTCATATTTAAAGGGAATTAGCCCTTTGGTTTGCACTCATCACATCTACATGGAAAAAGAAGCCAAACTAGTGCGGTAACCATAAAGACGATTGAATCCCCACATGCAAGAGGTAGCACGCGCTAAAGTTCTAAAATTGTTGTAGGCCGTCATTATCTACCCCATTTCAGACAGTCCCTGGGTGAGCCCTACTCAAGTTATGCCTAAAAAGTCGAGGGTGACTATTGTACAGAACGAAAAGGGAGAAGATATGCCTATACGCCTTATTAGTGCCCAAAAAGTGCTATTTTGAAGCCTATTTATTATAGGTTTTGAGTGCTTTTTGTGTACTAATCATTCTAATTACACCCATTTGCACATTAAGGTCCCTGCTATTCTACTGATCATTTTATGGCTAATTTTGTAGTTTCTCTTGTGGTAAGATAATCAGCAAATTGTCTCCAGTTAATTCAAACATCGAAGAACCCGAGTTGAACTCCATCGCTGCGCATAAGATCCCGTATGAAAGAAGAGCAAAAAGTGAAGAAATTGGAGCACCTGCGAAATTTGGTTCCTGCGGCACTATTCATCCTGCAGCACTATTCACCCCTCCAACCACTGTTCACCTCTCCTGCAATTTGACGCTGTGAACTTTTTGTTACACTCTTTTGATTTCTTCCCATTTTGTCCTTGTAACAGTTAAAAAATTTTGTTGTTTTTGGTATTTTTGCTTGTCTTGGTGGCTATATAATCCATTTGTATACACTGTTATGGGAGACGTTTTTTACAAGAAATAAACTTTAGGCTCCAGCTTCTCCCGCTTTTCTCATTTTCTCTATTTTTTTCTTTTCCCTTTCTAGCTATTTCAAACACTCCTCCGAGGATGACAACTCGTAGGATGGTCAGGCTTAGACCACTTTATCCTTGAAGAGGAGAGCCGTCGGCTAGGGTTTGAAGGTAACTCACTGCCTCCTGCTTTTAACGCACGCATTTATGGGTATTTATGTTCTATTTCTTTCAATCTAGGTTTAAATTCTTAAATGTACTCCCCTACGGGACTAGTATTCGCAATCTTTAGGTTTAGTGGATGCTTGGCTGGGCTAAATCCACCGAGATTCATTAGTTGCCCTCTATTTGTCAATGTAGGGTAGATTTATGAGACGGTATTCACCGTCGTCAGGAGCTTATGCCTCAGAATGCTGTTTTTCAAAAGTGGAAAATCATGTGTGGTTTAGTTTTTAAAGCTAACAGTATCCTGGGCTTGGGAAATTACATAGTCATCCTCCCCAATGCGAGGAAATGAACCCGGGAACCCCTCAGTGATCTTTAGAACCCAAATCCATCAACCTGACACTTCAAGGATAATTCTTTTACATTTTATTTTATTTAAATATCAGTTTTCCAACCATTACACCCCCTGTTTTTACAAAATCCCAAAATCTAAATTGAATTCACCATTTTGGCCTTCATTGTAAATCATTTGTACGAAGAAATTCCATCCCCGTGTTCGAATTCTGGGAATACCATAACGTTAGAAGAGTTTCGCTACCGGCAAGATAGGATTTAGGATATAACCAAGCTGGATTCCTAACACCCATCGTGGGCACCGAATCAAATGGTTTACCATAGGTTGGAGGGTATGTATAGATTACAAAAGACTAAATGCAATGACAAAGAACCTTCATGGATCAACTTCTAGAGAGAGTTTTTGGGCACCCATTTTACTGTTTTCTAGATGGCTATTCCGGATATTTTCAAATCGAAATCGCTGTGGAAGACCAGAAAAAGACCACCTTCACTTGCCCTTCTGATTCTTATGCCTACAGCGCGACGCGTCTTTGGTCTCGCAGAATGCACATGCCACTTTCCAAAGGTGTATGCTCAGTATTTTCAGTGATATGATGGAACACATTATGGAAGTGTACATAGATGACATCACCATATATAGGAGTACCTTTGAGGAGTGCCTGGCCAACCTTGTGACTGTTAAAGAGATGCATTGAGAAAAAACTTAGTGTTTAATTCAGAGAAGTGCCATTTTACGGTGGTAAACGCTGAATCATCCCTTGACATGTCATTCCATCGAGGGCATCGAGAGGTTGATTAAGCCGTCGGTTTTTGTTTCTAAGCTACCACCTCCCCACAAATGTGTCAAGGTAATGAGGCAATTCCTGGTCATACAGCTTCTACAGAGGTTTATCAAGACTTTTCAAAAATTGCAAAACCTCTCTGCGAGCTACTGGTTAAGGATACCAAATTTGTTTGGGATGGAAGGTGCCAAAAGAGCTTCGAGGAGCTCAAATCACACCTGACTACTGCACCTATAGTGAGAGCACCCAATTGGAAACTACCCTTTAAAGTAATATGTGATACAAGTGATTTTTCCATTGGGGCAATTCTTGGGCAAAGAGAAGACAGAAAGCCCTACGTGGTTTATTATGCAAGCAAGACTGAATAAAGCACAAAGAAATTATACAACCACAAAAAAGGAGCTACTAGTAGTAGTCTATGCCTTAGACAAATTCAGAGCATACTTGGTGGATCAAACACAGTTATTTTTGCTGCATCACTCGCTTTGAAGTACTAAGCACTAAACAAGATGCTAAGGCAAGGCTTATCAGGTGGGTTCTCCTGCTTTAGGAATTTAACCTCTAAATCAAAGACAAGAGCGGGGTGGAGAATGTGGTGGCAGATCATCTCTCCATATTGACCATAGCTCATGACTTCCACAGTCCTCCCATTAATGATGAGTTCCCTGAGGAGTCTCTACTGCTTGTAGAGAATGCCCCCTAGTATGCTCATATTGCTAATTATTTAGCAATAGGGGAGATCCCAATTGATTGGAAAGCATAGGACAAGAAATACTTCTTCGCCAAAATTCATTCCTACTATTGGGAGGAACCATTTTTGTTCAAATACTATGCAGATCAAATCATTAGAAGGTGTGTGCCTGAAGAGGAACAACAGGGGATCTTTAGCCACTACCATGAAAATGACTATGGAGGTCATTTTGCTTCACAAAAGACAGCCATGAAGATCCTGCAATCTGGTTTTTACTGGCGATCACTTTTCAAAGACGCTTCATGCCAGCCAATCTCAGAGCTGATAAAGACTCGGGAAGCTTCCTCGCCATAACATGATGCCCTTGAGCCCAATTTTGGTAGTAGACATATTCAATGTTTGGGGCATTGACTTCATAGCGCCATTCCCTACGTCTTTCGGTTATTCATACATCTTGGTGGGGGTTGACTATGTGTCTAAGTGGGTTGAGGCAATCCCTTGTAAGACAAATTATCATAGGGTGGTGCTAAAATTTTTAAAGGAGAATGTATTTTCCATATTTAGAGTCCCCAAGGCTATAATCAGTGATGGAGGTACCCATTTCTGCAACAAAGTGGCCACTCCTTACCATCCTCAGACCAGTGGACAGGTTGAGCTAGCTAACGAGGAGATTAAGACCATCTTGATGAAGGTGGTGAATTCAAATTAGTGCATTGTCCATCAGCCGCTAAACCTATCAGGCATACGTAATCACTTTCAAGACTATTCTCGGGATGTCCCCATATCAGCTTAAGTCTATGAAAAGCATGCCATCTTCTTGTGGAAATTGAATACAAGGCATGGTGGGCAATTAAAAATCTCAACATGGATTTGGAAAGAGCCGGAGTAAAAAGGTTTCTTGACCTCAATGAATTAGAGGAACTAAGGAATGATGCTTACCTGAACTCCAAAATTTCCAAAGAAAGATCCAAGAAATGGCATGACCAAATGGTGGTTCGAAAACATTTCCAAACAGGAGATAAAGTCCTTCTTTATGATTCCAAACTTCATATCTTTCCGAGAAAACTAAAGTCCAGGTGGATTTGTAAGACCCTGAATTTACAGTTTCCATGAATAGTAAAATTGTTCAATTGCTAGGAATTTGACTGAAACAGCTAAAATGAATAGTAATTTTCTAAAACAAGCCCCAAAAATAAAAATGTTCATAATAATGTATTGAGTCCAAAGAAGGAAATAGATTAAAACGAAATTATGTTATAGTGAAATGCAATTTTCCGAAAACGGCAAACTGGTGACGGCTACGTAAAAATCAAATTTTCTAGATCCTGATGATCTAAATGCATTCACCGTTGAATCTGCCTTGCGAAATCTTAGTTACCTACCAATTGGTCAATTTCAAGACAATATGATTTTCACGAAAATTGAGGCGATAAGCGAGTGGACTTCGAAACGGTGATTTTTAGGAAAACTCGAAAAATATCAAATATTTAAAGAATGTCCATTTAAGATAAATGGAACTGAAACCGGGACTAATTAAATTGTTTTGGAGCCGCAAGTGGAATCGAAAGAAGTGTGACACGCGGTGCGACGCGGCCACGGTCCACACCTTATATAGGAAGGTCACAAAAATTGAAAATATCTCATTTGGTCTCATCCAACCGTAGCAGAGAGAGAGAGAGTAAGAGAGAGAGAGGAGAGAGAAAAGCACCTTCTCTTCGATTCACCGATTCCGTCGGCCGATCTCGCTGAGCAGAATAAATCGATCTGACAATGAGGCACATCAACTCACTAAGATCTGATATCCAGGTCAGGTTTCTGCAGAACAAACAGAATCAGAAACTATGCATTTGAGGCCCATTCGGCTAATTTCTCGTCTAAGGGCATGTGTGTCCAAGGAGATGTTGTCCGCTTTTTTCTCCGACCCCATGATCGTATTTCTACCATAACCGCTATCACTATCCGAATTGAGTGATTCAAATTACACAGAACTAGATTGGATAGAGAACATTCTTGAAATAGGTCTATCCAAATTTCGACTCCATTTGGACTCAAAAATGCATTCAAAGTGGAGCTATGTTCAAGCAAATTTTTTTCTGCTCGCTTTTAAGACTCCATGATCAGATTAAAGCATATCCTGGCCATCACTCATCCGAATTTGAGTGGATTCAAATTTTTAAGTAAACTAAATCGATGGGGAGAACATTTCTCCTTGAAATAGGTCAATCCAAATTCGACCCATTTGACCTCGTAAATGCATTCCAAAGGGAGCAGGTTCGGGATAGTTTCGGTTCATGAAACCGAAAATTCCGGATTGTTTATGATATATCTTGAGTTTTGGTGATCCGATTTGGGTGATTCTAGTTGGAGAAGAACCCTAAGAACCGTATCTAAAAATGAGTATAAAGAACAAGTGTCAAATTATGGATTAAGGCCCCTGAAATCGGGTATCACAGACTCAAGCTCCATGTAACAGAGTAATTGACTGCTTTGAATGAAAAAGCCATAACTTCTTCGTCCGAACTCCGTTTTGGGTGTTCTTGGACTCTATGGAGAGATCATTGAGTCAAGATTCTATC
Organism: Tetrastigma voinierianum; assembly: GCA_016808115.1. Classification (NCBI taxonomy): domain Eukaryota; kingdom Viridiplantae; phylum Streptophyta; class Magnoliopsida; order Vitales; family Vitaceae; genus Tetrastigma; species Tetrastigma voinierianum. The sequence goes on along the minus strand of JAEQBH010003343.1, from coordinate 235,835 downwards.
CATATTCCTGTAGAGTAATAGGATGATCAGAACACAGCTGAAAATTTATGTTTTGCACCAAGTGCGCAGGCTGTTTGCTATGACCATGTGAATAGCTGGGTTTTGACATGACCATTTCATGGCATGTTGTGGGCTATTGTATGGGGTAGTAATTGCCATGAGTTAGCATAAAAAAATCATGAGAACAAAAGAGGTTGAGTTCAATTGATTTTAATCAATTGGAAGTGATTAAATGCTTAAGGGTTGCTGAAAAGTATAGTATAGTTAATGGTTTAATTGAACATGATTAAGGTATGATGTTAATGGATTTTATGGATAATGTGACTTGGTGTGGAGGAAGTGACAAAGGACAAGGGTGGAGGTGGAAAGTTTTTTTAAAGGAGGAAAAAGGGCGTAAATAACTAAAGTGAGGGAAATGTAAATAAGCTTATGAAAATATATATATATATATATATTAATGTTTTCCAATGTATATGTTTACATATCTATGTTATAAATGTTCAAATGAAAAAAAGAAATGTATTTTCTAATTTAATTATGTTGAGAAAATATGAATGATTATGGTTTCCATAGTTATAAAGCATGTGTTGACAAAATATGAAATTTACTTATGGTTTCAGCTTTATAAAGTATGATTTCGGTTTCATAAGAAACAAATGTTTATGAATGCTGTATATTTTATATATACATGTTTATATGAAAACAAAAGTTCAACCCATAATACCCTATGTTACAAAGATAAAGTTTAAAGGAAAGTATAATAAAGTACTTACACAAGGTATGGTACATGGGAAAGGGTTAGGATTTTTTTATACAGTGGAAGGGAAGAGCGATGCATATTGTCAGCACGCGGAAAAGTACGAAAAGTTTACCAACTCATAATGTGATTTATTCCATAGTGCAATGGTATTTAAAAAAGAAAGGCACGATTTATCTGAGGTTCCGCCATCGGTGATCGTAAGATCAAGTTTCTCGCAGGTTCTTCATGGCCAACGGTGGTTAATAGTATGGCACGATTTCTTGGAGGTTCCTTTTAGGCCATCAGATCGTAAGACTGCTTTCCTCGAGGTTCTTTCACGGACCGTTCCGTGGTTACGCATGCGTGGTTCCATTGGATATGACGATTCAAAAATGAAAGAAAGTATATTAAAAGATATGTTGATACAATTGTTTTGGTTACTACTGTAATGGATCTATATGAAAAGAAAGTAAATTAAAGGCATGGGAAATGATATGTTTTTATACAATTGTTTTACACATTGAAGATATGGAAAAGAAAGTAGCAAACGCTTATAAAAATGAGATCTCTATACAATTATTTTACACGTTGTATTTAAATAGAAAGAAAAATATGCAAAGTAATGTTTATGGAAATGAGATCTCTATACAAACATTTACATTATATTCAATCCATATCCGAAACATTATTTTCCTATGAATCGTGACTCATCGGTGTTCTTTAGCTCACCTTTTCCAAATGTTTTCAAAGGGAGATCGACGTGCGCCGAGCATCATCCGGGCTAGTGACACTCCGCCTCATGACTAACTACACCTTTGAAAATGTATAGTTTTTATTGCAAATAACTACTTGTACACTTTTATTTTGTAATGTATATAGGTTTTAAAAGGATTGTTTATATATCTATAATGTCTTTAAATGATTTTAAAGTTTGATTTGAATTGGTTTGGGTGGACTTGATGTCCCATTGTTGGATGTGGATTAAATTAAACTGTTTTATTACAGGTGTTGTAAATCGGGGACATGTCCTAAAAACAGAGAAACTCGCCCGATTTTCTATAAAGGGTTTAATGTTTTTAAAAATAAAAATTTATCCCACCATGTTTCATAAGATTTGATGGAAAACATAACTGTATAAATGGGTTCGCTCCATGGATTAACTTTTAAAAAGGTTTAAAAGAAATGAAAGGTTTTTTTTCAAATCCGTAGGAGTGTCGGGAGGGTCCCCTACTTAGGAAAAGGAAACTCGGGTTGGGTCCCTTCAGGATTGGTCCTTTCACCATTCATCAAGTCTATCCCAATGGAACAGTGGAACTTCTCAACTCAAATGAGAGACAACCAAAGTAAATGTCACTCCCTCGCTTCGTATGAAGTCCCCTTTGGGACTGCATAAGGATAGCTCACCCTCCCTGAGCCTCCACCAGCTTCACGACTCCACCAAATGTCATCCTTCAAATTCCCACTCAAATACGTGACGATGGAGGTTCCACCCTCCACGACTACTGAGAGGATCACTTCCTTCATTAAGCTCTGTACCCATACCATATTACGGACAAATGTTAAATCTGGGTCAAGAGTTAATGAAGAAGGTTCGCTGATGTTTGAGCAAAGTCCCGCTTTGTTTAATCGAATGGCTTGCTAGCTTAGTTTTTCTTTTACGCTGCAAGTATATGTTTTTAGTTTTCAACACATGCTTTAGTTTTTGTTTATAATTTCTCATTTACAGAAATTTTTTTGTAAATGCTCAACTTAATTTAGGAGAAATTAAAGTCTTGTCCCACTACTGTTGATGTTAGAATGGTGTCATGCTTAATTGAGTTGATGAACTGTTGAAATTCTTCTTATCTTCAACCTTATTTCTTCCACTTTAAACTAACCACACACTATGAACATTAGGTTTCAATTATAAGCTAAAATTGTCTTGCCTCCTAAACCCTGCAAAAGTCCAGCCTAGTACCTTTGACCGCCTTTAATAGGACGGGACCCCTAAATAAAAGACCAATGAGTCTTTCAAAAAAAAAATTGTGACACTTTCCTTGAAACCCGAGCACGATCCGAGGGGTATATAGCTAAAGTCTTTAAAGCTCGATGCCCTAAACCAACTGGTTGGGAGTCATTGACTTTGTTGCACTTTACACGAGTGGATAGGTGGAGTTTAGCAATTTGTAAGTGCTAGAGTTTTGAGCTTATTATTAAAAGTTCGGGGTAAAACCTGATGAGTTAGTAGTTGAGAAATCCTTATGACTTGATGCCCTAAACCTTAAATGGTTGGCATTCATCGGTGGACCCTCGTTACATGGACAATTATGAATTCAATTCCCTCAGCATTGCACCCCTACAACGCAAAAAGAGTTGTGAAATAAAAGCGGGTATTGATATATTGTGGTTAGTTAGTGTGCTAAGTATAGAAAAGAGGTAAGTTGGGGAGAGAGAACAGTTTAGCAGACTATTATTGAAAACTAATCAACTTAACACTTAGGTTTTGTGGAAGGTTTCAGGTTGGTTCTCTAGGAGTTGACACTGTTTTGATGCTTGGATTTTCATAGCAATACACCTTCCCGAGATAGTCTGCAGGATTTCGTGACTCCTCGCTTAAAAACAAGACATCCTCACTAGTAAAAACCATTTTTGTGGATATATAGCTTGGTCTTGCTTTGATTGCTTTTTTCTTTTCATTGCTATGGACTTATAATGTAAAATGTTGGGGAGTGATTACTACCCAAATAGTGTTGTTCTATACTCTTAAAACTCTGGGTTTTGAGCACTTTTTACGTAGTAATCAGCTAAATTGACCCAGTTGGCATGTTAAGGACACCTAGCAATGCTTCTGATCAATTTTTAGCATTTTTTGTAGTTTTCACAAGCTATTTATACTGAAGATAGGGATGCAGTTCAAGTATAAAAAAATCAATTGGAACTCGTAGTCACAGAACTGTATATGTGCAGTAAAACTTAATAATTCTCAAGAACTTAAAATTCTTGATGCGAAATCTCTTGCCCCTTTCTTTTTTTGACTTTTTGACCTCCTTTTTGTGCTTTCTTCCCAAATTATCCCTATAATAGTTTACTGCTTTTGTCTTTTTGGTAGTTTGCATTGTTTTAAGTGGTATATAATGCCCAAACAACACTTCAGAAGAATCGAACTTTCATTATTGAAGTTTAGGAAGCTTTGTCGAACAAGCCCCGCTTTTTTTTCACTTTCTCTTCATTTTCTCTCGCTCATTTCAGCCAAACACCTCTCGAGGATGACAAATCAGAGGATGAGTGGCTAAACCCTCTCCTTCCTTGAAGGAAAGGGCACGGGGTAAAGGAACCTGAGGCAAATCAAGGGTTCTCATGTTTTCAATGTAGGCATTCACTGACATTTATGTGTTTTCCTTAAACTCTAGGTTTAGATCTCTTCGAAATACCTGAATGGTCAAGATTTGGTAAGCTTTCAAGGCCATTGATGCTTATCATAGATCCAGCCGATGTTCGTTAGTTATCATTTCATTAGCTATTGGAAGTGTGAGTCAAGGGAGGTGATATGTTTTTACCGGGCTCGAGACCATTAATGCCTAATAAATGCCATTTTCAAAGGATAGTTATCGAGGGTTAAGTTGTATAGCTAAATTAAGATCCGACCGTGAAGTAACTATATGTTACTATCCCTAACGCGCAGGAAAGGACCCCAAGAACTCTTATTTGCCCGGGAACCTAAACCCGCTGGACTCAAATACTAAGGATTTCTATTTTACATTTTAACTCATTTTAGTTTTAGTTTTCACCACAAAAATCCACTTTTTTTTTATAACAACCCAAAATCCAGAATGAATTCACTAGTTTAAACTTCAATGTCAATCATTTACACGAAGAAAACCCATCTCTGTAAACGATCCTAGAACCACTGTACTATAGTAGCTATGCTACGCCAGTATGAGGTGTTAGGTTATAAATATTGTTTGATTTAAGAACACCTACTGGGTTTGAAACACAACCGGGTCGTTTGGGCCGTCATTCTAAGGTCGTTTCGCAAAATAATGGGTTACAGTGAATAGTGCCCTATTTTGACCCTTTTATGATGTCCAAAGATTTGGGGCTGATTTTCTGCTAGAAAAAGGAGAATTTTGTAAGACCCAGAAAATCACCCTTCCAAAAAGCGGTAAAATAGTAATTTTCGTAAAAATTCGTAATTTTTCAGATCTCGATCACTAAACAGACTTCACCACCGTTGAAATCGCCTCGCGGAAATCTAGCTACCGCTGGCTGGACTTCGCCACCCGAGACAACCGGAATTTATGTTTTTCGAGGCAACGTGGTGTCGGGTGTCAGAACGGTTTGAGAGACATATGATGTGACAAAAGTCACCTACTACATGTACTCTTGTGACACATGTTGCAAGATTAGAGAGATGATGGAAATGGACGGCCTAGATAATGCCAAGTGTCAAAAATCTAGAAGAAGGGACATGATGGGAATTATTTGAATTGTTAATGATAATAAGACAAAACGTGAACAGTGTTGTCTTCTTCATTTTGAGACAAAATGGGCAGTGGCTGGAACGGAGGGAGACAGTGGGTGTGAGATTTGAGTTTTAGAGAGAGAAGGTGTGTCTTCTCTCTAGGTTTCCTACTGACGGATCGCCGGTTCCGATTTTAAGAAGAAGTAAAGCTGTTTCACGTGGTGAGGGCCACGCATGGGCACCGATTTGGTAGGAGTCTCGGCCAACTCCAAGAGGCAGGATCTTTTCCTACTTGTGTTAATCTTTGGCCAAGAGCCATGTAAAATGGTTAGGAAATGTTATGAGGCTTGTTTTAGTCAGAATTCATTCCTCAAAGCTTTGAACCGAGCGGAGAAAATTCCTATTTAGGTGGTCTGAACAGTAACCCGAGGGTTTCACCGTTCGCTGAATAGTGACACGCAAATTTTGTGTGAAATGTGTTTTGTTAAGTGATTCAAAATGAATCAAGCCAGGTTTGTTAGTTAGCCCATGTGGAGCTAATTCTTGTGTATTGAAGTGAAAATTGAATAACATGATTGTTAGTGAGTAAATTATGTTAATATATGCATGTGAATTGTATTAGCATAAATTATTTGAATCGCACACGCATTCCATATGCAATCAAGTGTACTTAGAATATTAGGTGTGAGTGCATGACATGAAATGAAACAAAATGAATATGTTTCGGTGGAAAGGAATTTCGATGGAAGATTTCTCCAAGAATTGCCCGAGGGACGCCCAATGTGATCATCTGATGCCAAGGACCATGACTGTTTCGGAGAGTTATCCAACAATTCGCCTCGGAGGGTGGTCCAATATTTTTACCAAACCCTGTGAGTAAGTTTTCAAAAGAACAAAAAGCTTATTAGAAAACTAGATATTTTTACTCGCATATTACTTAGGCATGTACTTATGAGCTCGTGAGGACTCGAGACATGGGTTCGCATGTAGACATTCCAGTAGGTTCAAGTGAAATTGCTTGAATGTGATTGTTTCGTCAGTGCATGTGCACTTAGCGGGAGTAAACCTATGTAGGAAATTATTCATCAAGCTTTGCTTCACCCTATCGAGGGATCACCATTTTAGGTACAAGGAGCGCATCGAAGGCAAAGATCATTAGGATGCCGTTTGGAGAAGAAAGTCAATTCGTGTTTTGATGTTGTTGTATAACATGTATTAGAATGTTGTAATTTTAATATATGTTGAATTAAGAGGTGATTTATTAACTTAAACTATGGTATATAGTTGGTGTATTTATGAGTATCGATGTATGGGCCTAAGGCCGTGTTTACCATGTACATGTCTCATGATATTGGTGTTAGGATAAAAGGTAGTTTGAGAGAGCTCCCTGCATAAAAGGAGACTCGCCCATTTTCATGAGTGGTGTCGGTTACCCGACATCCATCGGCTATTCAGAGGGTTAATCTGGTTGTTAATGCATAATCTGCCAGCGTCATAAATTTGGACTAGAATCCTTCAAGGAAATTGTAGCTCTATCTAAGAACTTGATGTTAGGATTTTGAATCACCCAAATCAGACCTCTATAACTCAAGTTATGGTCCATTTTCCGGGACTGCTACAGCTTAGGTTGTTTAATGGTTTGTGTCCAGATTTTAGGACTGTTAGGAGACTAGTTTCTAAACTAAGTTCGGAACTATTCTGTGGTGTATGATGGCTTGTTATGTGGAATGTTTTTTGGGCATCTCTATGCCACATCTTGTCTTGAGGATCAAGTGTCATTGCTTGACTAAGAGTGACTTGTTTAGGTGTCAATGTGTGTGCTTCAACATGTTGACATGAGACGAAGCATTATGTGCAAAATGGAAATGACATGGCTCGATTGTGAGTGTGCCACTACTTGCTAATGTAGTGACCTATTTAGATGTCAATATGTGTACTCCAACATTTTGACGTTTGATGAATTGTTTTGTGCAACATTACATGGCTTGCTTGTGTGTGTCATTGCTTGATCATAGAATGACATGTTGAATGTGAATGTTGATATATGTTTGCATGACAGTTGATAATAATGAAATGATTATGGAAGTCATATGCAGGTGTGGATGTGATCGGTCCATGACATCTGTGAAATGGCTGATATACAGCCTACGTAGCATTCATTATGCATGTGACATGATATAACATGCAATGGCATCTTGCATTGCATATGCACGGGGACATCACATTAAATGGGTGTGAGTGCATGGTTAGTAAATTGACACTGTGTTTGGTGTTTGATTGGGTGGGCTCGGTAAATGAGACAACGTCCAAAAATGAGTCTCACGATCGCATAAAAGAAAAAGGAAATGAAAAATACGAGTGTTGGGTATAGCAAGTAAGGATAGATACTTCTCGGTGAAAACCCGCATTCTTGGTTAGACATATGTATCCAACGATGAAAGTTCACATAGTGTCGTATTAGCATGCGAAGCCTACTGAGACTCCCAAATTCACTACCTACCAAAACACACAGACTTGGTAAAACAAGTGAACATCAGAGTTTGTCCAATGGATTTTGACTTATAAAACAAAACTTTGTTTTGGAAAATGGTCGATGAACATAAATGGCACTTTCACACTTGGCATATGCATGTACGCGAGAAGTCAAGGGAGATTCGACATTGACAGGTGAGTCACATTCTCATCCTTGGTATGTAGACATTTGAGTAGGAATGTGTATGTTTTTACTTGAATGTGAAACGGCATAATTGCATTTCATATGCACAAAGGACATCGCATGAAATGGGTGTGGTGCATGGTCGCTGGCTATCCACCATTCTTAGTGAATGGGTGGTGGACTCGGTACCTTGGACAACGTCTAATAGAGTTCCACGATTTGCATGGTTGTAAATTAACACTGCGTTTGGTGTTGATTGTATGAGCTCGGAAAATGGGACAACGTCCAAATTGAGTTGTACGCTTTGAAAGGAAACGAAATTATGTGTTTGGTGAAAGCCTATATCTTTGGTTACACATATGGATCCATTGGTGAAAGCCCGTAAAAGTATGGGAAGGTTTTCTAAGCCTGCGATGGGACCCCGAAAAATTCACCACCCATAAAAGACACATGGATTTTTGAAAACAAATGATCATTGAGGTGAACATCCAAAAAGCTTTTGGTTTGAAAACAAATGAAATTTGTTTTGTAAAATGATCATTGGATGTAATCCAAGAATGATGGATTTTATCACGCATGGGTTTCGACATTGTGTGATAGGAGTCGACAATTTCAGTTTGATGGAGCCTGAGGACTCGGTACATGGGACATGGTGAGTCGTATCTCATTCATGGCATGTAGAATCTATCTCTAGGTTGCATAATCCTAATCGAATGTGTTTTTATTGGTGATTTGACCATTGTGCATGTACTTAGGTGGGGACTAGCCCCGTGAGGAGTTTACTCTACTAGGCATTACTCAATTCTTATCATGGGACCCCCTCTCGTATATAGAAAGTGGTAGGGAGACGTACGCCACTCAAGGCCGCCATTGTGAAGAAATGGTCAGGGCTTCTTTGTCTACTTTGTAAAATATATTAGAAATAAACTGCTTTGATACATGTTTTTTGTAAAAAGTATTGTAATTACACTTATGACTATGGCATTATAGCCTTGTGCATTATGTTTGAGTATGGATAAATGGACCCTATGTGGTCATTTTTAATTGTGAGATAGACTCCTGGAGAGGTCATGATATGATATTCGGGCTCCTGGATGGGCCATGCTATTATCCGTCAGGACAAAGCTGTACTGGGGCAGAGCTCCCTATACAAAGGAGACTGTCCGATTTTTTGTTAAATTATGGGTCTCGATAAAGGGGACACAATAGTGTGGTATCGGGTTACTCGACATCCATAAGTTTTCCGCGAGTCGACAGTTGGTCAACAGACCCTTGGGTTTTGGGGTGTCACATTTGCTTTTGATATTCTCCTTTGAGCCATGTTCCTGCAAACAAAAGTTAGTCACAAATAATTAAATCATTTATAAAAATATGCCTACTGATTCGTGCCACAGTAGGGTGATCCGGAATCAACAAAATTTATATCCTATACTCCTCCTACTGCCGTAGTCAAGCTATCGCAGATAAAATGTCTAGGGTCGAACACAGGATGGGTTTTCTCGTATTAAATGACTAACATGAAGGGCAAAATTGGTGAATTAAATTTGATTTTTAAGGTTTGGTAAAAACAGGGGTTTTGGGTGTTCACCGGAACAAACTAAACAAGAAAAATGTAAAATAACCCTCAAGTGTTAGGCCACCGGTTTAGGGCTTCAAGGTAACCACATGTCCCCTGCATTTTTCCTCGTTGGGGAGCATGACATATAGTCATTTCCTAACCGGATCTTCATTTAGCTTGAAAACTAAACCTCATGATTTTCTTCCTTTTAAAATAAAGATTTAAATGGGAATAAATGTTCCTAACAAAGAAAACACATCTCAAAAACCCTAATCCACGATAACTAGCAGAGATAATTAATCGAGCCTCAATGGATCTAGTGAAAGTATCCATTGAACCCAAAAAGCTTGCCAACTACACATTAAAGAGAGCATGCTTAAGAGATTTTAACCTAAGTGAGAAGCAGGAACACAAACAACCATAAATACGTGCGTTAAAAACAGGGGAACCGTGAGTTACCTCCACACCCTAGCCAACAGCCGTCCTCTTCAAGGAGGAAGAGGTTCAGTTTAACATCCTCCGAGTTGTCATCCTCGCAGGAGCGCGGCATCGAGAAAATGGAAAAAGAAAAGGAAAGAAAAGGGAAAAGGAAGCCGCGGAATCGCCTCCCGCCATCAGATATCCCGAAATTCATCATGATTTGTACAAACCGAGACTATATAGATGCTCAAAGTAAGGGAAGTTACAAAAACCAAAATCGGAAGGGGTTATTGATAGGTAAAATGGAAAAACCAAAAGCAAAAAGCAAATGTGGTGTAGCGTGAAAAGCAAGAACGTGGTAGCAGAGGAACAAACATTGAGTCGGGAGACGCGGTCGCAGAGGAGTTTTTCCCGCAAAGGGTGTTTTCTTCACATTTCGCTTCCTTTCTTTCCTTCCCGACTTTGATCCGCAATGCTGAGTTTGACTTGAATTCTTCGTGCTTGGATCGACTCATAACAATTTTGGCATAATTAGCTCATAAAATCAAATTTACACAAAAATGCGATCATTAAAATAAGAGGACCTTAATGTGCAAATCGGTAATTAATGATTAGTACACAAAAAGCACTCAAAACCTATAATAAATAGGGCTCAAAATAGCACTTTGGGCACTAATCACACCCTCAACTCACACAAGCCATTGCTAGTCCCTTAGCAATGAAAGAATGAAATAAAAGAAAGAGCATACAACGATAACAAAGAATGTTCACAAAAATTATATTTCAAAAAAGGTTGTGAATGAGCAATGCCTAACCCTGCAAGGAAAATCATCAAAGCCGTGTCCAATAACTATCATGAGAGAATGAATGCCATACAAAATTGGAGTGTCAAAAGAGCTCTTCTCGATGACTCAACCAGAAACTTCCACCCAAAATCTAAGTGTTTATTTGATTAGCTCAGAACAATAAACTCCGTCAACCGCACTCTCCCCCAACCTAGCTACAACCAATGACCTAGCATGCTAACTAACCTAAATAGATCAGACCCACCTCTTATTCCACAATTCTTTTATGCTGTAGGGTAATGTTGAGGAATCGACCTCACCAAAGTCCATGTAACGGGATCTACCGAGACTCCCAACCAATTAAGGCTTAGGCACCAAGTCATAAGGATCTTTCACCACAAACTCTACAGTTTCACTCCTCGACTTCAATGATTTCGAGACTCCAGCACCTAGAACTTGCTAAACTCCACCCATCCATCTCCATGTAACGAACACTCAAGTCCGTGGATCCCAAACCAAAGGAAGGTTTAGGGCACCTGGCTTTAAAGGCTTTCGCCATATACCCCTCGGACCGTGTTCGGGTTTCAAGGCAAAGTGTTGCAATTTTTATTCTTTTCTTTTTCTTTTTCTTTTCTTTTTCTTTCTTTTCTTTTTTTTCTTTCTCGCTTTTCTTCTTTTCTTCTACAGGGTCCTAACCTAATAAAGGCGGTCAATGAAACTAGGTGTTATGCAAAGTAAATGAGGTTACGCGGCTTTTCAGCCTATCATCGAAACCCATCGCTCTATGTGTGGTTAAATAGTCATGGAAGAAAAATGTCAAATCAATAAGAATTCAACTAATCATTCACTAACCAAGCATGGAATCAATCTAGCATCATTATAATTGACAAAGTTTAAATTTCTCCAATCCTGCGTGTTGTGCAAAACCACAAAAATTTTGATTGCAAATCGGGTCCAGATTAGAAAAAGTAAGTCGTATGGTGGCACAGCCTTATAGAAAGGGGACCCAACAAATAATTAAACATCACAAAATGGGCTTGCTCAAAATGATACAAAAGAATAACAGCGTGCCACTTTGCTAACTCTCCCCCAACCCAAACATCTCTGTCCCGAAATGAGGCTCGATTGGAAAAATTAGAGAAGGAAGCGTTAATTCTCATGAGATGTGATCATTTCTCTGATAGTGACTTCGCAAGCTTTCCATCGACACGTTATTCACTCCGCTTGAGCTTCAAATGAAATGTTAGGGGGAAGAAAAGAGAGAGGGCAGTGACCCGCTTGGACCATTTTTAAAATTACACTACTAAAAGTGTCAAAATGTTCTTCTGGTCATATTTGACTAATACTTAAGATTTTAACGGTACCAAGAACGCCTTAAAACGGAGTTCGGATGAAAAGTTATGAGCTTAAAAACAAAATTGGAGGTCAAAATCGGTGGGGCATAACGAAAAATTTTCGCTTAACTAGCTTAAATTTCTGGGCTAAAGTTAGCTAAATTTTAAGCATTTCGCTATGTTTGCGTAAAATTTCTATGTCTAATAATAGCTTGTGGGCCTCTTATTTTTATTTTTTTTAATTTTCAAATAAAATAATTAATAATTAAAATAAAAATAAAATAATAAAATAATAAAAATAAAATAAAAACTTTTTTTTGTATAGATAAAATAATAAAATAAAAAAAAAAAACAAAATAAAATAAAATAAAAAAACAAATGGCACTGTAGCAGCTTTGTCCTGTAGTGGATCACTATTGGATTTCGGCCGAATTTCTTAGCTAGCTTGAACCCACTGCCTCAGCGAAATTCTTCAATTTCGCTGCTCTCACAGATTTTAGTTAGCTAGCGAAATTTCGCTTAGCTAGCGAAATTCTCTATATATAGCTAAATTTCAGATTTCGCTGAATTGCGAAATTTTCGCTATCATTTGCGAAAATTCTCTTCTCGTCACGCTTGTCGATTTTCAATCCAAAGCCTAAAATTCAGACACAACCGCAAAATTAACACAAGAAAAATTAGAAAATTGCGTAAAAGCAAAAATTAATTTAAAAACACAAATTAACTAAAAAATTAGATAAAACCTGAAGAAGAAAAAATTAACGGTAAATCAAAATGTAAAATACAACAAATAAAATAAGACAAGAAAAATTAAAACAAAGCTGGGGAGATCAGGCTCCCCCATACCACTCCTTAGCCTCGAGGTCGCCGAACCCGGGCTGAGCTCGTAAACGCGTGGGTTCGGTGCTCCAAACTAACCGCACCAACCATCCACTATGCCATGCGATGTGAGCGGCTGCCAATTTTTTTGATGTAAAGGGCAACACACAGCAATGACCAATAGCTTCTTGAGGTTTTGTAGAATAAAGTAAAGTGATGGGTCGACTTTTCGCGGGTGTGCTTTAGGATTGGTCAGGTCGCAGCAAGGGCAATATGTACATCGCGCGTTTTTGGTTGTTTAAGCAAAGGGTACCTAGGATTCAACTTCATGGGATTGGTTAAAGGATAGGTTCTGGGGCTCTTCCATTTCCTTCCCTTTCCATTACCCTCCTCGCCGCATCGGGGAGGTTTCTTCTTTCCTTTTTCCATGGCCCATATTCTACACATAATTGTGGGGCACCCTGTAGTTCCTCAGGAGGATCTTCTGCTGGCTCCTCTTTCAATTCCTCCCGAAGCCGCACCGAGCCTGTTTCACCCACGCAGCCGGCCTGTTCTTGTCACGCCCGATTCCCGGCCCGACCTGACGGGCGGATCCGAATCCGAGTTCGAGGTGCGACCTTTAGGACCGGGACTCTTACCTGATTTTTTTATTTTTTTTTTATTTTATTTTTAAAACTATACTGTACCCTCGTGGTATGGCCCACATCATATAACATAAATCCAAAATATCATGTACATATCAAAAGACTACCACCTGAGTAGTGTCCATCAAAATCTAAACATCTATAATCGAGTCCCATTTACAAATACAAATCAGACTTTTACTTATACAACCGTGAGCACGAAATCTACATGTGGTGCGAACCCTGCTGTGTGTGTTGGCCCAGCTCAGATAGCGGATGTTTGTCGACGCCTTCTCTCTATAATTTCCACCTGATGAACCCGTGCTAAGCTTTACGCCAGCTGGAAATATATCTTATAACTTATACGCATACACACATGCATATACACAATTATAATAAGTGTATAACCATAACAACATCAGCCTCTATGGATTCATATCATGGACTTATACAAGTACTTAAGCTCATAACAGGCTTATGTTTATTCAGGGCTCCCGTAGGAGTTACATGGCTTATTCTTATGCAAGACTTATACTTATAATGTAATTTACATTCATTAGGGACTTTTTAGGAGTTACGTAACTTATCTTATCTCAGACTTATACTTAACAGACTTATGTTTATTCAAGACTCCCGTAGGAGTTATAAAAACTTATTCTTATAATGTGACTTTACACTAGTCTCGAGGGGTACCCGTAGGTATCACGTAGATTCTTAACCTATACTCGGGTATTACGTATCCCGTCTTATATGAAAGTATCCGTAGGTACTACTTAAACTTATACTGGTACCACGCATCTTATACTTGTTCTACGGCATATCTCCGACTGCGAACTTATACTTGTATTTCGAGCACATACTGTCTTACGTAACTTATACTTGTATACAGGACTTATTCTTATTTTATTATCTTATACCGGGATTACGTAACTTATTAACAGATTTGATGTAAGTACTGTAGGTACTACGTAACATTTTACCGGTACAAAGTACTGTGAGGGGCTACGTACGTATTCTTATACCCGAGGTACTGTGAGGTACCACCGGACTTATACTTATCTTACGCATACTGTATACTCGTGAGTTACCAACGGTAACTCAGACTTATTTATCGATACAAGAGTACCCGTAGGTACTACATAACTTAATCAAATACAAGAGCACCCGTAGGTACTACATAACTTATCGTGATACAGACTTATCGTAAGGTGGAGTACCGTGAGGTACTACAGATTCTATTCAGATATCGACTTATCAGATGTATGAGTACCGTGAGGTACCACAGACTTATACAAATACTGACTTTATCGATGTAGGAGACCCGTAAGTGTCATGACTTATACAAATACGGGACTTATCGTGATACTGAGTACCCGTGAGGTACTACAGGACTTATACAAATACGGACTTATCGTAATGCGTGAGTACCGTAAGTACTACAGACTTATACAGATACGACTTATCGTGATGCATGAGTACCGAGGCGACTACAGACTTATACAAATACGACTTATCGGGATGCAGGGAGTCCGCATACCACAAAGATCATACAAATACCGACTTATCGACGCTAGGAGTACCCGTAGGTACTACAGACTTATACGACACGACTTATCGATGCGTGAGTACCCGTGAGGTACTATGACTTATACATACGACATTAGTCCTTCAGAAAGTACGTATCACAGATTCATTATACTGGCGTAACCGTGAGTTACATCGGATCGTACTTATTTTGGCGAATTTGTACTTATTTGCCGATACGAGTACCCGTAGGGGTACTACCTAGCTTATACTTATTGTATCGATACGAGTACCTCAGGTACTACTAGACTTTATACTTGTTTCACCGACACGGAGTACCCGTGAGGGTACTAATCGGGACTTATACTTATTCGACCTCCCTGTAGGAGTTATAGAGTTTCTTCCAAATACAGGAGTGATCTTTAGGTACGATGTAACCTAGATGTGATAATAGAGACCCGTGAGGTACTGGGCGTAACTTAATCGTACACAGGAGTACCCGTGAGGTACTACATAGCAATACAGAGGCACCTGTGAGGTACTGGGCGTAACATATACAGAGGTACACGAGGTACATTCAGATCTTTACCATATTCTTCCTCATTCCATGTCCTACATCTGATCACATCACGATCGCTTCCGTGACTGCAATACAGCATTTTGAGCAGACGTCGCCACATAAAATTCGAAGGTACAAAGATAGATCGTGAGAGTGCCGTCAAGACGCCAATCGTGAGTACCGGTTTACTTAGTGTGCCGGGCATCTGGCCAGAGTGCCAGAGCACTAATCGTGAGTACCGGCGTACTAATGTGCCGGCACGTCGAGTGTCGTCGCGACTCAATCGGAGTACCGAAGTACTACCGTGCCGGCACGATCAGAGAGCGCCGTGTCATTCAATAATCGGGTCTTTGTGGAAATTTTACAATTATATGAGTTCAATAACTTAATACTATCTTATGTTAGAGCACATTACAAATTAAGTACATTATAATGCTCATGACAGCATCGTATTCCAAATATTGTAATGTATGATGAGCATGTAATCACACCTTAATCATGTATTCTATTCTTCTATGAATCTACGTTACCCAGGAATTGAATCAATCCAATCGATCATTCAAACTCGCTATGGCATTTCATGCCAACTAGTCTAGCTTACCGATTTTACCGAGGGATAGTTTGCGATATTAATTTTTCCAGTACATTTTCCATATTTGACACTGGTTATTTGTGCTCCTTAAATCTAATGATAAGGGTTCATTTCCAATTGAATCACCCAAATCTGAAAGACCGAAATTTTGTAGACACGTCCAAACAACTCCTACTACTCTATAATCAATCGGATGCAGGAAATGGGCTTGCACATACCCCACTTTGAGTGAATTTTGCGCTATCTAGAGTCAGAATTTGGAGATACTATAAAATAGGTTTTGTTCTCTTGAAGTCTAGTTTACGTAGCCACTAACTACTCAAATCGGATAAGAAATGAGCGTTATGGCTAAATTACGAAAACTGTCGAACCGAAAACTGTACAAGTTCTACCGGTAGAACTTAACTTCTACCGGTAGGACTTGGCCAAAAATGACCAGAATCAAAGTTCTACCGGTAGAACTTAACTTCTACCGGTAGAAGACACCCGAGAATGCCCAGAATGGGTGTTTTCTCACATTTTTCCTTCACTTTAATCCATGGATCACTCCCACACTTCCTACACACCTCAAAACCATTCCAATTCACCTTGGAATCTCTTTTCTATTCAATTCATCTTTCATTTCTCATCTTCTTTCAAACCTTTCCATGAATTTCTCCCAAAATCATTCTAATATGGGTTACCACCCATATACACACCAAGTACCATGATTTGTTAGGGTTTGTTCTAAACCCTAACTCAATTTCTCATAATTAAACCATGAATTCATCCACAAAGGAAGGATTCCATACTCATCTAGTGCCATGTGGGGTTTTACCCACCTTACTTGACATAAATTTTGGGTTAAGATGAAACCCTAGCAAAACCCCATGTTTGGGGACAATAATAATCCTACCAAGCCAAAGATCCATGCCAAATCTTATAGGATTCATAATCAAGGTGAGTTTCCATACCTTTGATCTTAGCTTGCTTGATCTCCTTCCTTTCTCTTCCTCTTCCTCTTCTTCTTCTCTCTTTCTCTCTTCTCTCCCTCTCCTTCCCGTTTTTGTTTTTCCTCCCATGAGACCAATCTTTTGGTCTTTAAAACATGGATTTGCTAAGGCCATGTTTGGCCCTCCAAATAAAACCCATTTTTGGGTTAACTTCCTCTAATTGCAATTCGCCCATGAATTTTTCCCTTTTGAAATTCAACTTATGCATATTCTAGTTTAACCCCACATCTTCCTCTTTTATGACTTTCATATCTTTTTGCAAAATTACAAGATTGCCCTTGTATCTTGTAAACTTTCCGGGTTTCTCAATTTATTTCCGAAAATTCCTATTTAGCTTATAATATACCCTACACAAGTCCGAAAACTACTAGGGTATATTTTGGGGTGTTACACTCTTCCTCCAGATTCTCCTCCTCTTGTTGAACAAACTGATTGGTGAGCTTTGAGATGGATTCCTGCAGGATGTCCAATTTTTTATCAATTTCGCTTTGGAAGCCATCCAATTCCTTGTTCAGGGAGCCCTCCACTGTCTCAATTTCCCTATTAGTCTGAACATTCACTGCCCTATTATCCTCTATGAAATTGTCCACTTGTTTGCTCAAATTCAGGATGGCTTGTTCAATAGGGGATAAGGGTGGTGGTTGTTGTTGCTGAGAAATGGGGGCATAATAAAGAGGTTCAGGAGGCATATTGTGGAGGTTTTGTCTCTATGAGGAATTCTGTGTGATTCCCCAACTATACTGAAGTACTACCATGGTGAACTCATCCATTGGTATCCGTAGTCCCTCATGGACATGTGTATCCTCTAGAGTTCCCCTCCATAGGGTACCGGACATCGTTTCTCCTCTAAGTGTTCCATTTGGTTCACCCAAGTTCAATCCAGTTCTTGAGGGAGATTGACTTTAAGTAGCCTGCCTTCTAGGTTTCTAATCCACTAAGAATGGATTCCTGTAGCCAAAAATGTATAAATACAAAACAACACAAACGATCCTGCTGCACTGTTTTTTTTTTTTTTTTTTAACGAAATAAAAATAAGAAAAAATGACTTAAAATGATAAAAGGAAATTCACCAAGACTGGTGGACGAGGATCACAAGTGTTCCATACCGTTACTTGCACTAAGGCACCATCCCGGCATCCCAAGTGCCATTTGATTCGCAAGGCACAAGAGGTGATCCTAATCAACAAAATTTATATCCTATACTTCCTCCTAACGCCGTAGTCGTTTCACCGCAAAGATAGTGCGGTCTAGGTCTCACTCATACAAAATTGACTAACAGATGGGTTTTCAACATATGGGTTTTCTTTCAGATAAATGACTAATAAAGGAAGGCAAAATTGGTGAATTAAATTTGATTTTTAAGGTTTGCAAAACAGGGTGTTTTGGGTGTTCAACACTAAAAACTAAAACAAGAAAAAAAATGTAAAATAGAACCCTTTGAAGTGTTAGGCCACTGGTTTAGGGCTTCAAGGTAACCACATGTCCCCGGGTATTTTTCCTCGCTGGGGGAGCACTGACATAGCTTCATTTCCCGAACTCGACCCTTCATTTAGCTTTGAAAACTAAACCTATGGATTTCTCCCTTTTGAAAAAATAGCATTTAAATGGGAATAAATGTTCCTAACAAGTTGAAAACACATCTCAAAACCCTAATGCACGATAACTAGCAGGTGACAACTAATCGAGCCTCACTGATCGAGCGAAAGTATCCATTGAACCCAAAAGCTTGCCAAATACACATTAAAGAGAGCATGCTTAAGAGGATTTTAACCTAAGTGAGAAGGCAGAACACAAACAACCATAAATACGTGCGTTAAAAATGTGGGAACCGTGAGTTACCCCACACCCTAGCCAACAGCCCTCCTCTTCAAGGAGGAAGAGGTTCAGTTTAACATCCTCCCAGTTGTCATCCTCGCAGGAGTGTTTAAGTACCGAGAAATGGAAAAGAAAAGGAAAGAAAAAGGAAAAGGAAGTCAGCGGAAACCGCCTCCCGCTATCAGATATCCGAAATTCAGTCTCGTTGATTTGTACAACCGAGACTTATATAGATGCTCGCAGTGGAAGTTACAAAAACCAAAATCTAAGGTTATTACAGGGTAAAATGGAAAAACCAAAAGTAAAGCAAATGTGGTGTAGCATGAAAAGCAAGAACGGTAGTTGCGAGGAATGCTGGCCGGAGCCGGGAATAAAGGCTCGCAGGAGAAGCTTTCCTGCAGGGGTTTTTTTCTTCACATTTTGCTCTTCTTTCCTTTCCGATCTTGATCTCGCAATGTTGAGTTTGACTTGAATTCTTCGTGCTTGATCGACTCAACAATTTTTTGCATAATTAGCTCGCAAAAACTACAAAATTTGCCAAGTACAAAATGCATCATTAAAATAAGAGGACCTTAATGTGCAAATCAGGTAATTAGAATGATTAGTACACAAAAAGCACTCAAAACCTATAATAAATAGGGCTCAAAATAGCACTTTTTGGGCACTAATCACCTACTTAACCAATCTGCTAATATATTATCTTTTCCTTTTATATGTTCAAATTTAGGTTTGAAACCAATTAAAGTGATATGAAATTTTATCCATCTTTTGATAGATAATAATCACTCACTTTTATTTCAACAATTTTTTAATATTTTCACAATCGGTTCTTAAAGTAAATTGTTCTTGGTTTAAAAATAATTGAAATTTTTCTAAAACTAAAATTATAGCTTCCATTTCTAAATCTGTTGAACTAAGGTTCTTTTTATATTCGTTAAAAGTTCCACTACAAATCCACAAAGTTTTTCTTCCAAATTATTGGTTAATGCTAAAAGAATTCCTCCATTTCATCGTCTGCTTATATATACTAGAATTCACTTTAAAATCTAATTCACTAATAATTTCATCTTCGCAATCAATCTCATATTCTTTTATTAAATTCAATTTTGACTTCAGTTTTCTATTTCTTCTGCTTGGCAATTTTAAGTTCAAGACATTCAAGTTTTATATGGTTCCTCTTGCCCATAAATATTTATATTGTTTCGCTTATAATTGGTTCTTCTTTTATCCAATATTTCCAAGTTTTCTATATCTTGTTTTACTACTAGTAATAATAGTAGTAGTTGTTGTTGTTGTTAGAATACTCCTAAATTATACCCTAATAGTTTTATGACATGTTTAGGGTATAATGGAAGTCAAAATTATATTTTTTGGAAATTTAAATGCTAAGTGTGAAAAGGGGTAAACTGGTAAATTGTCAATTTAGGGTCTTATGGGACATTAAGTTAAAAGATTATAGGTTATTGTAGAATTTTGATAAGTTGATTTGTAAATTGTATAAAGAGGAAGGACTAAATAGCAAAGGGAAATTTTTAGCCAAATTACAATAAGAGAACAATTGGTCTTTGAGAGAAGCAAGAACTCTCCATTTTTTGCTTAGGCATGTTACGGCATCCAATTTGGAAAAAGAACCAATTTTTGGGTTGCTTTTTCTCCTTTTGCTCAGAGATCTACTTGTTCATGTATAGAAAAGAAGGAAACTTGGAAGTTTCAAGATAATCAAGGTTAGGAAAAATCCTAACTCTTCCCATATTTGTGTTTTTGGTTGGTTTAAGTTGGGTTTGAGAGTTGTTTTGATATGGTTTTGTTTTGGGTTAGAAACTATACGATGAAAAAGGCTAAAAATGCAACATTGTTGTGCAAACCTGACACCCTTCACCTAGGAGAAGGTCTTGCCGCCTCCGCGAACCCGGATCTCGCTCTTCCGACAATCTCCTTCGCTCAGTGAAGGAATGCCTCCTAGGGCAAACCACTTCTACACGGCGGGTTATGACGCCTTCTAGACATGCTTTGTCTCGTCTCTCTTTGCTTGCTTTATTTTCTACTCCCACAAATCCTAAACAAATGAGGGATTAGTGTAATCATAGGAAGTGGGCAAGGAGATCTCGTATCTGCTACAACACATGAATGGTATTACACGCAAAGATAAAATGCTTTGAAACACATATATAATTGTATACCTTCTTAAGACGAATAGTGATCAAATAAGGACTATCAGTTTCCCAATACCCTATTTCCCGCTACCAAAGAAGTCTATTCTGACTTTTAATACATCTATTTAGTGCTATTCAGCACTCCTGCTCTATTGGCACCATTAAGTGGATTCCGTTTATGGCCACTTCCTGTTTTATACTATATTGTACCTATGGGTACCTATTGTACTATGTTCCTGTTATTCATTTTCATTGGTTTATGCAGGCAAACATTTATATGATAAGTACCTGAATAATGAACCACATGCAAACAAAAGTAATCAGCTCAGATTCTCAAGTAAATCTCAGTTCTGTACTGTGGTGTACCTACCGATACCTTATGTTGTGAAATTTTTGTTATATACCCCTACGGGAGAAATGCATATTATTGAATAATATGATATATGAATTGTTTATACATGTATACTGTAATTGAGGACCACTGCGAGTGGTTATATATGTTAGCCGGTTTTCCCACTAAGCTAGAAGCTTAGTGTCTAACACAATAAGTATAGTATTTATAATTTGCTTAAATTCTAATTTGTATTTTGCCTTAGTTTGTGTAGAATAGGTGCTTTTGACTTTCTTTTCTATTTTTATGCTCTTTAAGGTTGTTCAATGTTCCTTGCACCTTTTTGAAGTGTCTTTGGATGCTTAGAGGATAGCCATGTTTTAAAGGAAGCACTTATGGGTGTTTTCACTTCCAAGCGGAGCCAAATTTCGAAGCAATTCGCCAGAGCCTACTCAAATCTTGTTCTTCCTCTCTCCTCAACCTAAAGAATAGTCCCCTGATATGATTGAGGACTTTCAAAGTTGTGGGGATGGTCACTCGAGGTTTTATGCGCCAACGGGAGATTCCATGCATCTAAGGAGTGAAATTATGGAGAAATTGAAGGTGAGTACCGGTATTGGAAATGTGAGTATCGGTACTCAAAGCTATTAAAGGTGTAAAGGAAGGTGAGTACCGGTACTCAAAATTGTTAAAGGCCTAATGGATGTGAAGTATCGGTACTAAAAAGTGAGTACCGGTCCTGGTGCTCAAGATTCAACTGGGTGTATCCGAAATTATGATATTTGTTTAAGGGCATGGTCGTCTTTCGCTCCCCATTCGTGTAGTTTTTTAGGGGGGTGTATTTAAGCCTCTTTGGCAGCTGAGTTGAGGACACACAACTCCTAAGTTAGGGTTTTCTTAGTTTTAGTTAGGGTTTCTTTTTCTAGGGTTTCTTGCAATTTCTATTTTGCATAGCTTAGATCTTTGTTTGTTCTTGTAGTTAATCACTTGGAATACTTAGTCTAAGTCTTTTAATTTATAGCTTCATCTCTAAACTTTTTTCATTCGGTTTTACATCAATCTATAGCATTTATTTCTCTTCTACTTGCATTTATGTTAGATGTTCTTGCAGTTATTAGTCATTTCCTAGCTTTAATGGAGTTCTAAACCTCTAAGATAGTATTCAAACGGTGGAAACCCATCACCAACAAAGGTAACAACACTCTCTCACCCCTTATGCTTCAATGGAAGTTGTATGATATTAAATACTTACTACATTCTCTTAAATGTCACTTATATATTCTTGACAATGTGTGAACAAGAGAATCTTGGTACACATTGTACTTGAACCTAAATGCATGCTAAGTGTTTGAATAAATTTTCTAAGTGAGCATTTGACATCATTCTCCTATCCTTCGTTTTGTACAAAGCTTTTAAAGTCATATTTTCCATCAAAGACCATTCCTCAATGGAACCTAGATGAGAATATAAGCGAGATGCTTGTTACCTAGTCAGGATAAGTGAAACCCTAGAATCCTAATACTCGCCTTTCTCAGGATAATATAATCTTAAATTAATCGGTTACCAACCAAACAATCAACCCCTAATGATTTACTTTATTAGCACATCTATCGATATCAATACCTAAGGATCCTTTTAACCCTGACACACTCTACGGAGATGACCTCGCGGGACTTCCCATGTAATTATTATGCTTGAGATAATGAAATTCACACTCGGGAACATATCGAAAAAGCACCTGCAGGGTTACATTTTCGCACCTTTCGCCGAGGAGCGGTGAGCGCTCTAGTTGATTCAAAGAGAGCAGTGGTAATTTTCACCACATTGCAACCGGTAAGTCCTCTCATTTTAAATTGTGTAGAAATATTTTTTGTATATAATATCTCGTGGAATACCGTTTCGCTGGGTGATATCGTGCATGTCGATGTAGACTCGTGATGAGCAACACTGACTTGTAAGAATCACACCTCAACAAAGTCCTCGAAACTCAATTGTAAGATGTTTGTTTCATTTACCTTCCATTCCTCCAATGGAGCACACAAAAAATCAACAAATTCCTTTTAATCCAAATGAGCAAGGGTTACCTTCTAACCCACAAAGATCTTATGATCCTCCAAGACAAGGAGATGGTGTTGTACCACCGACAACCCCGACTGCGGGAGGGGAGAATGTCAATCCTCAACTAAATCAATAACGAGCTCCCCCTGCCCCTTTGCCTAATGTCAAGAACCCCGGGGAGATTTCAGACCTTAGCTAGAACCACAACAAACTCATGTATTCGCCACTGAAGAGGCTAACCGCTTTTCCCGTGAAACCCAGATGGTTCATCTTCTTCCTAAATACGGTTTCGATTACAGAACCCCTACTCATACATGAGAGACTTTGAGGATGTTTGCAGTTCTTCCTTTCTGGCCAGGATCACCCTTCACATAACTGCCCGGGGTTTTGTTTCCTTTCTCTCTAAAAGAAAAGGCTAAAATATGGTCTCATTCTCTTACTCCTAATTTAATCTCTAATTGGGAGGACATGCGAAGTTTATTTTTAAACAAATTATTTCCTCTGGGATGCACTAATGCACTCATGCGAGCTATCCAAAACTTTTCTGAAAAACCGGGCGAATCTTTTGCCACTATATGGGAACGATACAAAGAACTTCTCCATGCTATTCCTCATCATGGTTTGGATATTGGTCAAATTGTTGCTTATTTTCATCAAGGACTCTCTATATAAGAAGTTAACATATCCAAATCGACGAGCGTACGCCTATGAGAAAAAGCCCAAGAGGTCAGGTAAATTTTTGATACAATAGCGGAAAATGCCTGAAATTGGAAGACTAATACTTCCCTTGATGCCACTAGAGTGCATAATACACCCACTGGAGGAGGAAAACATCATGTGAAAGAGAATGATGACCTTCAAGCCAAATTAGTTACCTTGACTAGGAAGTTAGAGGCCATTGAAAGGCAAAAAGTGAATGAGGTGACCACTGTACCCGAAGTGCCTTCAGACTACTTTAACCTAGGATGGAAGACTTATGCATCATTTTATGACTTAATTATTTGACCATTGATCGTTTAATCTTCCAAGCTGGCAGGAGCCATCCAAATCGAGCAAGCTAATGCTATTAATTACCCAAGGAATCCCTTCAACTCTCCATATTTGGAAACTTATAATTCTGGGTGAAGTAAACACCCTAACTTTAGCTGGAAGAGTGATGGAGGACAAGCTTCCTCAAGTCTAAGAAACCCACCTCAAAATCCTTTTCAAAGCAACCTAGGTTTTCCAAAACAAAATTTTCCAAGTCAAAATTTTCAAAACCAAGGGTTTTCAAATCAAGCTCCTCATTTCCAAAATCAAGGGCCACAAGGATTTTCTGCAAATCCTAGCAAAAGCTTTCACCCTTTTCCCCAAGGAAATCAAAATCATCAACCTTACCAACCTCCACATAAAAGAAATTTGGAGGACATTGTAGCACAGTTTGTCCAATCTCAATAGTCAACTAACATTGAATTTCGAACGGCTATAAATGATGTGAAGTCTCAAATTACTAAGTTGACCACCTCTATGGGAAGTACTCAACAAGAAAAAGGGAAATTCCCTTCCCAACCCATTAAAAACCCATAAGGTCAAAATAGTGTTGGGACCTTAAGTCAAAATGATGGGACCTTTGAACATTATAATGCTATCACCACTCTCCGAAGTGGGAAAACAATTGATAAAACCATCCATCCCAAGGATCTTCCTACAGAGATTTCAAAAGATTTGCAAAATGAATCAAAAAGGGATGATGATATGATTGATGATCCTAATGTCCCTAAAGCGATGTTGTTGATGTAGAGTCGGATAAAGATAAAGCTAAACATGTTCCTCCAGCTCCATATCCCCATAGGTTGAGAATTCCAAAAAAAAAAAGAATAATCATGCTGAAATTTATGAGTCGTTTCAAGGTGTTAAAGGAATATTCCTCGTTGATGCCATAAAACAAATCCTTCATATGCTAAATTTTTTAAACATTTATGTACCGTGGAAGAGGAAGCTAGGGTGTCCACAATGATGTTTTATGACCGAACAATCCACCCTCTCTAATTATGAATAATTCGCCTAAACACAAAGACCTAGGAAAGCCCCCACCATTTCCATAATAAAAGGAACTTTAGTTGAAACATGCTTTAACAGACTTGGGAGCGAGTGTGAATTTGTTGCCACTAGGTGTATGTTAAGCCAAGGTTAGAGAGAGTTGTGAGCCTCCTAACATTACCCTTCAGCTAGTTGACCATAGTGTGAAGATTCCTAGAGGTATAGTGAAGAACGTATTGGTGTAAATGGATAGGTTCTATTTTCCTATAGACTTTGTTGTACTTGAGACTCAGCCTATGGTGAGTCAAGGGAGTCGGTTTTCAATGATTCTTAGCAAGCCTTTCTTGGCCACTGCTAATGCCATTATACACTGTAGGGGAGGGTTGATGACTTTGTCTTTTGGCAACATGATTGTGAACTTGAACATTTTCAATGTTATCAAGGAAGTAGGGGATGATGAAGATATTTGCGAGGTGAATGTGATAGAATCTATCATGCAGGAATATGTGTATCATTTTTCATGTGATTTAATTTCTCTCCAATCATGTCTAGTAAGCCCTGAGTGTGTTGAGAAAGTAACCACACTTGAAGTGGAGTTTCATATCTATACTGGAAAGCACGTTGAGGTAATGGAAAAGCAATGGGTGGACACCTAGATTTGAAGAATTGCCCCAATTGAGGAGAGAGTTTTTCCATCTAAAGAGAAGCCACCTAAGCTTGAAATAAAGCCTCTACCATCTCATCTCAAATACTCATCTTAGGAAGAGACTTTCCTAGATCATATCTTTCCTCTCTAAATCTTGATCAAGAGACAAAACTCTTAGAAATTCTGAAGGCCCACCAAACTGCCATAGGATGGACCATTACGATATTAAGGATTAAATTTTTGATTTGTACCATGATTCACTAGGAAGAGGATGTTAAAACCATCTAGGTAACCACAAACGTAGGCTAAATCCCACAAGGAAAAAGAAGTTGTCAAGAAAGAGGTTTCAAACTCCCGATGTAGGTGTCATTTATACTTACTGAGGATAGCAAGTGGGTAAGCCCAACCCAAGTAGTGCCAAAGAAGTCCGGATCACCGGGCAAATGAACAATGAGCCATACATACTAGGTCACTACAGTTGGAGGTGTGCAGATTATAGGAAACTTAATGCTAAGACTAGGAAATATCATTTCTACTCAGGGACCTCAATGTTGGAAAGAGTCTTTAGGTAATGCAGTTTTATCGCTGATGGTTACCCGAAAGTACAATCAAATTGAGATAGCATTAGAGGATCAGGAGAAAAACCACTTTCACATACCCTTTTGGCATGTTTGCCTTTAGGAAGACGCCTTTTGGATTATGTAATGCACCTAGAGCTTTTCAACGGTGCATGATGGGTATTTTCAGTGATATGATAGAAAAGATTATGGAGATATTCATGGATGATTGTCTGTCTGAGATTCATACGAGATGTCTAGAAATTATGAGAGTTTTGGAAAGATGTGAGAGAAAAATCTAGTTTTAAATTGGGGAGAAGTGTCACTTCATGGTGGCACAAGGGATTGTGTTAGACAATGAGTGTCAAATGAAGGAATGTAGGTAGACAAGGACAAAGTCAGCCGATCTCTAATTTACCTACTCCTAAATGTGTGTTAAAGACATACCAGCCCTTCCTGTAGTCATGCAAGGTTTTATAAGAGGTTCATAAAAATTTCGCTGGCATAGCTCAGTCCCTCAGGCAAAGCTTTGTTTGCCAAGGATGTCATTTTAATGGTCACAAGCATGCGATGAGGCTTAAAAGTTCTCGCTCCTATCATACGCACTTATTCGGGGACTTTCAAAGTTAATGATGCTAGTGGGATATGTCAGAGGGACCTGTCTTAGGGCAAATAGAAGATAAAAAACATTTTGTGATCTATTATGCTAGTAAGACTCTAGATTCCTCCCAGTCCAATTATACAACTATGGAAAAAGAGTTCTTAGTTGTAGTCTTTGCCCTAGATAAGTTCAGGTCTTACATTGTAGGGTCTCCCATAATCATTTTCACTAACCATGCAGCATTGAAGTACTTGCTATCTAAGCAAGATACTAAGCCCCGTCTCATTAGGTGGATCCTACTTTGTCAAGAGTTCAATTTAACCATTAAGGATAAGAAAGGAGTCGAGAATGTGGTAGTTGACCACCTTTCTCGTTTGGTATTAGAGGCAGCTTATGATGGCCTGCCCGAAGGTGACACTTCCCCTGACGAGCAACTATTTACTCTTGTCCATTGTCCTTGGTATGCTGACATTGTGAATTATTTAATGACAGGACAAATCCCATCAAGGTGGACTTCTCAGCAAAAGATGAAATTTCTGGTTGATGTTAAGAAGTACTATTTTGAATGACCCATAGTTCTTTAAATATTGCCCGATCGTTGATGAGAAGGTGTACCAACAACGAACAAATTGAGGTGCACACCTTCTATCATTCTTAAGCTTGTGGAGGGCATTTTTCTACAAGGAAAACAATCATAAGATTCGCAGTTTTGGTTTTTATCGCTCCACGCTTTTAAAGATTGTTTTTAATATTGCAAAACTTGTGCTAGGTGCCAACAACTAGGAGGTGTTACTTACCCCCATTTTAATCATTGAAATTTTTACTGCTTGGGTATAGACTTCATGGGCCCTTTTCCATCTTCTTGTGGATTTCTTTACATTTTACTAGCGATTGATTATGTCTCTAAGTGGGTGGAGGCTATTCCAACAAGAACTAATGACCATAAAGTGGTTTTGAAATTTTTTAAAGAACATATTTTTTTCTCGTTTTGGAATGCCTCGTGCGATCATTAGTAGTGGTGGGCTCCATTTTTGTAATAGACCGTTTGAGAATTTGGTTAAAAAGTATGGAGTCACACATAAGGTTTCTACCGCTTGTCACCCATAGACCAAATGGTTGGGTTTCTAACTAGCTTATAAAGGAGATAAACACATTTTAGAAAAGATTCAAGTAACCCTAAGAGCAAGGATCGGGTCTCTTCGACCAACCGATGCTCTTTGGGCTTATCAGACTACTTTTAAAAGCATTTCTCAAAATGTCTCCATCAGTTGGTTTGGCGGCAGCGGCTGTCACTCGCCAAGGGAAATGGAGCACAAGGCTTATGTTAGTGCTCAAAAAGTGCTATTTTAAGCCCTGTTTATTACAAGTATTTGAAAGCAGCTATGGTACTAATCAGAATTAACCCAATTGGCACATTAAGGTCCCACATACTACTGATCAGAGCCATGGCTATTTTTCAGAGTTCTCGCAAGTTAATCAGCCAAAATTTTCGAAATAATCCAAGCACGAAGAATCCAAGTCGAACTCAAGCTCACGACCAAGTCCAAGAAAATTGCCACAACCTAAGAAAAATGGCTCACTACAGAGTCCACAGGTTGCGAATTTTCGCACCCGCCTACCCATTTTTTTATCTATCATCACCTTTGACTTTTCCTAAACGCCCCTTTGTATTGTTGGTAGTTCATATTTTGTAATTTCCCTGACTCCAGCACTATATAAGCCTCAATCAAGCTCTGTACAAGGGAGACGACTTTATGCAATAAAATCAAGTGCAAAGCCTACTTTTCCGCTTTTTCTTTCTTCTCTCTCGATTTTCTCCCTTTCCTTCACTTTCTCACCAACCTAAACACTCCTCGAGGATGACAACTCAAGGGATGTTGGCTAAACCCCTCATCCTTGAAGAGGAAGGGCCATCGCCAAGGTTTCAGGTAAACCGTCATTCCTCTCTGCTTTCACCGCCACAGCTATTGTCATTTATGTCTCGTATCTCGCCTCAAGCCAAATCCTTTGATGTACCTTGATCGCGCACTAGCAAGTTTTATGGGCTCGCTGATGCTTTACCGCTAGATCCACTCCGAGGCTCGCTTAGTTTATATTTATTTGCTCTGGTGTTAGGGTCAAAGAATTAGTTTTTACCGCCAGACATGAATGATCAATAAATGTTGTATCTCAAGAGAAAACTTTTGTGACTCGATTATAGCTAAATGAAGATCCATTTGGGAAATGTCTATAGGTCATCCTCCCCAACGCGAGGAAAGGAGTCGAGACTTCCTGGGGCCGCCCCTGTAACCTCAAGCCCAGCGGCCCGAGACTTCGGGCGGAGTTTTTTACATTCCATTTCATTTTGTTCGTAGTTTTTACACCACTAATCACACGGCTTTACAAACCCCAAGTCCAAATTGAAATCACCATTTTATATCAACTGTAAATCATTTTACGCGAAGAAAACTCATCCCTGTGTTTGACCCTAGAATTGCTATACTGCAGTAGCCAAGCTACGGCAGTAGGAGGAATTTAGGTTATAAATATTGCTGGATTCCAAAGATACCCTTACCGACTCGACCAATGCTGCTGTCTGTGGATGGTGCCTTAGAGAAAAAGAGAAGTTGTTAAATCCAGGATCCTCATCACAAGTGTTGTGACTCACCTTGTTTACTGTAATCTCCCTGCATTTGGCCACGGGTAGATTTAATTTTATACTATCCTTACATAGAATTTTCATTTTTTTTTTGAGAAGCAACTCTTAACCTTTTTGGTAACTCCCGCTTTTATCGTCTGGTTTCCATGTAGCTTCGCTTAGTGCCTATGCACCATCGGGACCAGGAACACTACAAGCGTATTGGAAAGGGTCGTGTCACCTCGAACAGGCTGCGGGCTTGAGCCCGAACACCGACTAGATGGATCCCCGCCCGAGGAACAAAGAGAGCTAAATGTGGTTCAAAGGAACCAATGCATACAAACAATGAGGGACCATATACACCCACCAAGGGTGAGTGCACCCTCATGTATTGTACCTCCTACGGAGGATGTGAATGTCGCCTTTATTTAGTATGCCCCCTACTCCTGAATCTTCTCATATATGGAAAATGAAAATCCATACACACAACCCAGAGCTATGGCGGTTCGTACGACTTCAAGGAGGGCAGGAACTACATGGAATCATTAAATTGAAAGCCTCTCAACTCGAAAGACGGGGTACAAGATTCGCTCAACTGGAGGCTTAACTATATGAATCGGGGAGATATGCAGAATTTTGAAGAAATTCTTCAAAGACCCATAAAACCAATAGTCCTGAAGAGGAAATTTACACCTTCACAAATTCTTTAGAAAGTGAGAAATCTCTACCGTTATCGGGAAAGGTACTAGAGATCACGCTGCTTGCCCTCACCATGAAGCTGACATTGGATGTCGGTTAATCACTTTTATAATGGAATGTCCCCTACTATGAAGTTATATCGAGACTATGTGAGGGACTTACATGAGCAAACATCCGTGAGGAAGCCATGACTTTTGAACCGGTAATGACATCCAAAGCATGGGATGAACCTAACCCTGTGAGAGGTAGAGAGGATGACCTCAAGAAGAATTTATGGCAAATGCATCAATCATCGAGGACATGGAGATAGCAAAGCTATCCCACCGACTAGAAGGTTGGAGGACCTTGAAATGTGAAATCACCAAGAGGTGCAAGCCGTGACTGAGGCATCTATGCTTAACCATCCTTGTTTCACTTGTCAATCCACTAAGCACCAAGGAAAAAAAGCACTCTAACCTGCTCCTTCCAAGAAGGGATATGACGGCCGAACATGCCAACAAGGGGTCAATACAAGCCACCAACCATCGCTCCATGGCAACGCCTATAACCCTAAACTGCAGAGGAACCATCCTAACCTCTCCCGAAGCCAAAGCTCCACCATATGTGCCCCGTCAAAAGAAGAAGTAGGGCCTTTATCTCAAACTACGCCCACCACCATCCTCATCCCCGGGCTTTGAACAAGCTATCGCGACCTGAAAGCAAAGTGGCAGTGCTTTGGTAGAGAATAAAGCAGTTGAATGCCTGTGCTAATCGTAGAATCGACACAGTGGAAAGCACACTCAACAAAAAGATGGATAACCCATGCATCGAGATCTCCCAAAATATGATAACCCGCATTCAACTCAAGGTTAACTAACCAAGAATAGTGCAGAAAAGTGAAAGTTTCCATCTCGCACACAACCAAATCCTGGGAGTGCATGAAGCGTTGGCTCTTCCAAAGGAACCACATCCTAGGATGGATGAAGTTAAAGCACCATCACATTGAGAAGTAGAAGAGCTTAAAACAAACAAGACTAAACCAACAGAAACTTGAGGTTGGGAAGAGGGCTGAACTGCATTTAGGTAGACTCCAAGAGCCCGCACGAAAAACTCGCACACCCCCACCATTTTCGCAGCTAATCGAAAGCTAAGAAAAAGGCCATCAACTCAGGTCAGTCATCATAGAAGTGCTAAGGAAAGTGAAAGTCAACATCCCTCCGCTTGATATGGACAAAACAAGTCCCCACGTATGCCAAATTTCAAGGACTCAGGCACATCAAGAGAGGGTCGAATGTTGACAAGAAGGCCTCCCGACTAAATGTCGCTGCAAAACCTGAAGTACAAAGATCCCGGTTCCTCCTACCATCCTGGGCCACATCGGGAGGCACTTCAGGAAAAAGCACCGCTACCTAGTGCTGCTGTAAAGTCGCTTCCTCATTCGACGCCGCAGCTTCTGCCTGGGGAATTAGCCCACTCCACTCACATCACTCTCACAGATGTGATCCATAAAGATACCAAAGAGGACAAGGGAAGATGTTCTAATATAAGTGGACAATCTCACTATCCAAAGAGATTCATGTACTGATACGTAACCATCCGCAAAGCCAGGCTAACTATGTACCCATCATCTTAAAGGAATCACTCTCGCCACTTCTAACGCTATTATCAACCCGCCGAAATGGGGTTATGCAGCTCACATTCGAAAACACGACCTTAGAACTCAACATTGTCCACTTAAGTAAAAAAAGCACATGCAACCTGGTGGGAAGATGTCTAAGAAGAAGTCTCGCATAATTGATAACCCGAAGAATTAAGCTATCCAAAGAAGAAATGCAGGTGTGTGTTAACTGAGGAACTAGTTGATTGTCCTAAAGAGCAGCAAGAAGCCCAAGACATGAATATTGTGTAGGGGCACTAGAGAAAAAACAAGAAATTTTGCCTTTACTGACTGAGGAAGAAACCAATGAACCACAAAATCTAGACCTTAAACCCTTGCTTGTGGAATTGAAATATGTCTACTTGTAAGAATCAGAGCAAAGGCTCATGGTCATATCCTCCTTGCTTAGTGCTTTTGATAGGAAAATAGCCCTAGACATCCTTAGGGAGAAATGTGCTGTGCTATTAGGTGGAAAATCACCGATCTAAAAGGGTATTAGCCCAAATAGCTTGCACCCATCACATCTACCCGGAGTGAGGGAAAATCCAGAAGGCGCCCACGTAGAGACTAAATCCTCACACGTGAAGTGGTTCAATCAAGTCTTAGTTGCTACAAGCTGGTATCATTTACCCCATATCCGATAGCACTGGGTGAGTCCAACCCAGGTTGTGCCTATGAAATCAGGGGTAACCACCGTATATACTGAAAAGGAAGAGAAGATGCCCACCCATCTTACCATGTGTCGGAGGTGTGTATCGACTACGGCATGGAATGAGGTGACAAGAAATGATCACTTCCCTCTACCCTTCATGGACCAGCTACTCGAAAGGATTTCAGGCCACCCCTTCTATTTCTTCCTGGATGGTTATTCATGCTGTTTTCAAATTGAGATTGTTGTAGAAGACCAAGAGAAGACCACCTTCACCTACCCATTTGGTACATATGCTTACTGTGAGGACGCCTTCTTTCGGGCCTGTAATGCCCCTACTACATTCCAAATACGTACTTAGTATCTTCAAATGATTCGTGGAGTGCATTATGGAAGTGTACATGGATGATGTTAAGTCTATGGAGGGAGCTTTGAAGAATGCCTGATCAACTTAGAAAATGTCCTTTATAGGTGCATAGAGAAGAACTTGGTACTGAACTGGGAAAAATGCCATTTTATGGTCAAACCAGTAATAGTAATCGGGACATATTATTTCCAAGAAGGAATTGAAGTTGACAAGGCAAAATCGAATGATTTCTAAACCGCCCCTCCCCACAAATGTGAAGACTGTGAGGCAATTCTGGGGTGGCTGCAGTTTTTGGCTGTGAGGTTCATCATGGACTTCTCTGCACCGCTGCCTCTATATGCTTGGCCAGAGAAAGGTGCAAAATTTTTGTGGGACAAAGACTTCCAAAGGAGCTTTGAGGAGCTCAATGCTCACCTGACCACTGCACCAATAGTGAGGGCTCCTTAACCCGGGTAGTTACCTTCGAGGTAACGCGGCGACTTCGTGACCTCGCCATCGGAGTGCCGGGCAAAGGGAAGGAGGAAAACCCTATGTGGTCTATTACGCAAGCAAGACATTGAACGAGGCCTAAAGAAATTACACTACCACAAAGAAGGAGCTGCTAGCAGTGGTCTTAAGTTTCGAGCCTATTTGGTTGGGTCAGATATAATCATATTCACATATCACTCAGCTTTAAAGTACCTGCTCACCAAACAGAATGCTAAGGCTAGGCTTATTAGATGGGTTCTCCTATCGTTAAAGAGTTCAACTCCGCAACCGTGGATAAAAAGGGCAGATCGTTGTTATGTGATCATCTATCGAGACTAACCATAGCACAACACTCACAACCCCCAAATAATGATCGGTTCCTCGAAGAAGTCCCCGCTCCTGGCCGAGCACACACCGGTATGCCCATTACTGCCAATTACTCGGGCAACAGTGAAGTACCCAAAGAGATTGGAAAGTGACAAGACAGAATTTTTTCTTTGCAAAAATTCACTCATATTATTGGAAGGAACCCTTCTTATACAAATATCGGTGGCCGACAGATAATCCAAAATGTGCCTCAAGCAGAACAAATAAGGGATACTCGCCATCGGGCAGGAGGGATGCATGAGGCCATTTTGCTTCCCGTAAAACTCGGCTGTGAAGGTACTACAAATCGGATTTTATTAGCCTTCCCTTTTCAAGGATGCTCATACCATGTGCAGAGAATGCGACAAATGCCAAAATCGGGGAAAATCTCTCGTCGTCACACGGTTTCAACCCGATTTCGTAGTTGACCTATTCGATGTTCGGGGCATCGACTTCATGGACCATTCCTTCCTTCTTGGATACATCTACATTTTGGTGGAGTCGACTATGTGTCAAAATGGGTCAAGAATTGCCTTACAAAGCAAATGCACTGGGCGGTGGTGGTATTGAAATTCCTAAATGAGAACATCTTCCGCATTGGGTCCCCAAGGCCACTCACGATGCAGGTTCACATTTCGCAACAAGCCTTTCGCATCCCCTCCCAACTAAGTATGGTGTCAAGCATAAAGTGGCCACCCCATACCATCCTCGACTCTGGTCGTCGAGTTGCACAAATGTGGAAATCAAGACCATAACATGAAAGCAGGAACCTAAATTAAATGATCGCCCTTAAGTCACGGACTTACGGGCATACAAAACAAGATACAAAACCATCCTCGCATGTCTCCTTATCGCCTAGTTTATGGCAAGGCATGTCATCCGGGCCCCTCGCGGAAATCGAGGCGCATGGTGGGGCGTTGAAGAAGCCGAACCTAGATACGGGCGCAGCTAGCCTTAAAGCTCCTCGGACATCAATGAGTTGAAGAAACCGAGAAATGACAACTTTACTTTAACTCGAGAATTGCAAAAGATAAATTAAAAGTGGCATGATCAGCCTAATAAACAGAAGAATTTTAAACAAGGAGACCAAGTGTTGCTTTACGACTCAAAGCTCCACCTCTTTCCAGTAAGCTTAAGTCAAGATGGATTGGGCCATTCACCATCCAGAGGTCTATTCCGGATCAGAGACCCGCCTCAACTCCAAAGAAAATAGGTGTTCAAGGTCACTGGGCAAAGGTGTAACCCTATGCATTTTAACACTAGTTGCATAAGGAGGAGATTCCCTCCGACTCTTATATTCAAAAAGACTATTCAGCGGAGGGCGGCTTCGTATATCTCGTGGTCATCGAAATTTTTGTTAGAAATTTGTGCTTTAGTTTAAATTTTTAGTCATGATTTTCTTAATTCCCTTTAAGTGTTTTTAGTTTTGTTTTCTCCTTGCAAATTTTTTTCTTTTCGCAGCCTGCTTTCATAATTCTCGTTTCTAATTTTATGTGTAAGGTGTGAAAGGGAGTTTTGAAGCAAAGGTGAATTTTTCTGTGTTTAAATTTCAATAACCTCAAGCAAATTCATCACAAATTCCGCCCCGCCACCTGCTCATCTTCTTCCTGCCTTTTCACTTCCCTACAACCTTTCGTTTCCTGCGCTCCATTAATTTTTTCCATTTTTTTTTTTTTTGTGCCACAACCACCAACCACCTTTATTTATGGATATTAATCGCTTAACTTTCAAATACCCTAACCATCTATTTAAACACCCCCTCCCCCTTTCATTCCAAATCACTTATGAAATCTCCCCTCCTCCCCTCCTCTCCACTATTCTCCTTCTCCAACCCAGCCATAGTGAAGACGCTGCGTGAGGATTACGCCAGCCCCGACCCAGATGCGACACTCTTCTCCTCCCTACCGGCAGCCTCCAACCCTCTTGCCTCGTCCCCCCACACATTGCTCTCAGCCTTTGCCGCGCCACCGCTGCTCCCGTCCCGGTCATGTAACGACCCCGAGCCCGACCCGACCCTATTGGCGATCCGACCGGCTCTGATGTTCGACATTTTCTAATTTCAAAACATTTTGTTTATGTTATTCTATTCTAAACCTTAATAAGCTTAAAGATATCATTTAGAAAACCATATGATATAATTTCAAAAGATCCATAAATGATTTATATTTAACAAAAAATGTACACAAAATGAAAGTTCAGAGTTCTAAATCATTTAGCAAAATATCACTGTTCAAAGAAATGGAGTATGTATATGATTCGAGCATAACTCGCAACTCCTTCTATGACTCGAGCCCTCGATCTCTTTGGTCTTGCTTCAATGTCTATCACTGCAGACTACGCATTGATAAATACGCTGCCATTTTCATGCTTAGTGGTTCAAGGCGCTCCATTCCATTGCTCCATATAAATCAGCATTTATCAAAATAATGCCTTTTATACAATATATGTGCAATGTAAAAAGATACTTATACAAATACACTTTTCAATACCGTTGTTTCGCTTGCCAGGATTTCACATATGGCTATAGAATTCGACATCCACAATGCATTCAGCCAGAATCCCAGCCCCGCGATCATTCAAGAGCAATGTGGTTTCACACTAATATTGTACTATTTCACATATGGCTATAGAATTCGACATTCACGCATGCATTCAATTTGTGAATCTTTATTCCGCTATTCAAGAAGAATGTGGTTTCCATTTAACAATTACTTCTGCTTTCACATATGTATTATAGAATTCACATTCACGCATGCATTCACCGGTGAATCCTGGCCCGTTTGTCATTCAAAGAGGCAAATGTGTTTCCATCTAACACCATTTCAAGCCACATACGGCTATAGAATCTCGACATTCACGATGCATTCGCTTGTTAATCCTATCATGCTCATACCAAGAGCAATGTGGTTTCCATTTAACAATTACGATTACCCTCATGACGAATCTACCGTGAATCCTGGCCATGTCGTCATTCAATAATACGTTTCAAATCAATTTACTTTTATGCAATAAATTCGCTTGTAGCTCAAATACACGCATGCATGCAGATATTTGTCAAACATTTCAAATACTAATCATTCGAATCGATATATATGTATATTTCACAAATAGAGAGCAATATAAGAATAAAGAAATACGAGAGAACAAACTAGAATAAAGAACAAGTATGTAACAAACCAATTATCGATTCCTTTTTCCTTTCGATATCAACTTAGATCGTGTTGTCGCCTTCAATTCCGCACCTAGTCAAATACAAATTCTTCACTCTTAGTGGTTATGCAAATAATCGCACTAAACGACATCTTCGCTTGCCGAGGCTACGAGGTACTCTGCGACGCTTTTTCTAATTTTGTCTTATTCTCATTCAACCCCCATTAATCATTTCTAAGGTCCCTTTAAACAACCAGATAATACGGACTTAATCTGGCATGGTAAATACACAAAAGTAATGGCTGAACAACTCAGACCCAGATGTTCGACCAGACCTGCATAGGTTGCTCACCGCTAGGGTGTACCGCTATTGCGTTCAATCAGACCAGATAGTCGTACACTCGCCCCTTTTCACTATGTGTATCCAGACAGCTGACCTATACCCTAGCATGTGCCTCTAAGCCGCTTCTCCGAATGTTCGAGATTTTGCATTTTTACACATTTTTCATCCACCAATCTTCTCCAATACGTCCCATATCAAAAATCCACCATGGAATCACTTCAAAACCATTCCAAAAGTGGTTTAGAATCAATGAAAATCCAAGAACTTTTATGAACTTAACCCAAAGTCCACCAATTCTTCTAAAATCCATATGAATATGATGATTCCATGTTTATTTTACACCAATCAAGGTTTTACCTACGTAACTCAACAAATCTGGTGGTCTGGGTGGTCTCTTCCATTAAAACCCTCATTAAAAGGAGCAACTATTCTCCAAAACCAAAACCTAGAATTCAAATTGCTCCTTACTTTCAAGACAAAGCATACCTCGTTTCTTTGGCCTCCTCTCCTTCTCCTTCTTCTTCCTCTTCCTCTTGTTTTCTCCCTCATCTCCTCTCATAATGTCATTTAGCCAAAATGACAAATGAATTTTTTTGCCTCAACACTTTTATACTCGCATAATTCTCCATATCGTAATTAAGTCCTTCACTTTAATTTTTGCAAATCAACTTGTTTTATTTCTATTGTGGCCCCATCTCTACTCCTTTTATGATTTTTATATCCCTTATGGAAATTACAATTTATCCTTGTTTCATACTACACTTCCGGTTCACTAAATTTACATTTCACAATTTGTCAATTTACCAATTTTCCTTAAAACCTGCTCGGCCAATTCATACCTTAATATATAATAAAATTATTATAAAATTCTAGTGGTATTGGCTTTCATACTGCCGGTCGTCTCAGCCTATCACCGCCGTGGGCCGTCAGTAGCACCCCCCGCTACGTGGTCCCGTCGCGATTACTACCCCTCCCGAGGAGGTACCATACCCGGTCGGGGGCCCCATTCCCTCTCTCTCCGCTCATCCTAGCCATCCCGAGGCTCCCGCATCCAAGAGGGCCCTGACCTCTCGCCAGAGAGTCCTCTGGGCTCCAAGCCCCCAAAGCCCCGGGCCACCACCTACTCGCCTTGGCTGATCTCCTCCGGACTGGCCTCCCTACATCATCATCGATAATTTTACTTCAATGCAAATTTCTATTTTGTGGAATGTCATCGTAGCGGAGAGGGATTTCCAGACAAAGAAGATTTATTATGATCTCTCGGCCTTCGGGGAAGATCCTGAGTTCAGAGACTCGATGAGACTAGTGCAACATACCTCGAGCCATTCATGATACACTCGCGCTATCTCGAGTGGTCATCGAGTTTTACCACACGATGACCTCCAGGAGAGAGCCCAATCCGACGGCCATTCATTTCACTATCGATGGCCGACCTGGATACTTCGGGCCACTGATATAGGGCAATACGCTCAATCATTGGTGGTTCTCGCCAACCCTGCAGATTATAGATGGGCGGCCCCATCCTCGACCAAGGAGATGGTTCAAGCCATATCCCAGGATACTTCAGTCGAGCCTATTTTGTTCAGGAGACAGCTTCCTCCGAGCATGCTCCTCATAGACCATATCCTCATGGCCTAATCTTTTCTACTCCACACATAGTAATGCAGGAGAGGAGCTTTCATTCTTGAGGCTCTTTAACGTATTTCGTAGGGTACCTGGTTCAACCCTACCAGCTTATCATGACATCTTGCTCCACTTCGAGGACAAGGTCCATCGAAGAGTCCGACTGGGAAATGAGTCCACTCCCCTACTGTTCCCGAGACTTCTGTGTCAGTATTAGAGCACATCGAATTCCCTACTAAGCCCAGGTTAGAGCATTGTCATGATCGTGAGGCTATCTTATAGTTGATCGATGGCGGACTAGGCCCCACGCATTTCACCTTCCACCTCCAAAGCCAAAACTGAGAACCAACTGTTAACAAATTCGACCTTCCCGCAGGAGTTGAAATACCTCCAAAGAGCATACAAAGGAGCTTCCTGTGCTCTAGCATCCCTTGCCCCGGCTCCACTACCACTACTCCATTTCCCACAAATTCCTATTCCTCTCCACCTCCGTGAGCCTCCAGCCTCAAGACCACAAACTCAGATGTTACTGAGTCGAGCACTTTAGCCACCTCCGCAAAGATATCACTATTTCTACCGGACGCCCCGTCACTATGGATGCGCTTAGCGCCTCTCTCGCCACTTCAAGATCCAGTAGCTGCTCCATACAAAATTCTAAACAGAGGATGATGGGCACCGAGGTCGCACTCGCAGAGAATCAGACTATCCTCGTGTAGATCCAGAGTCACCTGGGCTTACCCCCCGATTTCTACACGTTGTCCCGCCTGTGCATCTTCTGCTCATCCTCCCATAGCTCTAGAGGCCTCCAGCCTGTACCAAATTCTCACAGACTCTCTCCGATGCTAGTACAGTTAAAGAATCGCAGCCCACTCCACCAACAAAGACATCAACTTGCCCAGACGAGATGACCTTTCACCGCATTGGTGGGAGGTAGCACTCTTCTCTTAACTTTCCATCCAACCCCATTGTGGACAATGTGGGATATTTGGTCGGGGAAGAGTTAGCTGAGGAAGTGACTTCTATACTTTTATTTCGCTGCCCTTTAAGCAAAGCCCATTTCAGATGTTTAAGTATTGGCTGCTTGTTTCCTTCGTTTCCTGGTAGCTTGTCATCTGCTTTTGTAAAAGCTAAAACATAAGGATACATATTCTTTTACATACCATACGCCTTATTTTCTCACCAAAAATTGTACCTTTTTTTCACCCATTGTGGTTTTCCCGCAAATTGAGAAATTGAAAAACTTCAATGTTATTGATGTTACTAGTTCCATGCATGATTAAGCCGATGATCGCTTGAAGTCTCATGCTTTTACCTTCTTCTTCCACTTTTACTTAACCACACATGCACACATTAGTTTTCTTCAATAAGCTAACAACCGCTCTAGCTCCCTCCTACGCAAAACCTACCCTAGTTTCGTTGACCACCTGTAATAGGTTGAGGACCCCCAAGAGAAGAAGGCCAATGAAGTCTTCCAAAAAGAAAAAGAAAAATCAAAGTCGCGACACTTCGCCTTGAAACCCGAGCACGGTTCGAGGGGTTTATGACGAAAGTCTTTAAAGCCTGGTGCCCTAAGCCAACTGGTTGGGAGCCGCCAACTTAGTGCTCGCTACATGGGTGATGGTGAGGTTTCAGCGAATCAGGTGCGCCGAGCTTTAAATCATTCGTAGCCTCTGCAGAAACCCCAAGAGTTACTGGCCGAAAGATCCTTGCACTGATGCCCTAAACCTTAATCGGGTTGGGAGTCATTAGTGAATCCCTGCTACATGGACTTTGGTGAGGCTCGATTCCTCAAAGATTACATCTACAACACAAAAGAAGTATGAAATAAGAGTGGAGCCAAATCTCTATTTAGGGTCAGGGTCAATGTTCTAGGTCCCGGCAAAGAGTTTGTCAGGGAAGAGTACGCTTTAGTAGCTCATCGTTAAAATTGATCATTTTAACACTTAGATTATGGTGGAAGTCAGTCAATTCCCTTGAGCGGATACCTTCAAACTTGATTCCTCGTATGGCATTCATTCTCCCAAGATATTATCAGGCAGATCTTGGTGATTCATTTTGAAGGATAGGCATTACTCATTCAAAACCTTTCTAAAACGCCATTTTTGTGAACATAACTTGCCATTTTTGTGAACATAACTTCGATTTTGTTTTTGATTGCTCTCTATTTCTTTCATTGCTAAGGTACTAGCAATGTGTAGAGTCAGGTGGGTTAGTGCTCAAAAGTGCCATTTCAGCCCCGTTTATCAGCTTCGAGCACTTTTTTGTACTAATCAGCATAATTAATCCAATTGGCACATTAAGGTCCCGACGATACTACTGATCGTATTTTGTGGCTATTTTTCGAGGTTCTGCAAGTTAATCGTGCCAAAATTTTCGAGTCAAGGCTACGAAGAATCCAAGCCGTACTGGTTCATGATTGAAGTCTGAAGAAAATCGAGCCAAACTCGAAGAAAATGGCTCATCACGTAAATCTTACAGGTTGCGAATTTTCGTTAACCTATTAGAATTTCGCAGTTGCGAAATTTCTCAACCCGCTCCGTCTATTTTTCGACGCATTTCACCACCTTTTACTTTTTCCTAAACCGCCTTTTGTATCAAGTTGGTAGTTCGTATATTTTTGTAATTTCCTTGACTCGAGCACTATATAAGCCTCTACCAAGCCTGCATAAAGGAGACGAATTTTATGCAATAAAATTGGCGCTAAAGTTTCCAAATTTTCCCAGGCTTTTCTTCTTCTCTTGATTTTTCTCCCTTCCTTCACTTTATCATCAGCCAAACACTCGAGGATGACACAACTCAAGGGATGCTTGCTAAACCCCCTCATCCTGAGAGGGCACACCGGGGCTGGGTTGTTTTGAGGTAAACCGTCGTCCTCTCTCGCTTTCAACGCCAGCTATTGTCATTTATGTC
Source organism: Tetrastigma voinierianum (assembly GCA_016808115.1). Lineage (NCBI taxonomy): Eukaryota > Viridiplantae > Streptophyta > Magnoliopsida > Vitales > Vitaceae > Tetrastigma > Tetrastigma voinierianum. Next base: position 193,785 of record JAEQBH010003343.1, on the reverse strand, counting down.
TCTCAGACTTGCCTCAAGCCAAATCCTTTTGATGTACCTCGATCACGCACTGGGTGTTTAAGTGCTCAAGGATGCTACCGCTAGATCCACCCGAGGCTCGCTTAGTTGCCAATATTTGCCTCCCGTGTGCTAGGTCAAAGAATTAGTTTTTTTAATGCTGAGACATGAATGATCAATAAAAGGAGCCGAGGATCTCCTTAGCCGCTCTAGAACCTCAAGCTCAAAGGGGGCCCGAGACTTCAAGGAGTTCTTTTTACATTCCATTTCATTTTGTTTATAGTTTTCACACCACCAATCATAATCATTACAAAACCCCAAGTCTAAATTGAAATCACCATTTTAGCACTAAATGCAAATCATTTCATGGAAGAAAACTCATCCTGTTCGACCCTAGAATCGCTTATATCAGTAAAGAGCTAGGCTACTAAAGAGGGAGAATCGGTAGTTATAAATATCATGATTCCAGATACCCTATCGGACTCGACCAAATTTTATCGAGCCATTAAAACTCTCAATTTTAATTTGGCTAAAGCAGGTCAACAGCGGATGTTGCAAATGAATGAGCTTAATGAAATAAGGCGTGAATCTCATGAGAGCTCCATAATTTACAAAGAGAAAGTCAAGTTTTTCCATGACAACACACATTGTGAGGAAGACCTTTGAGCCTCAACATAAGGTACTTTGTACGCTTCGCCAGATATTTTCCAAAGAAAACTTTGTGTTCTGCTTAACATGCCCTTTCGTGGTCAAGACAGTTCATCCTTATGAAGCAGTTGAAATTGAGGATCCGGAGAATGGAAAAATCATTAAAGTTAACGGTTAGCACCTAAATCCATTTCTTGAGAACTTTGACCGTTATGAGAGTATTAAGGAGTTGGTAGATCCAATCTCCCCATCAAAGTAATTTCTGTTATTACTTATTGTATATAGTCTCTTCTTTTTGGTTCCTAATCATTCTTTTTGGAATTGTGGATACTCTGACCCATGTGTAGTTTTAAATTTTGTTCCCTCCCTCATCAGTTCAATCCTTAGTGTTTATCTTTTCTTGCATTGAGGACAATGCTCATTCCAGTTGCTAAGGGGGAGGTATATGCTAGTGTTCATACTAATACTTTCGCAAGGTAGCTTCTTTTTGTTTAAGGAGTATGTTTTGCTTGTTTAGGGTTAATTCAGTGTTCTTAGTAAATTAATTGCATAAAATTTTTCGATTTTAGGCTTACATGAGAATGGAACTTTAACTTTTGAACTATGCTTCCCTTTGATCTTGTGTTATGAACTCTATAAATTCCTACTACACATGCACACCAACAGGCTTAAACAAGACCACTCCGTCATATTTAGGATCATTTTCATCCATTTCCTGTCTCTTCTCATTTTTTAATCATGGCTTGTACCATTTCTGCTCATCTTGAATACCATTGGAATTGTAATTATCACAAGTCATTGATTTCTTGTTTCCAAGCTCAAATCCGCTTGGTTTTGGCTTCATTTTCAGGCATTTTTTCATACTTGACATTTTCATGCATTTTATTCATATTTTGAAACATCCAGATATAATTGGAAAGATATTCTAGCCATTATTGCTCATTTAAACTTCTAAATCATGCTATGTCACCATTCGAATCTCATGTTTCCAAAAGTTGCCAAATTTGTTCAAAACCTTAGGATCCATGGTCATGTTTTAGTAATTTTGTTTCAAAGCGAGTGTGAAGGTGCCGAGCAAGTTTGAATATGCATTTGAGATGTACACAAGTGGGTTTGGGTGGAAATTGAAGCTTTATGCAAAGTTTAGGTATGCAATGGAGGAAAATTGTGAAATGTGAATTTTCTACAGCGGTCATGGTCGGTAATCGGATATGAGTGCCAGACTTAATCTATTAAAGGTCTAGAAGGGCTCAAGACGGCACTCAAAGCTCGCGACCGCTACTCGTTGAATGGAGGTGCACTGTGGGTTTAGCATTTCCAGACTAAAGCCCAATACCTAAGATCATGCGATTTTTCCCTATTTATGAAAATTTTCCCCCCATTTGAAAGTTAAAACTCTCTCTTCTCTCACCATCCGAAATCCCCAAACCATCTCACTATTTTTCACCATCAAAACCCTAACCCTAGCCAACTTTCCCATCATCCAAACACCCTCTCATCACACCATCATCCCATCTTCATCATTCCTAACCATTTCATCACAAGAGTTGTGTTCGAGAAGGGTTGTTGCTTAGCAAGGGGTCAAAATTGGAGTTCTCACATGAACTTTGGATATTTTGGAGCCTTTTGTGGGTAAGTGAGCTTCTCTCTCACATTTTGATCCCTACATTGCGGGTTTGTACTTCATTGTCTCTGGCATGGACTCGCTGTAAAAGTGTCGTTGTGGTGTTATTGGTTTCGGGTTGGATTACGTGGTTGCCACAAAGGTCGTGGGGCGAAAATTCTTTAGGATATGGGGAAGTGAAGTCCAAAGGCTTTTCGAAATGGGTCAGGAGGAGCCAGGTGTGTGTCTGAAGTAAAGGTTATCTCTCGTTGTCATATCTATGGTACACCAAAATACCAGAAATAGCGGTTGCCACCCTCAGGAGCTTAGCCTGAAAAGAGAAAAAGGCCGACACTTCTCGCGGTAAAAAGAGCGCGGAAAGCGCAAGAATTCAAGACAAAAAATGAGGAAGAAAGTGAAGATGAGGAGATTAAGGAAAAGTTTGATGAATCTACTAAAGTCGCGCGAGCAAAGTGAGCCCAGTCAATTGCAAAGAGAGGCTTTCATTGTGAAAGGGGCATAAAAATTGAAACTTTTATTTTTTATCACCCATTCGTGCAATCATAGAGGCTCAGAAGTTACAGTTTATTTGCAAAGAGGTAAAAGGTTATCTCCCCTCAATTGTCAGAGAATTCTATTCTAACTTTAGTGAAAATCCTAATAAGGAGTTCCTCGGGAAACCATAGCTTCGGTATGCACTTATCACCGACCGAGAATCAACTGCCATATCTGGGTACACTCGTCCTGGGTGACGCGACATACCTTATCCATTCTATGCCATCACGGTTCGAGGTCGGGATTGTTCGCCAATGCCACAAAATAATCCCAATGCCTACGGGAGGATTTCAGTAAAAAGAGTTCATCCCAGTTAAAAACCCGAGTACGCATTGATGAATAAGATCATTCATAATAATGATCGTGCCTAAGAGGAAAGAAAAGTCGCATGAGGAACAAATTCGGGCTTCATTAAGTGATGAATGGAAGGCTTATCGACCATGGTGTCATGATATGGTGCATCATGAGAGACTTCATTAAGTCCATGAGTGAAAAAAGTTACATACCATATCCAGCACTGGTTACCAAATTAGTGGAAGCTGTCGGTATAAAGGGCCTAAGTAAGGAAAAGATGGTTCCCCCTCGTCTAGGTCCCATTACAAGTATAACATAAGCCGTGCGTAGCCGCTCAATGAAGCTCCTTCAGCTCAACTCTCCTTTTCAAATTTCGCCTCCCACCATTTTCAGAGCATTTTCATCATCGCCCTCGAACCACATCTTCTTTGAAGATGATGGAGGTGATAAATGGTGGTTTAAGTGCATCCTAGAAAGCATAAACAAATATTGACCATAGGTCCCCTATGCTCGAGAGGTTCATATCCTCGTAAGAAGAGTCACAGTCAAGGACCCCCTCCCTAACTGAAGTGATTCCGACGAGCTTCTGATGATTATGTGGATGAAGATGCATTCTCGATCGACGGTAAGAGGATTATGAGGAAATGGTAGCTGGAGTTCTCGCTTAGCATAGGTGGTGCTGGCAATGTGGTAGCAACTCTCAGCCATGTCATGCCAACACCTATTTTGTTTCTTGAAAGCCCTTTTATGTAACCCTTGGTCATTACAAGCCTAAAAGTCCTTTTTTATTTTAATTTTTTTGGTTGTTCCTTTATGAATACTATGTATGCTTAAGTACTTAGGCATTGTTAAATGCTTCTTTCATCAATGAAGTTTTATTCCTTTTAGGTGACTTCATTCTATTCCATTTTCAATGCCTTTGTTCCTCTGTATGAGTATTGTTGGTTTTGTGAAATTTCTTGTTAGATTATCACTACACTTGGAATTGTCTGTGCTTATTGAGTTCAAATGTTGGCATATTTTGCAAAGTTGTAGTACTATGTTCATGTCTACTTATTTTGGAATTTTTCAATGCTTAACTGATTTCTTTTGTGCTTTGTTGTGCCTCTTAGTTGTTTTAGTTCTTTTTAGTTCAAATCTTGCTAAATGACTAAAAGATGCAGTGTCAGTGTGTTCCAATGCACAAGTAAAATATTTATACTTGCTTTTAGCCTTTCTAAATTTTGTATTTTGCCCTTAGTTTGTAGAATAGATGCTTTTGACTTTCTTTGGTTTTATGCTCTGGTCAGTTTCAATGTTCCTTGCAACTTTTGAAATGTCTGGATGTTTGTAGAGAGAACCATGTTTTGAAGGAAGCACTTATGGGCGTTTCACTTCCAAGTGAGCCACCAAGCAATTCACCAAAGCCTACTCAATCTTGTTCTTCCTCTCTCCTCGACCTAAAGAATAGTCCCCAATGTGATCGAGGATCTCGTGCCATGAGGATGGTCACTCGAGGTTTTATGCGCCAACGGGAGGTTCCATGCATCTAAGGAGTGAAATTATGGAGAAATTGAAGGTGAGTACTGATTAGTACCCAAAAAGTGCTATTTTGAGTCCTATTTAAGATAGGTTTTGTGTACTTTTTGCGTACTAATCATATTAATTAATCCAATTGACATGTGCAAGTCCATTAGTATTACTGATTTTGTTTCGAGGTTGTTTTTGGAAGCCTTAAGTGTGTCAGAACCTCCTCCATCATATCAAGCTTCGACATCGCACTAAGGCCGATTTATGCCGAGTTCATATGAATTTCGTGATTTCATCAAGCCTCTCGATGAAGATATACTGTCGAAGAGGAGAAAATGCAGCCGAGGATGCAGATGAGCCAAGTACTGCTTATAGGCATGTTTTAAATTTTCGCAATGATAAGCTTAAAATTCGCAATCATAGCGAAATTTTCGCAAATATAGGAAAATTTCGCTATGGTTAAATTTTCTATGATAGCTTAAATTTATTATCATAAATAAAATTCGCCATCATAGCAATATCAAAAGCATGGAATTTGAATTTTCGCTATGCTCGTATTTTTCGCCATGATAGAGAAATTTCGCTATCATATTAATCGTCGCTTATCATAAATGAAATTCAATCGTGCATACGAAAATTCATCCCTCGCTTTTGTGATCCAAACGACTCCGCTTGTTTAATTTCGCTCTCAATGTAATCACATTATTTGTGCTTGCCTGGTATTTTCACATACTGGGAGGCTATATAAGCCATGTTATGAACATTTGTAACTTAACTATTCATTCCCACGCAGCCTTTTCACATACCCTCGTTGTTCCTCATTTTCTTCTTCTCTCCTCTTTCTCTCATTTTCAGTCGCCAAACACACCCTTTCGGGGGATGACAACTCAAAGGATGTTCGCTAAGCCTCAAACCTTGAAGAGGAGGCCAAGTAGTTGGTTGATGTTGGCTCGCAGTGTTCCTCTATTTTCATGAAGCAGGTACTGCATTTTTGTGTTTCAAACTTTCCAAACTAGGGTTTTAAAACAAGTATTTAATGTATTTTCTGTCAATACTGCATGCTTAGGTTTAGTGTATTCCTTAATGGTAGATACACTGGATATTCATGGTTAGATGTCATTTACGAGCCATTGAAATTAGGTTAAATGTCAGATTTTCAATCAATAAATATTAAACGCCAAGAAATGCTTTTCTGGGTTCAAATAGAAAGGTTACTATGCTAGTTTTAAAAGTTAAACAAAGATCCGGCCAGGGAAATGACTATATGTCATCGCTCCTAATGCGAGGAAATAACCCAGGACACCTCTACAACCCCATCATATCAAACTAGTAACCCAAAACCCTGCTGTATTTCTTTCTTACATCTTAATTTAATCAAGCCACTTAGCTTAGTGACACCAACCACACTTTTAATGCAAATTTAAAATCCAAAATGAAAGCCTCGCCATTTCAATCATGATACGAAATACTGTAAGATGAAAAACCCATCCCCGTGTTCAATTTAGATCGCTATACCGCAAAGAGTTTCGACTACTAGTGGGAGGAAATTTAGGATACAAATATTGTTGATTCTGGATCACCCTATTGTGGCACGAATCAAATGGCGTCGTTGTCGGGGATGGTGCCAAACTACAGATGATGAGTTGATATGTACTTGTAATCTTTATTACAAGTGTTGGTGACCTTTTACCCCTTTTTGAATTTCATTGTTTAGAATATCAAGTTTTTTTTTTACTCGCTAGCCATCAGCCGCGCTTTTATCATTACGCTATTTTATCATTTCGCTAACACTAATCTTTCGCAAGCTTTGTAAATGCTCGCTGTCTCTCTTGCGGTCACTGTGTTTATGATCACTGGATAGGGATATCGTAGACTGCAAAGAGTTAGTGCACCACCGGGAGCAAAGTTGTGAAGTCAATGTGCACAAGGAGAAAACGGATCCTCTACCCGAGGAACAAGAAAGTCGCAGCGCCTCCATGAATCCAACAAAGATACGATCAACGTAGGATCACATACACCTCCTAGAAAGTTGCTCCTTCCCCGCATCATAACAATTACCCGCTAAGGATGGCAAGTAAGACCCTATCCTGCCCCTAATCTCAACTTTTCATGGTATGGAAAATGAAAACCATACACACACATTCGAGATTTCGAGGAAGTATAACTTTTAAGGAGGGTATGAACTATGGATTTGTTAAAGGAAAGCATTCCCATTAACCCTCGCGACAAAGCCGTAAATATGGCTCAATTCATCGAGGTCCGGTGAACAATTAGAAATCGCCGATCTTCGTTGAATTTTGAAGAAATTTTCAAGACAAATCAAGACCAGCTTGAAGAGCAAATCTACACTTACTTACTAATGCCAATGAGAAGTTTTATCGTTGGCCGAGAGGTTCATGGAGACCATCGCTTGCATGTCCACACCATGGCTTTGATACATGGATGCTGAATCATTTTTACGATGGTATGTCTCTTGTACCATGAAGCAATCCATCGGAAACTATGTGTGGAGGGGACTTTCTCCGAAAGCAAGAACCCGGGGATGTGAAGCCATGGACTTTATGAATTATGTGGCTGAAACTTCCAAGGCATGGGATGAACCGAACCCAACGGAGGCAAAAAGAATGAGGCCTTCGACCCACCAAAGGGGAGGCATTTATGCACTTTCCGAAGACATGGAGATGAAAGCAAAACTGACCACTTTTAATTCAAGGTCGGAGGAGCTGGAAATGAGAACGCATGAAGTGCAAGCGCTGAATGAATTGGCCCGCAGATCTCACCCATCCTTGCGAATTGTCGACCAAATAGCCACCCCGGGGGAGAACCGTCCGCAGTTCCTTCGCAGGAATTAATGCAAGAGCACGCCATGTCTTAGATCAAAATAAGCCATCTACAAAATGCCCTTGCGGTAGCCATCTTATAGTTTCCCACCGAGGAACTATCCGAACCTATCATGGAAGCCAAAATCCCCGTACGCTTCATTGGGGAGATACACAGAATACTCACCTCAAGACAAAGAAGCAAAGAACTCCACCTTCTTCTCCCGCTGAACAAGCCATCTCACCTTGAGTGCGTGGCGGAAATTTTTAGAGGAGCAGAAAGCCATCAATGTCCAAACTAATCGAAGATTGAGGCGGGGCCGAAGCTCACCTAACAAGAGGTTAGATGGAAGATGCAACTGAAAGGTAAAGTTCTATTACCAGTCGGTTTAACCAGCAATGTGGTCCCGAAAGTAGAAATTCCCTTCCTGACACAAAGAAAAACCTTGGGGGGGAATACATGAGATAGGATCCACGTTGACCTCACGTGCAAGAATGGATGAAGTAAAGGCTATCAATACTTGAGAAGTGGAAAAGAAATCGAGCAACCAATGCTCAAGATTGCCGAAGAAACAAAAGAAAGAAAAGGAAGCTTCGAACCCAGAGAAGACAATCGAGAAGACCAACGAAGAAAACATGCCCTCTCCATTTCTCAAGCACTTAGAGGCAAGAAAAATCACAAAACCAAATCAATTGGGAAAGCAGGCAAGTGAAGGTGAATATCCCACTGCTTAACATGATTAAGCAAGTCCCAACATATGCAAAAATTTTAAAGGACCTGTGCACGGTCAAAAGACTGTTGGGCATTGAAAAGAAAGTCTTCCTAACAAAACAGGTCAGTGCTATCATTCAAAGCAAGACCTTGAAGTTAAGGATCCGTGATCCCCACAATATCGCTAATACTGAGGGACTTGCATATACAAAGCACTCGCTGACTTGGGGCCAAGGTAAAACCTACCGCCATATTCAAGATATACAATGGCCAGGAGCTTAAACCTACCAACATCACTCTATCCTTAGCTAATCGACGCGAAAATTCGCGATAATTTGAGATGTTTTGGTAAAGGTGGACAAATTCTACTATCCAGTGGATTTTGTAGTGCTCGATACCGAACCGATCGCAGTTGGGCCTAATCATGTGCCAATCATCCTGGGAAGGCCATTTGCCACTTCCAATGCGATAATCATCAGAATGAGTCATGCAAAATTTCACATTTGGCAACATGACACTGAGCTCAATATTTTTCACCCGAGCAACAAGCACAAGCCGTAAAGGCTGGTGGGCGTGAATTTGATGAAGTTTGCTCAATTGGTCCAAGTGTGGAAACCAAGTGCCTGGGCTAAACCGCAAGAGGAATTGATAGCGAGTGAAGCAATTGGTGGAGAAATGGATCAGACGTCTCTCTCCCAGAGCCAATGATCCTCCCAAAGACCACCAAGTGAAAGAAGCTCGAACACAAAGGAGCCGAGTACGAAGGCAATGCGCCACACAACACCGAGGCGAAAGGAGCCTATATTCTCCTCATCCTCCATGAATGGAACCGTATGCATGAGTTGGTTCGGTCTCCACCGAGACCAAATCGCAGCTCAAAATTTTGATTTTAGTTTAATTTCACACTTTTCGCTTTATTTATTTTTTAGTAATTTTCTTTATTTTAATTTTAATCGAATATAAAAATTTTAATTTTTTAGTAATTTTATTTCAGATTTGTATTTTTATTTTTTTTATTTTATTTCCAATTTATCTAAATTAAATTTTGTTGTTATTCTCACAGATGGAAGTTGGTGCAGCATAAATTTCGCAATAATAGCGTACCCATTCCTCGCGGTCAGTTCACTACTCCTGTGGACCTTTCAAACGCCTAATGTGGTTTATAAAAAGGCTTTTTTTCCCCCCTCATTTTCATTCCATCTCCTGGCCGCCCCAGAGCTCCCATTGCCCTGAGTTTGCCTCAAGCACACACTCACTCAAGACTACATCGTCCCGAGCAGCCTGGCCGCCTGCCGCCCATCACCGGCGTCGCTGCTGCCCTCGTTCAGACGCCCCCGCGCTCCGGAGTCCGGCCACACCGAGCGCACTACGTGGTCGTGGCTCCCGCACCACGCCTCCCGTCGCTCCTGCACCGGGCCACCAACAGCCTTTACCACGTGATCCAACTCCCCACCATGGTCTCGCACTCCGTGAGCCCATCGCTACAAGCCCAGTGGTCCAGGCTCGCACTCCTCAGAGACTAAGGCAGCACATCCGTGAGCCGCAGATGCTCACTCTCCTGACCAGTTATACATACCACCCGTGACAAGCCCCCGCTTCTATATATCGAGGAGGCCTGTGCCATCAGCTCCCATTCCAGCGAGACATGAGACCCGGTAGACTCCTGCCCTTCTCCGCATCCGAGAACATGCCGGAGGGCCCCGCCTTCCAAGAGGGCCCGGACATCAAGCCCGGGTGAGTCATCGCGGTCTAGGCCCGAGCCATCGCCTCCAGCCTGATCAGGCTCACGCCCCAGCTTATCTCCGGCCGAGGATCGTGCGATCATGTTTAGCCGTTTATCCGATCCTGTGGAACGATCTTCGTGTCTCGGATTTCCATATGGAGTCATATTACGACATACCGATATCGACCGCGGACTGGATTCGTGGATTCGACAAGTGGTTGATCCAGAAGCAAAGATTCACTCGCCTCCCATTCATGACACCGAGGCCAGTTTTTCATCCCCGAGTCAGGCTTGAGTTTTATCACACTATGACATCCCAGGGAGTGCCTAGGTCCGTCGAGATCCGGTCGCATCGATCACGCCTGGTAATTCGAGCAATTTGATATTATAGTCGATTAGCCCTACCAAAGAGTCTCCGTGAATTCCACGTACTATCGGCAAAGGGCCTCAGCCATCACAGAGAGAGATGGTTCGCTCTCTCGCTCGAGATACCACTGCCGGGCCTATACTCTTCCGCCGGCAGCTTTCCCCACAAATGCTCCTAGTGGACCACGTACTCCGGACCAGCTTATTCCCACTTCAACACTATGTACAAGTCAGGGGAGCTATACTTGAGGCTCTGTACAGGATATCCGAGGGATTCCGGTTCGCCCCTCCGAACCTGGCCATGACCGCATTGCTACATTTTGAGGAGATGTCCACCATGACCCGGCTCTGGGTGGCTTTCCTCGTTGATGCCGAGGTTGCTAAGCCAGGTCTTAGAGCATCTAGGGTTCCTGAGGAGCCACACATTTAGCGGCGGGTGAGTTGTCCCTAGGTTTTGTCCACCAAGCGGTCTCTATATATGCCACTCTTCATTATTCCCCGGCGGCGGGGGAGGCGGCGGATGATGTTCTGGGAGGACTGCTTAGGGGATCGCGGCTGTTCCGGAGGAGGGAGTGGAAGGACCTCGGCTCAGTTCATCCCTCGATTCCACCTCCACCTTGCCCGGCTCCTCAGAAGCGTGGCCCCATCCTCCATCACGGCGGTCACGAGCATATCCGCATCGATTGAGGAGTTGCTGCGGTATGGATGCTGTACGCACACTTGCTACTACCCGGCATCGTTAGGCGAGCGGATGGCCAGTAGAAGTCGCTCTCGGCGGGAATCACGCCATGCTTCGCCCGGTTCGCAAGGCCACAAAGTCTCAGCGTTGGCGTAGCCGAGCCTACCACCCGTACTCACTCGAGAGATCGATCCTGCGTATCCCGTGCCCGCCCCTTCCTTGGATTATGCTTGCTTGGCCCATGCGCCGGCTTGAGATCCACCGGCGTGCACTACCCGAGAGTGGGGTGGTCGCCTCCCTTCTCTAGCTTTCGATCCTATCCGATTGGAACATGGTTATACTTTGGTTTGGGGGAAAAGTTAGAGTTGGAAGTGTCTTCTATCATTTTTTGTTTTGTTTTAGTTTTGTGCTTGCTGCCCATTTTGTATGGGTGTATGGGATGCATGTATTAGTGGAGTAGTAAGTAGTGATCTTTTTATTGTGTTTAGCTATGTTAAGCTTGTATTAGCCACTTCCCAGTTTTATATCAAAGCTTCTGACGGCATTACATTTTCTAAACTTTTGCAAACCATTTTCTGCGCCTATATTTTTGTGTTTCTCTTATCTTGAGTTGAAAAATTAAACCTTGTATGCTACCATAATGCTAAACCGATTCCATGCATGATGAAGTTTTGGTCGATTGAAGAGTTCCAAAGTGTCAACCTTGTATGTCCGCCTTTAGCCTAATCACACCTGACACACATCGATTTTCATGATAGGTTGAGAAAATTTGTATACCTCTTTACTTTGCAAAACCGGCCTTAGATTAGTTGACCCATAATAGGTTTGTTACCCACAAAGATCAATGAAGTCTTCCCAATGAAAAGAAAAAGAAGAAGAAAAAGAGAATTAGCCGTGACACTTTGCCTTGGGAAACCCGAACACAATCAAGTATATAGTGAAAGCCTTTAAGCGGTACCTGAAGCCCTTCAGTTTGGGAGTCAGGCTTTGTGTTACCGCTACGTGGGTGGATGGGTAGAGTTTAGCGAGTTGTAGGGCTGAATTTTCGAAATGGATTCGAAGTCGCAGGGGTGAAGCCACCAAGAGTTAGTGGTCGTGAGATCACTTTGACTTGATACACTAAATGTGATTGGTTGAAGTCATCGGTGGACCCTCGTTACACGGACTTTGGTGAAGTCGAGTCTTCAGCATTGCACCCTACAATACAATAGAAGTAAGAAATAAGAGTGTAACTAAATCTATGTAGGTTGGTCATCAATTTAAGGTCTGCGGTAAGCAGTTGAGGAGGGAATAGCTTGCAACTTATTTAGTTCAAGCGGATTACCTTAAAACACGTAGATTTTGGTGGAGAGTTCGAGTTGACTTCCTTGGAGTTGATCTTTTGCCACGAAACTTGTTCCTATGGCTATTGTTCTCTCATATTAGTTTTGTCTGAGTCTAAATTTTCATCTTGAAGGTAAAGCCTCTTGTACACACACTTTTGAATAGAGATACTCTTTTCTTAGCTTACTGCCTTTGCATACTTTATTATATTTAGTATTGCTAAGGGACTAGCGTGTTGGTTAGAGGGGGTGTGATTAGTACTAAAGTGCTATTTTGAGTCCTATATTTTAAGATAGGTTTTGAGTGCTTTTTGCGTACTAATCATATTAATTAATCGATTGACATGCGGGTCCCATTAGTATTGTGATTTTGTTTAGAGGTTGTTTTGGAAGTTTTGCGGGGTTTAAGTAAACCTCCCTCCGTCATATCAAGCTTGACATCGCAATTATCTTTGATTTATCTTTGAGGTTGTATGAATTCTGAGTGATTCGTAAACTGGATGAGTATATCAAGCTAGAAGAGGAGAGTGCGACGGGTTGGAGGATGCGGGATGGAGTGGGCAATTTTGCTGGCTCTGTGAAATTTCGCAATGATGAGAATTTTAAGCAATCATAGAAGATTTTTAATGATCATGGCATAAAAATTCGCTATATTGAAATTTTCGCTATGATAGCGAAAATTCGCTATCGTAGCGAAAATTCGCTATCGTAGCGAAAATTATTGTGCATAGCGAAAATTTGAATTTTTCGCTATACACCGTATTTTGCTATGATAGAAAAACTAACTATCATAATTTTCGCTATCATAAGCAATTCAATGCATACTTGAATCTTGCTCCCACTGTTTTGTGATCCAAGCGACTCTGTTTTTGTTTAATTCCTCTTTTGCCCTCAAATGTAATCCCACATTATTTAGGTTAGTTTGGTATTTTCACATATTTGGGAGGCTATATAATATATTATGAACATTTGTAACTAACTATTCATTTCACGACTTTTTCACACAGTCCACTGTTTTGAGGTTTCCCATTTTTTCTCTCTACTCTCTCCTCCTTTTCTCTCATTTTCTAGGTTGCCAGACACACCGCACAGGAATTAATGACTCAGGGATGTTTGGGTAACCTCAAACAACTGAAGAGGAGGTTGCTAGGACAGTTGATGTTGGTTTGCGGGTGTTCCTCTGTTTTCATAGAAGCGAGTGCGCATTTTGTGTTTCAAACTTTCCAAACTAGGTTTTAAATGCTATTTAATGTATTTTCTTTGGTCAATACTTGGCATGCTAGGGTTGATGTATTCTTAATGGTAGACCTGCTGACATTCATTAGATGTCATTCTGAGCCATTGAAATTAGGTTAAATCTTTGTATTTTCAAGCTGGCTGAAACATTAAATGCTCGGTAATGCTTTGAACCAATAGAAAGGTTACCTAAGGGTTTGGTTTTAAGAAGTTAAACAAAGATTCGGTTGTGGAAATGACTATATGTCTGTTTACTTACTGTGCTAGGAAATAACCAGGGACACCTCTACAACCCGTCATATCAAACTAGTGACCTAAAACTTCAAGGTATTTCTTTTTCTTACATCTTAATTTAAAGCTGCTTCATAGCTTAGTGACACCACAACCACACTTTTTAATGCAAATCCGAAAATCGAATAGAAAGCCTCACCATTTGAATCATGATACGAGTCATTTGTAAGATGAAAGCTCATCCACATGTTCGACCCTATTTGCTATCTTGCGGTAGCTTGACTCTGACGGTAGGAGAAATTGGATAAATATTGTTGATTCCGAATCACCCTATTGTGGCATGAATCAAGTACCGGTATTGAAAATGTGAGTACCGGTACTCAAAGTTGTTAAAGGTGCATAGGAAGGTGAGTACTAGTACTGGATATGTGAGTACCGGTACTCAAAGCTATTAAAGGCCCAGTGGATGTGGAGTACTGGTACTAAAAAGTGAGTACCAGTCCTGGTGCTTGAGATTCAACTGGGTTTATCCAAAATTATGATATTTGTGCAAGGGCACGGTCGTCTTTTGCTCCCCCATTCGTGTAGTTGTTTCGGGGGGGGGTAGTATTCGTGTGCATGTGGTTGTCGTCGTCTTGGTGTGGCGAATGGTTGTGTCGTCTCAATACGACGGCAAGGTTTTCGTCAGCGTTTATTTGTGTTTGGGCGATTAGAATGAGCAAAGTATATACGATTAAAGACAATAAATCAAAACAATAGTCGTATGCTGCAGAACTGGAGTTAAAGGTATTCTAGTCATAATAGTAATATCAAATGTGTAGACTCAACTATAAAATGTATAAGCTTTGAATCGTTCCATTATACTATTAACCTATGAATTTTGTTTCATCCTTTATGGTTTTTAGCGGTTTTGATTCTATATTTCTACTGATGTATTACTAGTTTGAATCAATGAAATTATTTTTCTCAAAAAAAAAACAATAATAATAATAAATAAATAAACAATAATAATAATAACCTCTTTCTTCTCCACTCATTGATTTTGAATCTAGTGAATAGTCGTTGAATTTGGTTTTCACCGGGTGGATAGACCAACCAAATAATTAGAAAACTTGGTTGATCAAATTCATTATTCATACCTATCTACATTAAAGAAAGCTAGAATTTATGAAGCAATCATAGGTTCTACTTACACCAATATCATAGAATTTTTTTCTTACAATGAGAGTGTGTTGGATCATCCGATTCTATGAAAACCGTCTGGTTTAGGTTGTTCGTCGGTTAGACCAACGGTTTATCCAGTTCGTAGGTGGTTCAAACAACCATCAGATTCAAGAAGCAAACCTAATTGGAAAGACGATTAGTTGACGGTTCAACTGGTCTAATCAATCGGTCTGATTGATGGTTTAACCGGCCGGTCCAATTTAATTTTTAAAACATTGGAAAAAACATCAATGAAAAATACAATTGTTCCTTTAAGCACCTTCCTCTTTCCTTATGGAAATGAGCTTGTCTTGTCGAATCCTAAAAAGAGCACGAGAGTAGAGCTATCCGATATTCATTCAGTTATCATAGTCTATCATATTGGTCACTAAGAGAACTACCCATTTCATCAAATTAACCCAGTTTAGATTTCAGCAAGCAACAACATCCTATCTTCAAACCTCCTTCTCTTTCCTCTCCACTCACTGAATTTGAACCTAGTGAATGACTATTGAAGTTGGTTTTCACCGGGTGGATAGATCCATCAAATAATTAGAAAACTTGGGTTGATCAAATGCGTTCTTCATACCAATCTACATGAAAGAAAGCTAGAATTTATGAAGCAATCATGTGTTCTACTTACACCAATATCATAGAATTTTTAGCTAACAATGAGTTGAGAACCGCCCGGATTCCCGAGCGGTCGTTAGTTAGGCCGATGGTTTAGCGGATTCGTAGTTCAAAGAAGAAAGAGCTGGCCGGATATAGTGCATTCGATGGTCAATGATTTGGTGACATTCGATCCATCCCATTGTCCCGGTCAGTCAATTTTAAAACATTGTAAAAAACATTAATGAAAAATACGATTATCCCTTTAGGCACCTTCCTCCTTTATTTACAACTGAGCTTGTCTCTAGTCCAGATCCTAAAATAGCCAAGGTAAGAGCCTATAAGACATTCATCCGATTGCTGAGTCTATCATATTAGTGCTCAAGAGGCGCCCATTTCATCAAATTAGCCCAATTTAGTTTCATCCAAGCAACAACGACCTCCCTTCAAACCTATGTTTTTTCCTCCACTCTTTGATTTTGAACCTAGTGAATGGTCATTGAAGTTGGTTTTCACCGGGTGGATAAACTTACCAAATAATTGGAAAACTTGGGTTGATCAAATGCATTATTCATACCAATCTCTGTCGAAGAAAGCTGGAATTTATGAAGCAATCATGGGTTCTACTTATAAAACTAAAAGAAACCATGATCTGTTTTGGGGCCTCGCTGATTAGTACCCAAAAAGTGCTATTTTGAGCCCTATATCAGATAGGTTTTGAGTGCTTTTTGCGCACTAATCATGTCAATAATGCCAATTAAAGTGTTCGAGTCTTCTTAGTATCACTTATGCGTTTAGAGGTTATTTTTGGTTGTTTGCGGGTTTTGCATACTTTGAGAGTTCAATATCGAGATATGTCTTCGAACCTGAAGATCCGAACTCATTTATCGACCTTGAACATCTCAAAATTCAATGAAGAATGAAAGTGAAAAAGAAGAAATGATACGATAGAGGATCTGATGTGCGGCGGTGAAGAATATTAAACCCAGGGAATTTTGCTAAGATTGCGAAAATTTCGCTGGGATTGCGAAAATTTCGCAATCATAGCGAGAATTTCGCAATCTTAGCGAAATTGAGAGAGACCCCAGCAAACTTCAAAATTTAAGCTATGCAGTGTTCCTAGCGAGAAATTACACACTTTCGCTATCTCTTTAAAATTTCGCTAAGCTAAGCGAAATTTAGCCTAATAAATGAGTACCGATGCCTAAGCGAAATTCTACGATTCGCTATCTACATTGCAATTTCGCTGCACAAGCGAAATTTTCGCTATGTGAAAATTTTAACTCACCTAGCCGAAATTGTTACGCCTAGCCAATCTCTGCATTTATCATCCTTTTCATCATTAAGTACCAACCTGACCTCATTTTGGTGTATTACTTCCTTGTCCCTTATTTTAGCCAAAATGTTAGGCTTTCTTGTATTTTCATACATTGGGTGGTCTATATAAACCCCCATGGTTTTAACCTAATATTTGAGAACAATCTTTTGCTTCTTTTCATTTATGTAAATATGTATGGCTTTAGTTAGGGTTTGGTTCTCTCTCTTCTCTCTCTTCTTTCCCTTATTTTTCTAGGCTGCAAACAACCCTCTTGAGGATGACAACTCAAAGAGATGCTTGGCTCGCCTTTTCTTTGAAGAGGAAATTTGCATTTAGCTTGGTTGTGGGGCGGGTTCTTGGTTGTCTTCTTGTGTTAAAATACTCACAGTCTTGTGTTGCCAAACATACTTCTCAAAATGGGTTGAATATCATTTGATGTTATTACTTTGGCCAATAGCACCATGCTTTAGGATCCCCGGTGCATACTTGTTGCTAGATGTACTGTGGTTCTTTAGATGGCCTTTACGAGCCATTGAAATGATGTTGAATGTTAGGGTTTCAAACTAAAAAGGGTTGTAGATGCATATTACCTGTGTTGACTCAAATAGGAGTGATTCTAGGGTTAGGTTTGCTAGTTAAACAAAGATCCGGTTATGGCTTGGACTATAGGTTGCTTGTCATAATGCGAGGATAAAACCCGAGGACACTTGTTTGCCATATGTTATCAAGTTAGTGACCTAAATCTTCAAAGTTACCTTTTCACTTCACTTTCAGTTTTACGATTGTCGGTTTTTCAAACTACTCACCTTTACATTTTGAAACAAATCCAAAAATCCAAACTAAAAGCCTCACCATTTTCAACAGCGCAAGTCATTCATAGGATGAAACCCATCCGTGTTCGGCCCTAGACCCAGCATGTTGCGGTAAGCTTGACTACTTTGCATTAGGGAACATAGGAAACAAATTTTGATTCGCTCCCTTACTGTAGCGCGATCAATGGCGCCAGTCTGAGGATCGTTGCCTTAGTGCGGAAATGACAGTACATTGGAACAAGCATGATCCTCATCCACCTGAGTCTTAAAGGTAAATTTCCTTTATCATTTGCGGTGTTTTTCTTAGTTTCATTTAACTGTTAAAAAAAAAAAAAAAAAAACAATGTTGCAGGATCGTTTGTGTTGTTTTTGTGTTGCCACCATTTTTGTCTGAGGAATCCATTCTGGAGTGGATTAGAAACCTAGACGGGCTACTTAAGTCAATCTCCCTCGGGAACTTGGATTGAACGAATTGAACCAAATGGAACCCTTAGAGGGAGGAAACAATCGATCGGTACCACATGGAGGGGAACTCCTAGAGGATACATGTCCATGAGGGACTACGAGACCAATGGATGAGTTCACCATATGTTAGTACTTACAACCATAGTTGGAGATCACACAAATTCCTCGTGAGACGAAACCACCACAATATGCATCTCTGAACCTCTTTATTATACTAAATTTCTCGACAACAGCCACCCACCACTTATCCTGTTGAATAAGCCATCTGAATTTGAGCAAACAAGTGGACAATTTCATAGAGGATAATAGGGCGTGAATGTTGTTCGACTAATAGGGAAATTGAGACAGTGGAGGGCTCCCTGAACAAGGAATTGGATGGCTTCGAAAGCGAGAGGTGATCAAAAATTGGACGTGCGGGAATCCATCTCAAAGGCTTCGCTAATCGGTTTGTTCGACAAGAGGAGGAGAGTGCGGAGGGAAGAGTGCTTGGCGACACTCTGTGGGTGAAGCAGACCGGTGCGGCTTGAGGAGGAATTGAAGAGGGAACCGGTGAAGATCTATCTGAGGGAATACGAGGGTGCCCCCTGATTATGTGTAGAATATGGGCCATGGAAAAGGAAGAAGAAACCTCCCAATCTTGTTGAGGAGGGTAATGGAGAGGAAGGAAATGGAAGAGCCCAGAACCTATCCTTCAGCGATCCCGTGGAGATGGGATCTGTTTTCCTTGCCCGAGCAACCAAAAACCCCTTTGCCGGTGTACATATTACCCGCCTGCCTTCTTCAATCCACAAAAGCCCGCGAAAAGTCGGCCCATCGCTGCTGTTCTCTGAACCTCGAGAAGCTAGTGGCCGTACTCGTATTATTGCCACTACATGAAAAAATTGGCGACCGCTCACGCTTCGCGCCAGCGCGGTGGATGGTTGGTGCCGGTTCGGGTTTGGAGCACCCGAACCTCGACATTTACAAGCTCAGGTTCCGGCCGGCCTCTTGGGATATGCGGCGGCAAGCCTACGGTAACGGATCAACGGCGTATACACCACCGCGAGGTGAGTGGTTTGGTTTCTTTATGATTTTGTATAGTTATCGGCTTTATCAAGCGCCTACTAATTTTGTGTAGGATTCATGTAATGCTTAAAGTAGGCGTTGATATCTTTTGTATGTTTAGCTTTGTTATGCATGTACTAGCCATTTGGCTATATCAAAGCTATCTGTTGTTATATATATTTAGTTTTCCTACACCTTTGCATATCACTTTTTGTACCCCAGCCTTATGTAATCGTTTTTGTCTTCAATTGAACAATTGAATTGCTTTAATTAATGATTGAATTGCCTTTAATTGAAAAATTGAAACATTGTAAGTTACGCTATGTTAGAACAAATTCCATGTTTGAAATAATTTTTAGTCGGTTGAAGTTTCCCGGCCGTACTTTCAAACTTGAACATTTCTCCTTAAAGCTAATTCACACCTTTACTTTACGGATTGTTTCAATAGAACATCCAAATTAGTTGCCTCCTTTCAGCTGCATAAGTAGGCCTTAGGCATGTGGCAACCTAGGATGGGTTTGTGTTACCCACATTTGAAGACCAATGCAGTCTTCGAAAAGGAAAAGAAAAGAAAAGCAAAAGAAAAAGAAAAAAGAAAAAGAAAAAAGAAAGAAGAAAAAGAAAAAATAAAGTGTGACACTTTGCCTTGAAACCCCGAGCTGGTCAGGGGGTGTATAGCGAAGCCTTTG
The DNA here is from genome assembly GCA_016808115.1 of Tetrastigma voinierianum. NCBI lineage: Eukaryota > Viridiplantae > Streptophyta > Magnoliopsida > Vitales > Vitaceae > Tetrastigma > Tetrastigma voinierianum. Next base: position 173,951 of record JAEQBH010003343.1, on the reverse strand, counting down.
AAACGATACCTAAGCCTTAATTGGTTGGGAGTCATCGACTTAGTGTTGCGTTACATGGGTGGATAGGTAGAGTTTGCGAATTGTAGGTGCCCGATTTTCGAAGTCATTCGAGTCAGGAATTGGCTTTAGTAGAGTTTGTGGTCGATGATCCTTTTGGCTTGATGCCCTAAACCTTAATTGGTTGCAGGAGTCATCGGTGAAGCCCCCGTTACACGGACTTTGGTGAAGTCGAGTTTAAGCATTGCTCTGATATAGTTGAATAAAGAAGGAGAGTGTAACTATCTATCTAGGTTGTTCAACAACTTAAGGCCATGCAGTGCTAGGTTGGGGGAGGGACAATTTTGCAATTTATTGGCCGATCACGGTTTGTAAAGAACCATTACCATGCGTAGACTTTGGTGGAAATTCAAGTTGAGAATCATGGAACCAATATTGACCCTAAAAATTTGTTAGCATATGGTTTTAAGCTCTTTCATGTCGGTTTTCAAACTTGGTATCAATTTTAGAGTTTAAAGGTAGTGTTTATTTATTTATACACCTTTTTGAATCATAAACTTTTTGAAAATCCTTTGCATGCATGCCCTTATTATTTTGCATTGCTAAGGGACCAGCAGCGTTTCGGTTGGGGGTGATTAGTACCCCAGTGCTATTTTGAGCCTATGTGAGATAGGTTTGATGCTTTTCTTTTAATCATGTCAATAATGCCAATTAAAGTGTTCGAGGTCTTCTTAGTATCACTTATGCGGGATTTAGAGGTTATTTTTGGTTGTTTGCGAGGTTTTGCATACTTTGAGAGTTCAATGTATCGAGATGTCTTGAACCATGAAGATCGAACTCATTTATCGGCCTTCGAAACATCTCAAGTTAATGAAGGAATGAAGGCAAAGTGAGGAAAATGATGCGTGGGGATGCGAGTGTGCGGCGGTGAGAGAGATATGCAGAGCCTAGGGATTTCGCTAGATTGAGGGAATTTCGTGGGATTGCGAGAGAGATTTCGCAATCATGTCGAGGGATTTCGCGATCCTAGCAGTGAGGGACTAAGCTAGGCTTGAATTGGCTAGCCACATGAATTTCCTAGCGAAATTACACACTTTAAGCTATCTCTTAAAAGTTCGCTCGTAGCGAAATTTCGCTAACCGTGAGTGCAGAAGTGCCTAGCGAAATTCTCTGAACTCGCTATCTACCGTGCAATTTCGCTACCTAAGCGAGGTACCGCCTATTGCGAGAATTTTAGCTACCCTAAGCGAGTACGCTGTGAAATCTCTGCATTATGCATCCTTTTTGTAATTAATGCAAGCGAGCCTCATTTTGGTATTACTTCTTGTCCCTTATTTTAGCCAAAATGTTAGGCTTTCTTGTATTTTTCATTACATTGGGTGGTCTATATAAGCCCCCATAGTTTTGTAACCCTAGCGGCCGGGAGACGATCTTTTGTACGATTTTTCATTTTGTGTAAATATCTTCGCGACTTTAGTTAGGTTTGGTTCTCTCTCTTCTCTCTCTTCTTTTCCTTATTTTCTAGGCTACCAAACAACCCTCTTGAGGATGACAGCAGCTCGAGAGATGTGAAAGCTAAGCCCTTTTCTTTGAAGAGGAAGGTAAATGGCTTGGTTGTGGGCGGAGTTACGAGTTGTCTTCTTGTGTTAAATGCTGCAGTCCCCATGTGCATAGAGAGCTCCCATCTTCTCAAACTAAGTTGAATATCATTTAATGTTATTACTTTGGCCAATATACACCATGCTTTGGGATCTGGTGCATACTTTGTTGTTAGATGTCTTGTGGTTCTTTAGATAGCCTTTACGAGCCATTGGGAAATGATGTTGAATGTTAGGGTTTCAAACTAAAGAGTACAGCATGGAGTAAGTATTGCACGTGTTGACTCAAATAGGAATTGATTCTAGGGTTAGGTTTGCTAGTTAAACAAGATCAGGTTATGGCTTGGACTATAGGTTGCTTGTCATAATGCGGGGATAAAACCGAGGACATGGTGCCTATGTTATCAAGTTAGTGACTAAATCTTCAAAGTTCCTTTTCACACTTCACTTTCGATTTCTGATTAATGTCGGTTTCAAACTACTCACCTTTGTTTTTGAAACAAATCCAAAAATCAAACTAAAAATACCTCGCCATTTTCAACACGTCTGAGTCATTCATAGGATGAAAACCCATCCCGGTATTCGACCCTAGACCACTATCTTTGCGAGTAGCTTGACTCTGACGTTAGGAGAGGCTATAGGAAACAAATTTTGTTGATTCCGCTCACCCTACCGTGGCACGAATCACTCGCAGAGAAGTGGTGTCCTTCCACCAACTTCTTCATCTTTCCCTGGGGTAAGCTACAATCACCTTGGAGGATATCATAGTTTTGGGAAGGTTCTATGTTATAGGGGAGCAAGTTTCCAAGCCTCTTGAAACAACTGAGCTCATGAATATTGAAGAAAATGTTAGAAAAATTATAGGAATTAGGAACAAACGTCTCCTACCTCCAGGAATGGATGAAGCAATTCATTGGTAAGGGCAATGAATTTGAGCACATAACATTTCTTTATTTAATATGCACCCATCTTTTCTTCCTCATGCACCATCTCAGCAATTACCGCTGGAGCAAGAGCGGTGGGTCGAGCCTCTTTATCTAATATGCACCATCTCTATTAAGTTAATAATGTAGCGCCTAAACCTACAAGGATCCTTTGGCCAATGAAATCGACCGGCGAAAAACTTTTGTGGATGTCGGGTCGATACCACACTATTGTATCCTTTACCGGGACCCACAATTTAATAAATCGGACATAATTATCCACTCTCCTTGTATGCAGGGAGCTCTACCCCCAAAAAATACAACTTGTACCTTGGATAATAACATGGCCCGTCAGGCGAATATCATATCATGACCTCTCGGGTCCATCTATGACAAAGGCGGCCATATAGGGTCCATTTATCCATACTCAAACATAATGCACAAGGCTATAATATCATAGTCGCCAAAGTTTAGTGCAATGCTCTTTACACAAAAAGCGTGTATCAAAACAGTTTGTTCTAATATATTTTACAGAAGTAGAGCCAAAGCCCGCAACTGGCTTTATTCACAATGGCTGACCTCAGTGAGGCAACATCTCCTGCACACTCCTGCTGCACGAAGGGAGTTCCCACGGCCCGAGATGAGCAATGCCTAGTAGAGTAAACTCCTACAGAGGCTACTCCTCACCTGAGTGCACATGCAATGGTCATGTCACAAAAAAAAAAACACATTCCAATCATGATTATGCAAACCTAGAATGAAATTCTACATGCTATAGATGAGATCGACCCCTACATATTCCATGTGCAGAGTCCTCCACTTGAGCTCCATCAAACCGAGTCCCAACCGACTCCTATGCACAATGCGAAACCCATTTTGTGATGAAATCCATCATTCTTGGATTACATCTAATGATAATTTTACAAAACAAATTTCATTTTGTTTCAGGCAACTTTTGGATGTTCACCTCAATGATCATTTGTTTTCAAAATCAATGTATGTCTTTATGGGTAAAGCGAATTTTCGAGGGTCCCACATGGGCCACAAACCTTCCCACACTTTACGAACACCGGTGGATCCATATGTGTAACCAAAAGGTCGCAGACTTTCTGACACATAATTTCATTTTCCATTTTCAAACCATGCGACTCAATTTAGACATTGTCCCATTTTCCGAGCCCATACAATCAATACCAAACGCAGTGTTAATTTACAACCATGCAAACTGTGGAACTCTATTAGACATCGTCCAAGGTATCGAGTCCACCACCCATTCACCAAGAACGGTGAATGACAACAACCATGCACACACACCCATTTCATGCGATGTCCCCGTGCATATGGGAAATGTAATTATGCATTTCATGCTTATGCCATGTCACACATATATATATGGATGCTATATGGACACTTTCAATCTTGCATTACACCCATGAATCATTTGGACAATTATATCAATCAACATACAATTTCCAAATAAATCACACAAATCATGTTAACATATTCATACACACATACATACTCTCCACATGTCAATACATTAGGACACATATTGACATCCAATCAATTACTACTAAGCATGTCATTCAAATTCAAGTAATAACAACCTCATCCTAAAGACCAATTGTGGCATAGAGATGCCCACAAAACATTCCACACAACAAGCTATAACAGGCCACAAGATAGACTTGAACTCGGTTCAACAAACTAGCCCCCTAACAGTCCCAAAATCTAGACACAAACCATTAAACAATCTAAGTTGTAGTAGTCCTAAAAAATGGACCAAAACTTGAGTTATAGAGGTCTGATTTGGGTGATTCAAAATCCTAACATCAATTTCTCATATAGAGCTACAATTTCCTTGAAGGATACTAGTCCAAATTCTCACTTTTTCCCAATCGAAAATCAGTCCCCAAATCTTGTGATGGAATTAGACCAAAACAAGGGCAGCTTGTACATGGTCTAGAAATGGACTATGGCAGGTTATAGAGGTCCAATTTAGGTGATTCACAAGCCTAATACAAGTTCTCAGATAGAGCTACAATTTTCTTATAGGATACTAGCCTAAATTCTCCCTTTTTCTAATTGAAAATCAGCCCCAAAAACTGGATATCATATAGGGTCAAAACATGACACTATTTCCATAACCCATTATTTTTCCAAACAGCCCCTTATGGTTATTATTTATCTAAAATAAACATGGATAAGGCCATCACCATGTTTTAAGGCTATATGAGCACAATATAAAGCCTATAAGCCTAATCTAAAGGCTATAAACCCATCTCCATTAAAAAAATGTCCATCTCTATTCTATGAGCCCATCTCCTTTAAAAGAAATGTTATAGATGGCTCCATGTTTTAAGGCTATATGAGCTAATTTATTAATTGAAGGATATAAGCCCATCTCAATGTTTTAAGGCTATGAGCCCAATATAATATTTGAAGGCTAAAGTCTATTTCCATGTTTTAAGGATATAAGCCCATCTCCATTCAAAAGAAAAAAAAAAACTATAAGTCCATATCCATTAAAAAAAAAAAAAAAAAAAGGTTATAAGCCCATATCTATGTTTTAAGGCTATTTGGTTATAAGCTCAATCTTAAGGCTATAAGCCCAATCTAAAGGCTATAAGCCCATCTCCACATTGTAAAGCTAAATGAGTCCAATTTGTTAGTTGAAGGCTCTAAGCCCATCTCCATTAAAACAAAAAAAAAAAGGGCTTTAAGCCCATATCCATGTTTTAAGGCTATATGAGCCCAATGTGTTATTTGAAGGCTATAAGTTGATTTCTATTAAGGCTACGAGGCCATCTCCATTACAAAAAAAAGGGCTATAAGTTCATATCCATGTTTTAAGGCTATCTAAGCCCAATTTGAAGGCTATGAGCCCAATCTTAAGGCTATAAGCTCATCTCTATGTTTTAAGGCTATGAGTCCATCTCCATTAAAAAAACAAAAAAAAGGCTATAAGCCAATTTCCATGTTTTAAGACCATAAGAGTCCAATCTAAAGGCTATAAGCCCATCTCCATTAAAAAAGGCTCATCTCCATTCTATGAGCCCATGCTCTTTACAAAGAAAGGTTGCAAAGCTCATCTTCATGTTTTAAGGCTCCATGAGCCCAATGTGATATTTGAAGGCTAAAGTCCATTTCCATGTTTTAAGGCTATAGGCCCATCTCCATTCAAAAAAAGAAAAAAAAAAGTTGTAAGCTCATATCCATGTTTTAAGGCTATAAGCCCATCTCCATTCAAAAAAATAAAAAAAGGCTATAAGCTCATCTCCATGTTTTAAGGCTATGAGCACATCTCCTTTAAAAAAAAAAAGCAATAAGTCAATCTCCATGTCTCAAGGTTATATGAGCCCAATTTTTTTATTTGAAGGCTAGAAGCCAATATCCATGTTTCAAGGCTACAAGCTCAACTCCGTTCCAAAAAGAAAAAAGAAAAAAGACTGTAAGCCCATTGATGAGTATACTTTATACTCATTTTATCCCTATATTTTACTTATATTTTAGTAGTTTTATTATATAAATAAAGAAACTAATGATGTAAATGTTCAATTTGTGATTAGGCCAACCATGAGCCAATATGGAGCAAAAACAAAGAAATAAAACCCAAAAATAAGAAAACTACACATGTAGCAATAGCTACTATGTTTTGATGTTTTAAGCTGCACAATGATCCCCCAATGGCTACAATATTGATATGGATGGGTATGAGACTTCTCATGCTTTCCAAAGAGACCTTATTCACTCTATTTGGACTTCAAATGATCAAGTTATGACTCTTAGTATTTGAAGGAAGAAGAGAAGAGATCTCAAAAGTGACCAGTTGGATCATTTTATACATTCAGTCTTTATAATTATCTCTAAAGTGTTTTTCCTATCTATATATAGATTCTACACTTCAAGAGCTTTCCAGCGGTACCAAGAACACTCAAATCGAAGTTCAGATGATAAAGTTATGGTCTTACGAAGTTGGTGAAAAAATAGGAAAGTTGCAGCAACGTCACGACGTTCCAACATCGCAACATTGCGTAGAGCTGCGGCCCGCAGCTGAACTCAACGCTGTAATGCAAACCATCGCTGTGGACGCTCAAGATTGGCTTTGGGTCGATTTTCAAATTTCCATTTTCAGCCTATAATCGAGGGTTTTAAAGCTCTGAACCCCAAGGAGACAAAAAGGGAAAGTGTTAGGGCTCTGAATGTAATTTGTCCACACTTTGGGACCAAGGAGCAGGTTTGGAGCTGCTTTAAAGATTTAGATAAGATCATGAGATTTGTGGAAGAAGATCCGAGACTTACCATCATTTGACCATTATAGTTTATTCTTCCTCTTTTCTCATGTTTTATCCTAATTTTATGATACATCAAACCTCTATCATGCTTTAAATTCATAGATCTAGGGTTTTGGTTGTATATTGAACATGGGTTTTATATTTATTTGTTAATGTTCTGTTTTCTATTGTTTCTTGTGAATGCACCTCTATTGATTCATACTTTGTTCTATTTACGTATTGATTTCTAGCTAATCTTAATACGGCGAGTGGTTCGTTTCAAGATCTGAGAAGGGAGTAAAGAACTAGACATAAATGAATCAACCTAATTATCCTAGTAGTGTAAAAATTATCGGTAATTAGGAGGCGTGTGAGACTTTTGGATCTTAAAGCATCTCTAATGTTTGGGGTTAAGCTGAGAAGCAAAATACCTAATGTTAGTTGGTAGGTTATTCGACCTCGAGAAAGACTTATAATTAAATTAGACAAGAGTCGCCTTGGAAAGCATTTTCATGAAACAATAGAGTAGAATTTTGACTTAGATCTAAGAGGATTGTCCAACTGCACCAAGTAGCCTAGGAATTTATCATCTCGATATCCCTTAGTTGCGAACTTCATTAGTTAGATTTAGAAATTTCATTAGTTTAGTTTAAATTATGTTTTACTATCACAATTGTTAGTTTGGATATTAGAGAAGTATTATAATTTTGATACTTAGCATCCCCATTTTCCCTGTGAATCCATATCCGTACTTAGGTACACTTTTTTACTTGACAAGCGTATACTTACGCATAATAGGCGCTCTTTTTATGTTTTTTTGCATATTCTTAATACAAAACACAAATACGCCTATTACCCATCTCCATGTTTTAAGGCTATATGAGTCAAATCCGTTATTTGAACTCTATAAGTCCATCTCCATGTTTTAAGGCTATGATCTCAATATGTTATTTGAAGGTTATAAACCCATCTCCATGTTTTAAGGCTATATGAGCTCAACCGTTATTTGAAGGCTATAAATTGATCTCTATGTTTTAAGATTATGAGCCAATCTCCATAAAAAACACAAATGGCTATAACACCATATTCATGTTTTAAGATTATATGAGCCCAATATAAAGGCTATAAGCTCAATCTAAAGGCTATAAGCCCATCTCCATTCTATGAACCCTTCACCTTGGGGAACGAAAGGCAGGCCCATCGCCATTTTTACGCTTATATCAACCCAATTTGTTAGTCAAGATATGTGTTCATCTCTATTGCTTAATGCCATGATCTAAAATCGAGCATTCGCTACTAAATTCCATTTCCATTTTTAAGGCTATGGGCCCATCTCCATGTTTTAAGAATATAAGTCAAATATGTTATTTGAAGGTTATAAGCCCATCTCCTTTAAGAAAAAGGCTATAATCTCATCTTCATGTTTTAAGGTTATATGAGCCTAATTTGTTATTTGAAGGCTATAAGATATATCCATGATTTAAGGCTATCCGCCCATCTCCTTTCAAAATAAAGGCTATAAGTCAATCTTCATGTTTTAAGGCTATATGAGCCCAATATATTATTTGAAGGCTATAAGCCCACCTCCATCTTATAAACTTATGAGTCCAATCAGTTATTTGAAGGCTATAAACTCATCTCTATTAAAAAGAAAAAAACTATAAGCCTGTTTCATGTTTTGGCATGAGTATTAACCCACTTTGAGCATTAAGGCTATGAAGCTCAAGTGCTTTTTTAGCGCTACAGAGCCCACATGATATTTGTGCGCTGAGCTAATTTCCATGTTGGCCATTGCCCACCTCCACATTCAAAACCAAAAAGCTTATGTGCCCTACATCCAAGCCTGTAAGGCTGGGCGAGCCCATCTCCACTAAAAATAAAAATAAAAAAAGCTATAAGCTCATATCCATGTTTTAAGGCTATATGAGTCCAATCTTTTATTTGAAGGCTATAAGCCCATCTCCAAATTTTAAGGCAATAAACCAAATATAAGCCCATCTTCTATAAAAAAAATTAAAAAAAAAAAGCTAGAAACTCATCTCCATGTTTTAAGGCTATGAGCACATCTCCTTTAAAAAAAAAAAGACTATAAGCCCATCTCCATGTTTTAAGCTTATATGAGAAAATTTTGTTATTTGAAGACTATAAGCCGATATCCATGTTTTAAGGCTAAGAGCTCAACTCCATTCTAAAAAATTAAAAAAATTAAAAAAAAAAAAAAGACTATAAGCTCATATCCATGTTTTAAGGCTATCAACCAATCTCCTTTCAAAATAAGGGCTATAAGCCCATCTACATGTTTTAAGGATATATGAGTCCAATATTTTATTTGAACTCTATAAGTCCATCTCCATGTTTTAATGTTATGAGCCCAATCTGTTATTTGAAGACTATAAACCCATCTCCATGTTTTAAGGCTATGAGGCCATCTCTATGAAAAAAAAAAAGAAGGAAGGTATAAGCCCATATCCATGTTTCAAGGCTATGAGCCCATCTCCATTTAAAAAAAAAAAAGCTTTAAGCCCATATCAATGTTTTACAGCCATGTTTATCCACGTTTTGGGCTACTATATGAGCTCAATATGTTATTTGAAGGCTATATACTGATTTCTATTTTTTAAGGTTATGAGTCCATCTCAATAAAAAAAACAAGGGCTATAAGACCATATCCATGTGTTAAGCCTACATGAGCTCATCTCCATTAAAAAAGGCCCATATCCATTCTATAAGCCCATCTCCTTTAAAAAGCATTCATGTTCATTCTTATACTAAGATAGTGAGCCCAATTTTTATTCAAGACTATAAGCCCATATCCCATGTCTCAAGGATATGAGCTCATCTCCGTTCCAAAAAAAAAAAGAAGATTATAAGCTCATATCCATATTATAAGGCTATCAACCTGTCTCCTTTGAAAATAAAGGATATATGCCAATCTCCATGTTTTAAGGGTATATGAGCCCAAACTCGTTACTCAAGGCTTAAGTAAGTTCATCTCTATGTTTTACAAGGCCATAAGCCCACATGCTATTCAAGTGCTATAAACTCATCTCCAGTAAAAAATAAAAAATAGAAAAAAAGTTATAGCTCATATCCATGTTTTAAGGCTATATGAGTCCAATCTAAAGGCTATAAGCCCATCTCCATTAAAAAGGGCCCATATCCATTCTATGAGCCCATATCCTTTAAAGGAAAGGATATAAGCATATCTCTATGTTTTAAGGTTATATGGACTCAATTTGTTAGTCGAATGATAAAAGCCCATCTCCATGTTTCAAGGCTATGAATCCCACATATGAGGTTTGTAGGTTAAAGCTCATTTCCAAGCTTTTAAGGCTGCTGCCTATATCCTATTCAAAGAAGAAGTTATAAGCCTATACCCACGTTACGCTACGAGCCCATCACCATTAAAAAAAAAAAAAAAAAAACCTATAAGCCCATATCCTTGTTTTAAGGCTATCAGCCCATCCCCTTTCAAAATAAAGGGTATAAGCCCATCTTCTTGTTTTAAGGTTATATGAGTCCAATCTGTTATTTGAAGGCTATAAGCCCATCTCTATGTTTTAAGGCTAAAAGCAAATCAGCTATTTGAAGCAATAAGCCCATCTTCTTAAAAATAAATAAATAAATGCTAGAAACTCATTCCATGTTTTTGCCGTTAAGAGCCCATCTTCATTTAAAAAAAAAAAGGCAGTAAGCCTATCCACGCTTTAAGGCTATGGTTTCACATTCATTAAAAAAAGTTTTAATCTCATATCCATGTTTTAAGGTTATATGAGCCCATTATGTTATTTGAAGACTATAAACTGATCTCTATATTTTAAGGATATGAGCCCATCTTCTTAAAAAATAAAAAGGGCTAAAAGACCATATCCATGTTTTAAGGCTATATGATCCCAATATAAAGGCTAGTGTTCTTAATCTGAACGCTATAAGCACTATCTCCTTAAAAGAAAGGTTTATAAGACTATTCCATGTTTTAAGGCATATAAACTTAATTATTACTTGAAGGATATAAGTTCATCTCCATGTTTTAAGGCTAGCGAACCCACATTATGATCTAAAGCAAAGCCATTTCCACGTTTTAGAAAGCAAATGGAGAGCTAAATCATGCTATAAGCCCATTTCCACTCAGAAGTCCATCTCCTAAAAGAACAGTTCCCATCTCTAGTTTTAAAGAGAGAGCCTGAATTTGTTAGCAAAGCATAATAAGCCCATCTCCTTGTTCAAGTAATTGTTAATCCACATTAAGATTTTAGCTAAAGTCTATTGTTCTAAGGGTATGGGCCCATCTCTATTAAAAAAAAAAAAACTATAAGCCCATATCAATGTTTTAAGGCTATAAGTCAATCTCCATTCAAAAAAAAAAAAGGCCAAAAACCCATATTCATGTTTTAAGGCTATATGAGCCCAATATGTTATTTGAAGGCTATAAACCCATCTCACTTTAAAAAAAAAAGAAAAAAAGCTATAACCCAATATCCATGTTTTAAGGTTATATGAGCCCAATATGAAGGCTACAAGCCCATCTCCATTAAAAAATGTCCGTATCCATTCTATAAGTCCATATCTTTTAAAAGAAAGGTTATAATCCCATCTGCATGTTTAAAGGCTATGAGCCCAATATGTTATTTAAAGGCTATAAGCTCATCTCCATATTTGAAGGCTATAGGTCAAATATGTTGTTTGAAGGCCATAAGCCCATATCCAGGTCTTAAGGCTATGAGTTCATCTCCATTCCAAAAAAAAAAAAAAAAAGGCTACAAGCTCATATCCATATTTTAAGGCTATTAGCCTATCTCCTTTCAAAATAAAGGCTATATGCCAATCTCTATTTTTTAAGGTTATATGAGTCCAAACTGTTATTTGAAGGCTATAAGTTAATCTTCATGTTTTAAGGCTATGAGCCCAATCTCTTATTTGAAGGCAATAAACCCATCACCATTAAAAAAAAAGGTTATAAGCCCATATCCATGTTTTAAGGTTATATGAGTTCAATCTGAAGACTATAAGCCCATCTCCATTAAAAAAGGCTCATAACCATTCTATGAGCCCATCTCCTTTAAAAGAAAGGTTATAAACCCGTCTCCATTTTTTAAGGATAAATGTCCTCAATTTGTTAGTTGAAGGATGTAAGTCCATCTCCATGTTTTAAGGCTATGAGCCCAATATGATATTTGAAAGCTAAAGTCAATTTCCATGTTTTAAGGCTATGGGCCTATTTCTATTCAAAGAAAGAAAAAAACTCTATAAGCCCATATCCATGTTTTAAGGCTATGAGCCCATCTCCATTAAAAAAAAAAAAAAAGGCTATAAGCTCATATCCATGTTTCAAAGCATGAGCCCATCTCACCCAAAAGCGCTTTAATCTTATACCCATGTTTTAAGGCTATATGAGCCAAATCTAAAGGCTATAAGCCCATCACCATTAAAAAATGCTCATCTCCATTTTATGAGCCCATATCTTTTAAAAGAAAGGTTAGAAGCCCATATTCATTTTGTGCGCTATACGGTTCTCAATTTGTTAGTTGGAAGCGCTATAAGCCCACATGATATTCAGCGCTAAAAGTTCCATTTCCATATTTTAATACCAGGCACTTCCATTCAAAATAAGTAAACGGGATCCCAAGTCTATGGCTCATTTTTTGAAAAGTTTCTAGCAATTCATGGGGACACAGTTGATGATGAGCACTACTTTTCATCCCCAGATAGATGGTCAGTCGGAGATGACCATCTAGGCTTTAGAAGACATGCTACGGGCATGCGTCCTAGATCTCAAGGGTAGCTGGGAAGAGCATTTACCCTTAGTGGAGTTCGCCTACAACAATAGTTATCAAGCGAGCATACAAATGGCACCCTATGAGGCACTATATGGAAGGCCCTTACGATCTCTGGACGGTTGGATGGAGGCCGGGAGAGATATCTCATACGAGTCCGACTCGCTAGGGACACCCTAATAGGCTGGTGGATTCGCGCCTTCGCGGCCGTAGCCGACATAAGAGCCAATACAGTCGACGACCTCAGAGCTTCTGAAGGTGATCAAGGCCTTCAAACGACGCTCGGCATTTAGAGGTCGCCCGGCTACAAGTGGGAAAGTTATCGCCGAGATATATTAGGACCTTCTCGAGGTACTCGAGATGCAGGTACGCTTTCTTACCAAACATGCTACCACCAAACCCCATTCTGCAAGCCCATGCAAAGATTCCACGCTCCATAATTCGAAAAATACACTCAAGATCCAACTCATACGGTGGATTGGGGTGAGCTTGTCGTTGATACAGATGGAACCTTCAAGGAGGGATCAGTACATATCATGGATAGTCGGGACCAAGTTTTGCGAGGCAAGACCGTGAGGCTAGTAAAGGTATTTGACAAAGACCGAGGGGTAGAGGAAGTAAATATGAGAATGTGAATACATTATTCTTCATAATTAATTATCTTCTTATTTGAGGATAAAGGTATTTTTTTTATCTATTTGATATTAAATGACTGTAGCATATGCATGTGATTGTATGTGTGAATTTCAGGGACGAAATTATTTTAAGGGGGGAAGAATGTAAAACCTAGGTAAATTTGAACTTTTTCCAAAATGGCAAAACGGTAAATTGTCATTACGGTATGAGTTGCAAACCTAAAATTTTCTAAATCTCAGATGACGGAACGGACCTCACCATTGGTTCCATCTTGCGAAATCTAGTTACCTAAGAGAATTTCATCGGATTCCGAGATAGTCGGATTTTTCACATTTTTCGAGGCGACGGGTCCAGTGACACCTCCAAAAACAAAATTTTTGGGAAACTTTGAAAGTTGAAAAATAATTTAAATAAAATTCATATAAAATAATTTGAACTTAAACCGAGACTAAATTAATCATTTCGGAGGCAAAAAGGGACTCGAATAAGGAGTGGACACGTGGCGCGATGTGGGCCAATTCTTTAAGATTAAAGATAGGGTTAAAAATAAGGTTTTTGGGACAAAATATCTCTATTTTTCTGGTTTGACCGTGGGAGAGAAAGAGAGAGAGAAGGAGATGAATCCAAGTCTTTTTCTGATCCTAAGTTCCGTTTCTGCTGAACTGTCGAGCCAAGAATTAAAATTCATCTCTTCGTCTAGGGCTACGCTACGTACTCAACTATGATTTGACCCCAAGCATCCAGCTGAGTGAGATTTCGGGAATCAGGCAGCCGCTGTGGGCCTTAAGAGGTGATCTTAAGGCTTCCTATCTTTTTCTCCTACATTCCAAGAGGTAAGGTTCCTTCCTACTTCGTTTTACTTCTACCTTGGGTTGATTTAAGGGAGTTGTTTATCGGTTACCAACAGGATACATTGGCGGTTGTTCAGTTGTTTATGGCTTGCTTAAGGGGCTGTTTGGGGCTAGTTTTAAGGTTTGTTTAAGGGGCTGTTTTGTGGTGTTTTATGTCTGTTTGCGTTGTTCACGACCTATTTAAGGGACTGTTTGGGTCAATTTTAAGGTTTGTTTAAGGGCCTGTTTTATGGCTACTTAGGGCTATTTATGGCTTGTTTAAGGGGCTGTTTGGGGCCAGTTTTAAAGTCTATTTAAGGGGGTATTTGGGAGCATTTTAAGGGGATGTTTTATGTCTGTTTGGGGTTGTTTATGGCCTGTATAAGAGGTTGCTCAAACAGATTTTATGGCTCATTTCATGGTCAAGCTAGACGATTTATTTGGTTTCTTTAGACGGTTTTACGTCTATTTAAGTGGCTGTTTGGGAATTTATTTTAAGGGCTGTTTAGGGGCCATAATAAATATTAGAGGTATATTTTATATGTTACAATTAATCTCTGAACAAGGGTGTTATTCGTATTCACATGCTTCAAGTTGTTATTGTTGTTAGATAAAATGTTAATATATGTATTAATATATCAATGATGAATGTTTACGAATGACCCAAATCCAGTTTCCTTAACTCGGGGACTTCCTGCACTCCTACGGATTCAAAAAACCTTTCATTTTGTTTAAAACCTTTTAAAAGGGAACTGCGGAGGAATCCATTTATACAATTACGCTTCCATTAAATCTTATGAAACATGGTGGGACAAATTTTTTTTTAAACATTAAACCCTTATAGAAAATCTAAAGTTTCCTTTTTTCACATGTCCCACTTACAAACTGTGACGCCTGGGTCCAGGGTGTGTCCATGATCACCCACACCTTGCGGAATACTTCGTGGATGTGTGGTAACTCACCGACACCACGAAATCGGCAGAGTCTCCTTTGTACCTGAGAGCTCACCCAAGTACAATACCGCATAAACCTGTCCCAAACAAGGCAATATAACTCAACATGAGAACGGCCACTTGGGCCTATAAACAATACCACCAATATACCCACTATGAATCCAACTATATCCAATAGTTACAAAGAGTTCAAATATTTTTATTTAATACAACATATATTAAAATACTGAATTCTAATACATAAACATCGAAGAACCTCAAAGCCACACTCCGGCTTTCTTCTAAATCTCGAAGTCTAGGACGAGCCATCTCCTCGCACGCTCCCTGTACCTGTAAAATAATATCCTCGATTGCATGAAGCACAAGCCGTGAAATGAATCGCCTGCTTCTGTGGCTACTCTCCACCCAAGTGCAAAGGCAATGTTCCAAATAAACACACATTCAAGCAATGCATGATCCTACTTGAATGTCTATCTCATTCTCCTCGCACCGAAGTCTCATCGATCTCCTCACACTCGCTCAAGCCTCTCGTATGAGAATTGTTACCTTGTTTGTTTGTGGACAACCCTCCCGATGTATATATATATATCAATTGTCGCCTCCGACGATTGATATTATCGTACCCACCTCCGATGTATATCAATTGCCATTCACGATTGATATTGCTCTGTTTTAGACAACCTCAGATAATTAACATTTAAGTACAAACCCTTCTCAAATCATTTTCTGGGACTCATCTCACGCACTCACCCATAAATTTAGGGTGTTCCAAAGGCATATGGAATGCATGTATGCTACTCCAATACGCCTAATTCACATGTAAATATATAAATACGTATATATTTACAAGACATTCAATTCACAATCATGTCATGTAAATTTCTTACTTCATACATCAAAATTAGCTCACGGCTATCGATCAACACGGAGCAATTCAATCTAAATCACTCGACCAAACACATATTTTCACAAAAATTGTTTTCAGGATCACTGCTTCGAACATTAAACCTCCGTTAATTGCTCCTTCAAAGTTAATAACCATCTGGCTCACACAGAACTCCGTGTTTCACTCGCCATTTCCTACGCCTCATACAAACCAATACATGATTTATCAACACCCACACATTTAACTCCACACAAATTCAGAACCGACACGGACTGCTCGTGGGTCTCAAATTCAAGCATTTCATCTCCAAGGTTTGAATCGATCAAACGGCCGCCTGCGCCTCAACCAACCGAAACATTAACATAGTACTTAAACGAAGACTAAAAAACCCAAGTAGGGAGAACTCTACCTCTCGGAGTTTGAGGAAACTCCCAACTGATACTCCACGCCGGCCCTCTCCGTAGAAAGCAAATTTTCCTTGTCCCGGATCGCTCGACGACGGATCAAGGGCAGAAACTTAGAGAGAAGGATGACGTTCTCTCTCTAAACACCAAGACCCAGCTCACTGTCGATTTTCTGGTTCCCCTTTCACGTTTTTCCCTTTTTCTTTTTGAAGAAGACAAACACTATTTAGTGTTTTGTCTTATTATCATTTAAATCAATTCCATTAATACCCGTTATGTCCCTCTTTTCCCAGTTTTGACACTTGGCACTATCTCGGCCGTCCATTTTCGTCATTTCTCTACTCATACCACTTATGGCACATGAGTATGTGTTATATGTGACTTTCGTCACATTGAAGCCTGCTTTTACAAGACACTAAACGTGATGCTCGAAAACGTGTAAATTCCGACCGTTCCCTAATTCGACGAAATTTTACGTGCAAGCTAGCTGAAGATGATTCCAAATCTGAAACTGCTTTGTTAACCGAGATCTAGAGAATAAATCTCGGATTTTTAACCGAAATAACAATTTTATAATCGAATTACGATTTTACTCCTTTTTCCGTAAATTGAATTTCGTCTTACATTCTCCTCTCTAAAAGGAATTTCATTCCGAAATTCGTGACACCATAACAAATGCATGCAATCGTGCACTCTACCATGCATGTAAACATCATTTAAATCTAAACGACTAAAACCACTTTGACCTTCATCCCTAAACAAGAAGGGATAGGTGGCCCGATCGTGTCCTCACACTCCCACGTGACCTCCACTCCATATGCCTCCATAGTACCTCACTAGCCTCACGGTCTTGCATCACAAAACCTGATCACGGCTTAATCAACACGCACACACCGGTCCTCCGAAGGTCCCATCCGTGTCAACCTCAATCTGTCCCCAATCCACTGGCATGGAAATGGATCCGGAGCATATTTCGAGCATGGAGACATGAAACACTGCGGACACCGACATGTCAAGGCACGCCAACTGCACGCAACGGTGCCTACCGCCGAGTATGTCGAAGGTCTAATAAATCTTGGCGACAATTTTCAAGGCTTACGAACCTCACCACTTCCTCTTAGCATCCCTTCAAGAAGACATGATCCCCAACTCGAACTCTAAGGGTCGACGTCGCGGATATCTGCGATAGTCTTTCTGCGCTTGAGCAGCAGAAGATTGTTGACGCTCACCTTCTTGTGTTCAGACCGGGATTTCGACCAGCGACGAGCTCTCTCCCACCTCTGGCCCAACAACATAAAGGTGATCTACATGGCCTCCCCATACAATGCCTCACGGCAAGATCCGTATACTCGCCGGTAATCGTTGTTGTAGGCGACTCACTAAGGGCAAATGCTCAATCCCAACGCCTTTATGATCCAGGACGATGTCAGAGTATGTCCCTCTATCACTGGTGATAGTCCTCTCGGGATCGACGACCGGTCTCGAGGGTGAACGTCAGACTCATCGCCACTGCGGTGCCCATAAATTTTCAAAACTCTTCCAAAAGTGTGTCAGAACCTCGGTCCCTTATCCGACACTATGGATACCGGTAATCTATGTAGCCGTGACTATCTCTCGAATCGTATAAATCGCGTAATCTCCTTCAAAGGCGAAGGTCATCCGCGACGGGGCTAGGAAAATGTGCCGACTTCGTGAGCCTGGCCCACTATCACCCATACTACGCCATGCTTTCTCGCCAAGGTCCCGTGGCAAGTGGGTCAAAAAGTCCATCGTGACATGTTCCCACTTCCACTCGGCCACCTCCAATGGCCGGCGTAGCCCCGCTGACTGTGCTCACCTAATCCCATCGACACTTAGACATAACAACAAAGTCCCCAGTGTGTCTCTTCATCCCACTCCAATAGTACTGCGAAGATCCTGGTACATCTTCGTACCCTGGATACGGCAAATCGAGAGAAGTGAAACTCCTTGAGAATCTCCTCTCTCAAATCGATCAACTGGGGAACCACTACCCGTCCTCTATATCAAATACTACCATTCATGAACTGGCCCAAATCTCACACCAGACTCCCGGACTGCATTCTGGCCCCGATGGACACTCATCTCCGCATCCCACCACCGGGGACTCCTAATCACTCGCTTCACCGCAGACGGTGTAGCCACTAAACTCCCTAAGGTACCTCGAGTCCTATTACTGCATCAGGAAATTAAACTGTCCCACGCCCCGCGCATCCCGCCACTCCCGAAAGCCACTAGCTAACGCTCCTTGTGACTCTACCGAGTGTATTAGTACAATTACATTTGCCTTACCAGGATGGTAATGCAAAGTGAAGTCATAATCCTCTCTAGGAACTCCATCCATCTCGCTTTGCCTCACGAGGTCCGCCAGAAAATATACTTCAATTCCCAGGTCCGGGAGTATTCCTCGAACTCCTCGCCATATAAGTAGTGGCGCCAAATCGTCAAGGTGAAGACCACGGCCGCCAACTCCATGTCATGTGTGGGGTAATTCTGCTCGTGATTCTTTAACTGATGAGAACCATAAGCTACTACCCTCCCGGACTGCATCAAAACACATCCTAACTGGCCTCGATAAGATCACAAGACCGCAGACTCTGCCTCCTGTCCGAATCATCAGATGTGAGCCGGCGGTGCCCTCTTCAACTCCTGGAATGCCTCCTCGCATTGGTCATCCCAATCAAACCTGACCTCCTTCCGGGTCAACCTAGTCATAAGTGTTGCTATCCTGGAGAAATCCTTAATGAATCTCTCGTAATACCCAGCCAATCCCAAGAAACTACGTATCTCGAAGACCGACCCGTCTCCCAACTCATCACGCCTCGACCTCTCCGGGTCGACCGACACTCCCGATGTCGACACCACGTGTCCCAAAATCTCACCTCGCAGTTTAACTCGCACTTATCGAACTCGGGCGCATGTACCGATGGTCTCTCAACAATCAGAAAACGATCCTCAAGTGATAGCTCATGCTCCTACCGATCGAGAGTAGAATCTAAGATGTCATCCACTTAAGACTTACAAACTGATCTAAATAGGGTTGAATATCCTGGCTATGAGATCCATGAATGCCGTTGGCGCATTTGCCAACCGCGGCATCACCGTAAACTCAGAAGTGCTCCATAACGCGCCCTAAACGCCGTCTTAGGTATATCCTGTGATCCCTAACTCTCACCGATGGTAACCAAGCAAGTGGCGGTTCATCTTGGAGTAGACTCGCGCTCCTCTCAACCGATCAAATAAATCGTCAATCCTCGGTAATGGGTACCGATTCTTGATCGTGAACCCCTGTTCAACTGCTCAGAATGGCGGCACACCGAAGTGGTTTTCACCAGCCCTTCTGCCAAACAACCGAGCGCCCATGGTGAAGTGTTCTGGCCATCGAACCCTGGTCCAGAGGTTCCCGTGTGAACTGACTGAAGTTCCCGCACCTCAATCCTGCGCCATCCCATGCGTAGTCATAGAGACGGGTGAAGTACCAGGTGTAACTCGGACACCAAAGTCTACTACCCTCCGCTGGAGGTAACCCAGGTAGCTCATCTGGAAAACATCCACATACTCCCATACTAATTCGAGGTAGATCTAAGTCCTGTCTCTCTCAGTCCCTGCAAGGCTCGCTAGCCAACCCGGGCTAACTATCCCCACACTGACTCATATACTGCCTCGGGGCAAACGTCATGCTTGTCTCCCCGAAACACCACACGAGTAATACCGCCCCGCTGCAAAGCAGAACCCCTTCCTACTCTCACCACGATCGATAATTCACCTGTGTTTGTCACCCAACCCATCCCCGTGATGACATCGAATCCCTAACATGTCCATGATCCTCAGTCCACTAAAGTAGAGTCCCCGAGATCTCCAAACAAGAACCTCGACATATCATCCTATTCTGCACCCTAATCCCTAGGGAGAACTCATACAAAGGCTCTCTAGCGTCTCAACTCAGCGTCCCAACTCGATCACAACCGGATGCAAAGAATGAATGAATGCGATGACCATAATCAAATACACTCCCAGCCCATACAGCGAGATAGCAAAACGTGACTGTGATAACTCGGGTCGACCACCGACCTCACTCGCGGTGTGACGTGCACGTATACACGCCAAAACCCCTGATGATCCTCGCTCAGGCCTCGCCTCCGCTCTACCTATACTCGCCTCTCGCCCGCCTCAGAAATGAGGTGCCCGTAGCCCTCGAAACTCGAGGATCGGCCTCTCTGCATGTACCGCGCCGTGGAGGAACGATCGTATCCTCTCTCCTTGTCTCGCATCGACTGGGACTGTGCTGCCTCAAAACCCCGGGGGGATCCCCGTCTCTCGGCAATCCTTCCTCATGTGTCCAAGCTCGATAATGGTAGCACACCATCTCGTCCACCGCTGACCGGGTAATCCTCATCCGTCCCTCGCCCTGACACGCGATCAAACCTCTAATCAGGAAGCCTCGCTCTTTCCCCGAATCGGAAGAAGACTGACCGGCCCTTCTTCTTACTACTAACACTCGCATCCCGAGTGCTTCAAGCATCCTCCATCTCTCTCTCTATAGTCAGGGTTGTCCCAACCATGGAATCCATATCCTGTAGGCGGTCCTACACCCGGGCCCGAATGGACAACTCACCATTCTCGACCTCCTCATTTTCGGGGGGCCGCCTGGCCACGTAATCATCAAAGAACCCAAGCAACCCTGTGAATCTAGCCACTTAGGTCCATCACAAACACCCCTACTCAGCTCTAG
The DNA here is from genome assembly GCA_016808115.1 of Tetrastigma voinierianum. NCBI lineage: Eukaryota > Viridiplantae > Streptophyta > Magnoliopsida > Vitales > Vitaceae > Tetrastigma > Tetrastigma voinierianum. Next base: position 152,926 of record JAEQBH010003343.1, on the reverse strand, counting down.
GAACTCCCGAAGCCTCGCATGCCTCAAGTACTGAAAGTACTTACCCATTAACAAATTTCAAACTCGCCCATGTCATAACCTCTAAGTCTCTAGAAGTCCTAGCCCATCTCCATCATACCCAGGCCTCGCCCTCTAGCTGGAATGCAGCTAACCTGATCCTGGTCGTATCGGAGATCTCCATAGCCCAAAGACGCTCTCGATCCGTATAAACCACGGTCCGCTACCATCTGCCCCTCTCCCCGTGGAAATGCCTGAGGATGAGCCAAATCTCTCGGAGGTTACTGGGGGATCTCCCCGACCATCGCATGCTAAACAGGTAAGGATAGCAACTGGCCGCAGAACACTTACAAACAAGAAAGGCCTGATCAGCCACCCGCTACCGGGTCAAATGTTGGTGGTGCTCGACTGCCCCCGTGGACGCCCCTACGTCCCGTCCTACTAGCCATCTACACACTAATACGAAAAGTAGTTCGATACAAGATCTCTAAGGCTCAAACACGTTCTCGAGACAATTATTCATACAATCGAAAATAAAAATTTTCACATACTCCCATCAATGCATTTATAATACAAATGCATAGATAATTATCTTATATATTAATCATACACAAGAAAATTTTAAAATTTTGTACTTTTTTTTTTTCAAATTCTATTTCCCTTTATTTTATTTTATTTCTGAAAATTTTGTGAACTCGTAAACACATCGAGTTCAAAAATCGAATAAGTGCACTGTGCACACCTAAATTTAATCGACCTAAACAAGATGCCTACCAAGGCAAGACATTGTGCATGTTTAGGTCAGCGCTTCTTGGTCAGACATCGTGGCGCCCCAAACAAGTATATGGTCGCAGTCAGTCTCGACCAGATCAAAAATTCCCCGGGTCGGCCAGAGCTCGCAAGACTCACGCTGGCGCTTGCTGGCCAGGCTGCAAGATCGCCGTGTCGTGGTCGAGGCCCCCGTCGTGGTCAAGTAGCGCATGGGCCACACGCCTGGTCGGTCAGAATCTGGCCGGGTCGTGTTGTATTGCAACACAACCCAAATTCTTCCAGTAGCCGCCACTACAATTGTTTTGTATCATGGGACATGGTGTTTCTCCCCCAGCCAAGTTTGGGCCTGGTTTCAGAATACACAAACAGTTGTATTGCAATACAAAGCCCAGTCCCTTTAGTCACAATACAGTAAGTGTATTGCGACACAGTCTCTCCTAGCTAAGCCACATGTCTAGACTGTTATATCACAATACACTAAGGTGTATTGCGATATAAAATCCCCAGCAGCCAAGCCCTTCTCAGCCACAATACAACCTATTGTATTGCGATACACCACCACCATCAAGCCTCTTGCACACCTCTCGCATTGTAACTAACCTTCTCAAATTTCAACTCAGTCACGATACAAATTTTGTATCGTGGACACTCTTACCTTCACCCAAAGCCAACTAGCCTTAATACCTTTCTTCCACCTCTGCAATACAAACCACTATACTGCAAGACATTTTCTAGCCTAAACCAGCCTTCCCAACTTGCAATACAATCAGTTTTCTAGCCTAAACCAGCCTTCCCAACTTGCAATACACTGATTGTATTGCAACATAACAATCCCTCCTTGCAATACAATTGGGCAGTAGCCCATCCAACGTGCAACACACTTTTTTTTTTTCTTCATTGTTCATTTCACTACTTCACTATTGAAATTCTGAAAAATATTTATACATATATATATTTTTTTTCATTTTTTTTTCCAAAATACTCAAATAATTTCATAACAAAAATTATTTCACTCAATTTTCTTCAGTTTTACACTGTAAAACCCTAGAAAATTATTTTCATCACCTAATAGCCCAACTAATTTATGAAGTTTATCTTTATTTCTAACTCCAATGAAATTTATTAAAATTTATTTTCTTACTTTATTTTTCGTTGCGCTTTGTACATCAGAACTCAAAATATTTTTAAAATATATATTATTTTTTATAAACATATCCATGTGCTAATCACCGCACACATACAATCTCACACATAAAACATGTCATAAAATAATTAAACACAAAACCATACACCAAGCGTATACCAAACTTACATGCAGTGTCCTAGTTTTTGTTCCGTGCCTTCCTAGGTAATCTCATACCTAAACTCAACACTTAACCGCCACCTAGTGGTGATGAATAATTCAAACCCGAGCCCCTAGGTATTCGTGATACCTAAGCTCGATACCAAGCCGACGCCCCAACCGGGGTGTCCGTCGACCACTCACAACCTACGGACATCGGATGTAGGTAACCCACCGTACACTTACCTAAAATCTAGCGTAGTCTCCTTGTACCCGAGAGCTCTACCCAAGCAGCTAACACCGTGATATACCTATCCCAAACAAAGGTAACATAATCCTAACATGAGTAAAACCGCCACTCGGGGCCCATAAACAATACGACCATACATACCCACTATGAATCCAACTATATCCACAGTTACAAGAGTTCAAATATTTTTACCTTCTAATACAACATATATTAAAATACTCGAATCCTAATATGCAAACATCAAGAACCTCAAAGCCACACTCGACTTTCTTCTAAATCTCTAATTTGGGATCACTTATCTCCCGCACGCTCCCGTACCCAAAAATAATATCCTCGACAGGTGAGCAATGTCAGAGTGGAATCGCCCCCTAAGTGGGCCACTTCCACCTAAGTGCAAGGCAATGTTCCAGTAACAAAACACACATTCAAGAAAATGCATGATCCTACTTGAATGTCTATCTCATTCTCTCGTACCCGAGTCCTCACCGACTCCCTCACACTCGCCTAAGCCTCGTATGAGAATTGTTACCTTGTTTGTTTGTGGACAACCCTCCGATGTATATATATATCAATTCCTGGCCGCTCTCACGCATTGATATTATCAGTGGACTACCCTACGTATATCAATCAAGCCGCCTCCGACTTATTAGTCATTGTTCGCTTTAGACAACCTCGATACAACCCGTATAATTAACATTTTAGACAACCCTCAACCATTTTCTAGACTCATCTCATGCACTACCCTATAGTCCTAGGGTGTTCCAAGGCATATGGAATGCATGTATGCGCTCCAATACAAGCCTAATTCACATGTAAATATATAAACATGCATATATTTACAAGACATTCAATTCACACAATCATGTCATGTAAATTCTCATTTCATACATCAAAATTAGCTCACTTGGACTAATGATCAAACACGAGCAATTCAACTTAAATCACTCGACCAAACACATATTTTCACAAAAATTGCTGGTGATCGTTCGAACAATAAACCCTCGTTATTTGCTCCTTTCAAAGCACAAATTATCTGTCACATGGTGAACTCCGGTTTCACGGCCATTTCCTAACTTCATACAAACCAATACATGATTTATCAACAATTCATCACACATTTAACCCAATACGCAATCCAGAACCACGGATCGCTCGTGGGTCTCAAATCCAAGCATTTTGATTCCAAGGTTTGGAACCGATCAAACGGCCGTTCAAGGCCTCAACTAACCGAAACATTAACATAGTACTTAAACGAAGACTAAAACCCAAGTAGGGAGAAACCCCTACCTCTCGGAGTTTGAGGAAACTCCCTAAATCTGGTACCCACGCGAAGCCCTCTCCGCGTAGAACAGCTTTCCTTCTTGTCCCAAAGACTCCGACTATCTGATCACGCGGTAAAACTTAGAGAGAAGTATGACGTTCTCTCTCTAAAACACTCCGCACCCGCCACTGGGTCGATTTTCTGGTTTCCCTTTCACGTTTTTCCCTTTTGCTTTTTGAAGAAGACAAACACTGTTTAGTGTTTTGTCTTATTATCATTTAAATCAATTCCATTAATACCCGTTATGTCCCTCTTTTCCTAGTTTTGACACTCCTCGAACTATCTCTACGGGCCCATTGGGCTATTTCTTACTCATACCACCATGGCACATGAGTACAGTGTTATGGGCGTGACTTTTCGTCATTGAATTCTTTTTACTGCAGAACTAAACGATGTTCGTAAACGGTAAATTCGACCAATCGCTTCTAATTCGACGAAATTTTACGGTTAGCTGTTTTCTACGAGACGATTCCAACTAAGTGGAAACTGCTTTCGCCATCCGAGATCTAGAGAATAAATCTATATTTTTAACCTAAATAACAATTTTTAATCGAAATTACGATTTGCCATTTTTCCGTAAATCGAATTTCTGTCTTACAACAACACCGAATAAAACAATTTAATTTACTCCACATCCAACAATGGACATCAAGTCCACCACAACCAATTTAAAAATCAAACTTTAAAATCATTTTTCTTTCTTTTAAAACCTATATACATTACAAAAATAAAGGTGTACAAAGAGTTACTTCACAATAAAACTATACATTTTTCAAAAAGGTAATGCCACAAAGTGAGGCTGAGTGTCATCAAGCTGAGGATGCTCAATCGCACGTCCGTCCCGCCCTCAAAACATTTTATAAAACATTTGGAAAAGTGGTGAGCTAAAGGAGCTCGCTGGAGAGTACATTTCATAAAAATAATGTTTCCGCATATACCAAATATACGCGTAAAAAATCAGATAGAGATCTCATTTCCATAAACATTTACTTTGCATTCTTTTTCCTTTCTATTCAAGTACAACTGTAAAACAATTGTTAGAGATCTCAAGCTCTATAAACATTTACTTTACTTTCTTTTCCATATAGATCAAATACAATGTGTAAAACAATTGTATCAACATATCTTTTCAATATACTTTCTTTTCCTTTTTTTTTTTTTTTTCCGCCATATCCAATGGAACCCGCATACCTTTAACCACCGTTGGTCCATGAAAGAACCTCCGAGGAAACAGTCTTACGATCACCGATGGCCCAAAAAGGAACATCCGAGAAATCGTGCCATACCGCACCACCGCTGCTCCACATGAAAGAACCTACGCGGAAACAAAGGCCTACAATCAACACCGACGGCCCAAAAGGAACCTCCGATAAATCATGCCTTTCTTTTTTAAATACCATTGTACTATGGAATAAATCACACATCATGTGTTGGTAAACTTTTCGTATTCTCTTTCATGTGCATGACAATATGCATCACTCTTCCTTCCCTCTATAAAAAAATTCTAACCCCCTTTCCCATACCATGCACGCAAAAGTACTTTAGCCGACTTTCCTTTAAACTTTATATCTTTGTAACATGTGGTAACCATGGATTCAAACATTTTTCATATAAACATGTATATATAAAATATACATTCATAAACATTTCATTTCATATGGAAACCATAAATCATGCTTTATAAAACTATGAAAACCATCAACATTTCATATTTTCTCAACATAATTTAAAGTCAAGAAAACCACATTTCTTTTTTTCATTTAAACATCTATAACATAGATATGAAAACATATACATTGGTAAACATTAATATATATATATATATATATATATATATATATATATATATATATATATATATATATATATATATATATAAGAGTATATATATATATATATATATATATATATATATATTTTCATAAACATTTACATTTTCCCTCACCTTGGTTATTTAAGCCCTTTTTCCTCCTTTAAACAAAACTTTCCACCTCCACCCTTGTCCTTTATCACCTTCCTCCTACAAATCACATTATCCATACCTTAATCATGTTCAATTAAACCATTAACTATACTATACTTTCTAGCACCTTTATGAATTTAATCACTTCCACTGATTAAAATCAATTGAACTCAACCTCTTTGCTCTCATGATTTTCTTATGCTAACTCATGGCAATTACTTTCACCCCATACACAGCCCACAACATGCCATGAAATGGTCATGACAAATCCGGCTATTCACATCGACATAACCAAGCAACCTGGACACTCGGTGCAACCATAAATTTTCGCCATGTTCGCTCATCCACCCACCTCTATTACGAATATGGTTGAATCGCTCAACAGGCTTCATAGAGTACAAGAACACCCAAACCGAGTCTGACGAAGAAGTTATGGCCTTCGAAATTGGAGTACATGACCATCATGGTCCCCCGAATTGCGGTGTCGGTGCACTTGAATTTCTGTCCCAAGAGTGTCGGAATTTGATATAACTATTTCAACAGATATGTTCTCCCATCAGTCTAGTTTATCCAACACCAATCACCACCTGATGAGTGATGGCCAAGTTATACAAAATACACTCATGGAGTCTTAAAACATAACATAAAAACTGCCTGAACATAGCTCCACTTTGAATGCATTTTGAGTCCAAATGGGTCGGAATTTGGATAGACATATTTCAAGGAGAAATGTTCTCCTATCACTCTTGTTTATACAACAATTTGATTCACTCAATTCGGATGAGTGATGGCCAAGTTATAGCCAAAATACAAGCCATGAAGTCTTAAAACGTAACAAAACTGGCTCGAACATACCACTTTGAATGCATTTTATCCAATGGTCGACTTGATTGACCTATTTCAAGGAGAAATGTTCTCCTATCAAGATAGTTTACTCGTAAATTTGAATCACTCAACTGATTTGTGATGGCTGTTATGACCAAAACAGCTACCATAGGGTCGAGAAAACTCGACAAAGATCTCCTCGACACACACATACCTGGGGATCGGGGTAAATTAACCCGAGTAGGAGAAAAACTTTACCTCAAATGGCGTGCTTTCCCGGAACATCGCCTTTTCTCGATTTCCTTGAAAACCCGAACCTTGGACCTTGACAGAATCTTGTGATTCTAGTACTCATGCGTAGCCCTCGTCACGTAGATCAGCTTGGTTTTCTCTCTCTCTCCGTTTATCTCTCTGTCTCTACGGTTTGGATTAGACCAAAATATGAGATCTTTTGGTAGGTTGGTTTTTTTAGGCTATTTATACATGAGAAACGTGGCTCACGTCGTGCCACGTGTCACGTTTCCTTCGATCCGTTTTTGTCCCGAAATAATTTATTTCGTCCCGCTTTTAGTTTCATCTATCTTAAGTGGACATTCTTTAAATATTTGATATTTTTCAGGATTTTTCTAAAAATCTCGTTTTTAGGGTCTACTCGAATCCCGTTGTCCCGAATTTCGTGAAAATCCGACTGTCTCGGAATTCGATGAAATTTGACTGGGTAACTAGATTTTGCGAAAAGAATTCAACGGTGAAGTCCATTTCGTCATCCGAGATCTAGAAAATTTTCATATTTTTCTGTGGCAAATTACCGTTTTGCCCTTTTTCAGAAAAATTGCATTTTCACCCCTTAACATAATTTTGTTTTAATCTATTTCAGCTTCTTTGGACTCAATACATTATTATGAACATTTTTTATTTTCGGGGCTTGTTTTTTCGAATTTACTATTCATTTGACTGCTTCCAATCAAATACCTAATCGATCGAATCTAAATTTACATTCATGGAAATCGTAAATTGTGGTCTTTACGCTTTATTTCCGAGATTTTATGCATATGATATGATTGTCCATGATACATGATGAAATGTGTGATTTAAGTTGTTCATGTGACATTCACTCCATATGAGACATGACATTTACATGCAATGGTACATTACATTGCATATGCACTAGGGACAACGTGATTTTACGTGGTGTGAGTGCATGCAATAAAATCAAACACCACATTTTGTAATTGATAAGTGGTGTGGTATCGTTAGACCAAGTTCAACCGAGTCCCACAATCACATGACATGGAAAACTTGTGCCGAGTAAAGCAAGAAAGGCTAGACACCCTTTCGTGAGAGAACCCAAGCACGGTTCATATACTCTCATGGTGAAAGTCCAAAATTGTAGATAGGTCAGGTAGCAAAGTGGTGTGATTCCAAAATCCGTTACCCAGAAAAACACATGGTTTTGTTTATGAAATAATCATTCGAGGTGTAACATCCAACAAGTTTTGGTTATAAACACATGACTTTTATTTCAAAGTATTTATTTGATGTAATTCATCAATGACGGATTTTTATTACACATCGACATACTCAGACAGGTGGGTGAGAGAGTTGTTTCAGGTATGATGCACGACTAAGTTTCATCTCATTTCATAGCATGACATATGGAATTTCAACCTAGAATTTGCATATTCTTACTTGGAATGTTAATGTGAATATGAATTGTCGAATGTGAACATTGCATTTGCACTTAGGTGGGAAGTAGCTTCTGTAGGAATTACTCTACTGGGCGTGGCTCACCCTATACGGGAAAACATTTCAGGTGTAGGATATATGCCGGTGGACGGCTTGTCATGCCCCTACCCTCGCCTGGGTGAAGAAAGGGGGCATGGCACAGACCGAGACTCTAACCCGTTTTCGATACTGTGGGTCATTTTCATATATATATATATATATATATATATATATATATATATATATATATATATATATATATATATCCATAAGAAAATAAATCTTCTTTCACTACCACCGTAGTGGTGTTTAAAATGTCATGTACATATACATGCCTTAATCTCATTTACTTGTACTTATATAAATTCCACTATTACCAAAACTATTACATTTATATTACAAAACAGAGACAAAAACCTACATCGTGGACTTCCACTGTTGTGTTGGCCCTAGCTGATGCGGAACGCCACGGATGTCCTCTTCAGTACCTACACGGATAAACACCCGTACTAAGCTTATAGCTTAGTGGGAAATAGATAACAGTTATGACCACTAGGAGTGATCCACATTATAGGATACATATAACATAATTCTTATATGTCAGAGTTTACGTATAACATAACTGAATTCTTATACTTTCTTCTTGTTCATTTTTCAAATTCTTATTATATACATGTTTGCATATGTCATAATATTTGAATAGACAACATATAAGTATATGCTTGCATATATAAGTAACAATGAATGATAGAGACATAACACAATAGGTACCGGAAAGTGCGGTGCGATGCGAGCAGAGACATGCGCACGTAACGACGTCGTAGCACTGGCGAGAGTCTTAGTAGCACTAGCGGGGAGTCTTAGAAGCAACGATCGAGACGTTCACATAGCGTAACAGAGTATCGTAACACTAGTAGAGTCTTAGAAGCATTGATCGAGAGGCGTGCACATACGTAAAAGTGTCGTAGCACTAGCGAGGGTGCCAAAGCATTGATCAAGGCGTGCTGCCCATGTAGCGAAGTGTCATTAGCGAAGTCAATGACATTGAGCGAGGTGCCTATTCATTCACTATTCGGTCTTAAGCAGGCATACCATTATGTGTTTTAGAACTCGTTATATCATTCTTAATCCCATTAGCAAATGAGGACAAGAAACAATGTTTGCCCAAAGCTTCGCCTCGACTACGAGGTATAGAACATTTTTCATATAATTTTTATACTTGTACAAACTCTTTCATTCACTTATTAGGATCCTCATTAATCCAATGGATGATTATTAGAATTAACAGAAGAAAGGAACCAAAACAAGACTTACAGGTACGCTTAGGAGAAGCAATGCTACACCTAGGCGGACCAAAAATTAAAAAAACTTGGGCTCAGGTTTGCCTAGGCGTGCACTACTACGCCTAGGCGTAGGGGTGTTGAGCATAATGCAGAAATGCCCAGATTTAGACCTTTTCACCAGAAATTTCCTTCCAAACCAAAATCAACTCAATCAAAAATAAAAATAACCCATAAAACTAATCTTATAGCAACCAACAACACTTCTAATAGGATTTTTCCTACACAACTTAGACAAAGAGGGATTTCCATACATGAGTTCAAAACAATTCCATACAAGTTCCAAACAAAGGAGATGTTCCAAACCAACCAATATCAATTTCAAAACTAACCAATATCAAATTCCAAACCTGGATTTCTTTTCTTCTCTTCCTCCTTTCTCTCTTTTCTCCTCCGTAAAAGCCCTAGCCAAATGAGAAAAATCCCTTATCTATAAGACCATGTTTGGCCTTATACTAATTTTGACCCAAATTTTTCTTCTTTTCATTTTAGTCCTCCCACTTTCTTCTATTTACAAATCAACTTATTCATATTCTTATAATAACATATCATCTTTTCATCTTTTGTCTCTTGGGTCCTTAATTAGCAAATTACCAATTTACCATTCATACACAAATTTCTAGAAAATATAAATTTTACTTTTATTATACCCTAAACATATAATAAACTACTAGGGTATAATTTGGGATGTTACACGGCCTCATTCGGGGCCGCAAGGGTGAAGAAAGCAGACTTGTGGCTTTTGTAACTCATTTTGTAAAAATTTTGGAGCAAACTAGTTTTGGCATGTACTTTTATGTAAGAGAGTTATAACTGAACTCATATGGACTGTTTTTAAATTAGCCTTGCATGTTTTGTATGAATATAGATAAATGGACATGGTGTGGTCATTTCTTCCTCATAAATGGACCTAGTGTGGTCATTGTGTTATGTGGGCTCGGATGGAGTCATGTTATTATATTAATGCGGAGTTGAGTTTTAAGTAGAGCTCCTTGTACAAAGAGATACATTCGATTTTTGTTAAATTATGGATCGATAAATGGAACATAACGATTGTGGTATCGAGTTTTGATATCCGCAGGGACTTCGTTGGTTAATGGGTGATCAGCGAACGCAGTTCAGTTAATATCGCGACGGTATCGAGGCTTAGGCATCACGGTACCTAGGGCTTGATGGGCATGGGTCTGAACCATTGCATTCATTATGCATTTCATGTTTTATGCTCCGATATGCTATTGATTGCATGTTTATGTGTTATGTGAATTATATACATGGTAAAATGTATATGGAAAAAGAGGAACACTAGGGTTAGAAAACATAACCTTAGGGGTTCGAAAAAAGAATGAATATGATGGTTCGAGATGTTGATGTCTATTAGTGGTTGGCACATGCGCTACTAGTTAGACAAGGAGAGAAATCTCAAAGTTTAAACTTGATCCTCATTTTTTTGATGATATGTAAGACTCTATTAGCCTCGACATGTAGATGGAAAATCGGAAGATGTATGTAACTTATGCCTTCATCACCTCTTCTCTCTTATACTCATACCTTTAGTATTTATATATATATATATATATATATATATATCATATTCTCTCTTTCCTCTCTCTCTCTCTTCCTCTGCTCATCATACTCTGCACTCTTCTCTTCGCTTAACCTCCGTGGTGGACTCGCTCATGCTACCATCGACCGCTGACGATAAGCCTTCATAGAGCTATTAGTCTTTGCAACGCTACCATTGCCGCGATGGTGTTGCGTAGCCCCCATTGCCTGAGCTGGTGTTGTGAACAAGGAGCCAGTAACCTCAGGTTCAAAACACCATCCTTCAACTTCGGGGAGGAGGACCTAATGAGCGCTAATCATTGGTTCTGATGATCCGGAAAAAAAATCTTAGAGACTATGGAGATCACCTTCGACGCCACTAGGATAAAGTTAGCCGCATTCCATCTAGAGGGCGAATCCCAAGTGTGGTGGGATTGGGTCAATGCCTCAAGGAACTTGGAGGCAACGACATGGGAAGAGTTCCATGAGCTCTTCATAGGTAAATACTTCCCAACATTTGCTCGACATGCAAAATCTCGGGAGTTCCTAGACCTGAAACAAGGGACGATGACACTGCTCGAACAAGTGGCTAAGTTCATTGAATTAGCCCATTTCGCTGACAATTATGTGGCCACAGACATGGCCAAAGTGAGGCATCCGGGGTAAAATTGTGGGACTTCTCCTAAAAGACTTAGACTTGATGGTCAAGACAACTATAGCCATTGAGAGGGAGGAGGAGATGCACGGAACATCCGGGAGGCGGGTGTTAAAGATAAGAGGAATGAGAGCCAACCAATTTCTTCTAGCTCAGGGAAGAAGCAGAGGACTTCTACTCCGTAAGGGTTTTTGGGACAGGGCCGCAGCTATCAAAACCAAGGCCAAGGTCAAGCATCCTAAGGTGGGAGATACTTGGGGCTCTGGCTTGACGAGGCATGTTTCCCTGCTTACACCAGCTTTAGACATGAAAGCGGGGGATTGCCCTCAGAGGCAAGGATCCCAGAGTTTTGGGACACCCTAATCTCAGTCATCAGTAGGACGTTCACAGACTCAATTTGTTCCTTCCTACCCCACCATAGGGCGATTACCAATCGAGTCTTGCTGGCCCTACTACCATAATCGGTCGGATGGGCCGGGCATAGGTGGTCGTGGCTAGGACTCTGAAATCGGGGACCGGTGTTTACGCCATCACACCTCAGGTGGGCTTACGGATCAGGTCGATAATTCGGAGTACATTTTCCTCTCTACGCTTAATGGGATATTGTTATTTGAGTTCTGGTGCATCTCATTTCAGCTATTACTTTTCCATCATGTATGGAAGATTTGGGCTTAGAGGCTGAAACCTTGGAAGAGCCACTACATGTGAGTTCTCCCCTAGGAGCTAGGGTGAACGTTGATAAAATATGTTAGGGTTGTAAGTTAGAGATCTCGGGGATTCTACTCAATATGGACCTTAAGGTCATGGACATGTCAAAGTTTGATGTCATCCTTGGGATGGATGGTCTAGTGCCCACGATGAGTGTTAGGAATCAACAAAATTTGTATCTATACAGGATTCTCACCTATGTCAAACTCTTTATGATGCCTCAGTAGCCTGGAAGTCGAACTTCGAGAGGACTGAGTTTCTTCTTATAAGTCACGATTGATTGAAATTAGTGTTTCACTTTGGTTGGGGTTTTGGTAAAAAGCATTGAGGTTGATGGCTTCAAAACTCATAGCTGCAAGTAAAGTGTAAAAAGAACTCCTTGAAGTTTCGGACCAGGCTTGAGGTTCTAAAGGTAAGCTAATAATATCACCAGGTCAGCACCCTCTCAGCGGTAGGAAGGTGACTATAGTCATTTCTTGAAGGGATCTAGGTTTAGCTCTCTATGGTCCACCAAGTTTCCTTCCTAGTATCGACATTTATGACCCATTAATGTTTCAAAGCGGTTAGGACCATCGCATTTGGATCTAACTGCGAGAGCTAAATAACGCTAATTGAGCCGGTGGATCTGGCAATAAGTATCAGACCTTGAAAACTGCCATGTACTAGCACGCTTAAGTGCATCCACGGGGATTCGAACCCACGTGTGAAGTGCGAAACATAAATGAATAGATGTACAGCGCGTTGGTAGCAGGAAGGATAATGTATTGCCTCAAACCTTTAACCTAGTGGTCCTCCTCTTCAAGGATAAAGGAGGTTTAGCCAAGCATCCCTTGAGTTGTCATTCTCAAAGGGTGTTTGGCAGGTGAGAAAATGCGAGAAAGGGAGAGAAAGTGACAGAAAATTGCACGAGTGGGAAAATTTGAAAGCTTTGGCGCGATTTTGTGATAGACTAAAGGACTAATTATTACATAAGCTTAGTAGAGCTTATATAATACTGAGTCAAAGAAATTATAAAGTATGAAAGAACAAAGTACATTAAGGTCATTTTGGTAAAAGCCACGAAATAAAGAATTAGCGATCGACCACAGTATACGGGGCAGCACGCGAAATTTTGCGGGTTGTGAAGAAATTCGCAACACACGGGGAATTTCGCAGTTCACGAGAATTCGACGGAGTTCTGAAGTCCGATCATTGGTAAAAAGCCACAAAATGCAGGTGGCGGTCAACACGGCGCTCTGGGGCAACTGCGAAATCGGGTTCTGCGAGAATTTTCATAACCACTAAAGAAGTACTGTTGCTCTTCTCTCTTGCATTTGCTCCAATTTAGCCACGATTTGCACATGCGCGGCGCCGAGGTTCGGCTGGTTCATCGTATTTGAATCTGACATGAAGAATATGGTGTAATTGGATATAAATCTCACACAAAAAATATCCTAATATTGATCATCCTCATGGGACCTTAATGTATCGATTCAGGGTTACCCAGTTGATTGCTTTACAAAATGCCAAACCTGCAATAAGCAGGAAAGCAAAAACAACACTATTTGGGCATAATGCTCTTGACCAACATTGCTGGTCCTTACGATGACGAAGGGAAGAAGCGGATAAGTTATGCTAATGCGAAAGGGGATGGTATTTTCCAAGTGTATCAGACCAGTAATGCCCTTCCCCTCGTGTGAATGATTGAGACCACCTTTTGATAACTAGCTTGGGAGAACCCATCTCTCTGAGACGAGTTTGGAAGAGTATCTATCCCCGAGAAATATTCTCACTCCTACAGAAATCTAAAAATGTTATGTGATCAGTTTTCCAGTGATAACTGTAAAGTATCTCCCCCGACGATTCTTTGTAAAATCCTAGCACCTTGACCTTTAAATAACTGCAGTTTCCACTCTTTTGTCATATTCTTTTTGTATCGTAGGATCTGTGTTGAATCTGACTTCTCACCTCGCATCAAATGCTCTTGGGGTCATGCGATGACTCCCAGCCAAGCTAGGCAGGGCATCAAGTCGCCGAGATCCTCGACCCTTCTTTCTCTGGTTCTACTAGACTACGAGAAGAATTCAAAATTCGGCACCCTCGACTTCAAGCCTTACCCGTCCACCCATGGCGAGCAGCTAAGTCGGTGGCTCCCGACCCGACTGAGTGTAGACCCTCGATTTTGCCCCTCGACACTTGTATTTATCCTATGGTGTCACACTCACCCATCGTTCTCATATAACACCATTAGGGCCTTTTTGGAAACGAATGCGTCTACGAGGCCTCGGGTAGGCTTGTATGTGGTCGGATTAACGAGTGCGCATGTAGTTCACTTTATAGTGTCATCATGGCCTATTTTTTTAGTTATTGGCATCGTACAGGAAGCAAGTGGGGCCCACGTTTTAGCTCAATCAAAGTTTATTAGAGTATGTCAAATTTAGAGCACTTGAGCTTGTTTCGATCATATCTCCCTTGTCCGAACTCAGAATTGTTCACTGTTTGTTTTGTTGGATTCCTTATTTGCCAAGGAGGTTTCTGTTAAAAATTCATAATTTTTGTCAATCGTTCACTAATCGGTCTGGACTAGTTCATCAAGGCAAAGAGACGATACTACACTGTTTTGGGGTGATTGGGTGAGCACTCCTCCTTGTTTCGATCATATCTCCCTCATCCGGACTTGGAATGGTGCACCGCTTTTTTTTTTTTGCTCTCCTTATTCTTCAGGGAACATTCTAATGTACTCTATATTTTCCTCAACCGTGATGGACTGGTTGGCATCCGGGTTCAACCTAAGAATGGATACCATGGAGCGCCACAGGATTTCGGGAGCCAAAATCCTATATGGTTCGGGCCCATAAGCTCCAGCTCGACCATGGGCAGTATTGTGGGTCCATTGTGGCCTTAGCTTAATACATGCAGCCCAATTTATGAACATATGGATACTGTGGTGAAGTAAGCTAAAACTTAAGATATTCACTGCATGGAAAATGAGGAGAGGAGTTAATGGGAATGTTTTCCGAGACTGACAACTCTTTTCAAAGCTTGAAGGCGGAAAACACCAGGTAGGCTAAGAAGCTGAGGTGGGGAATCGGTACAAAAAGAGAGAAAGATCAAAGCGGAAGTGACCTTTGGAGGGGCACTTTTCCGGGCTCGGACGCACATTTGATGATTTTTCTCGGATGCTTAGCTTAGTTTCTTTTCTGCGTTTTGTGGAAGAGGTAAGAAATAGACCCTGGCTCCACTCTATTCTTTAAGGGATATTCTGACTAAATTTTATGTTTTTCCTCAACCATTTGAACCGGTTTTCACGCTCATACGTGAGAGCCGGTTCAACAGTTTCTGCTGGGCAGTCCCGGTTTTAGAAAACAACGACAGCCGGTTGGTTCCCTCACTCTATCCGAGCCGAGAATCAATCACTGCTGCCGGCTAGATTCCTGACTCCTTGAGAAAGGTTCTGACCATTTTGAGAATTATTCCCAACCGGCTCAACTGGTTAGGAAACCGATCACTTGGTTCATGAAGTTCAGTTTTTTAGAAAAGCAGTTTGGGTAGTCTGCTTTGTTTGTGCTGTCCTTTCGGGGTCATCTTGAGTCTAATTGCACTGCTTGTCTTGTTAGGATTCCTGACTCTGTGAGAAAAGTTCTGACAAGTTTGAGATCTTTTCTCAATAGCCAGATTGGCTGGGAAACCGGAATGGAGCCGGTCTATCAAGTTAGGTTTTCCTAATGGCAAGCTTAGTAGTCTCGCTTGTTTTGTGTTGGCCTCGCCATTCGAGTTGGAATTGCACCTGCTTGTCTTGTTAGATTCCTGACTCTGTGAGAAAAGTTATGACAATTTTGAGATCTTTTCAACAGTATATAGACTGGTTAAAAACCGAATGGATCCGGTTCATTGGGTTAGGTTTTCCAATGGCAATAGTAGTCTCGCTGGTTTGTGCTGTCTTGGTCATTCGAGTCGGAATTGCACCCGCTTGGCTTGTTAGATTTCTAACTCTGTGAGAAAAGTTCTGACAAGTTTGAGATCTTTCTCACCAGTCTAGACTGGTTGGGAAACTGAATGAGCCGTCTATCAAGAAGCTCCTAATGGCAAGCCAGGGTAGTTTGCTTTGTTTGTGCTGGCTCGTCATTCCTCTCATTCGAGTCTGAATTGAACCTGTCGTCTTGGTTAGATCTCTGACTTTGTAAGGAAGGTTCTGTAAAGTTTTGAGATCTTTTCTCAACCGGCTAGACCGGTTGGGAAACCGAATGAGCCGGTTCATTGGGTTAGGTTTCCTAGAATGGCAAACTTTGATAGTTTGCTTTGCTCTCAGAGCCAGCTTCGTCATTCTGAGTCGGAATTGCACTCGCTTGTCTCATAGATTCTTGACTCTGTGAGAAAAGTTTGACAAGTTTGAGATCTTTTGCAAACAGTCTAGACAGGTTGGGAAACCGAATGAGCTTATTCATTAGGTTAGGGTTTTCTCCAAATGGCAAAGCTTGGGTACTTTGTTTTGTTTATATCGTTCTCGTCATTCAGAATGTAATTGCACTCCCTGCTTATTTTGTTGATTCCTGACTCTATCGTGAATTTTCTAACAAATTTTCAGAATTTTTCAAATGTTTGACTTGTTGAGAACCGTCCAACCTAAGCAGTACATACCTTTCATGAGCAGCCCCTATTTTAGCATGTTTCGCCCGACCCATATGGCAGGCTCTTAGTCGCTTCCAAGGAACATGTAGGCTTACTTTAGGGTCTGAGTTCAGTTTTGCCAAAACAAAGGGGTAGTGGGCAATGTGGGATTTGTAAGTATGGCTTGGCTTTGTGGGATTTAAAGGAATGTACAAGTAAGTAAACCACTTACCTCCTTTCACCGCTCTTTCTTTTTGGTAATGGATCCAATATTCGGTTTAAACGCATGATGTACGATGTATTATTCGCCTCACCTATTCTTGTCAGTGGCATGGCTAGTGGACCTCTTGTGTACATGCTTAGCGTTGGTATTTGTATTCATATGCCTACATGGTGTTTGGATTTTGACATTTGTGATGGTTTGAGCCTTTGACCGACTTTATGCGCCGCTTGGCTGGGGTCCACAACTGGGCGACTGGGCTGGGAACGAACCTGCACTCGGTTTCACAGGAGATCAAGCTCGAACTTGATAGTATATCACACATGGCCTCTCGATAAGGAGGCTCTTGGGTTACATAGATAATTCATGATCATACACTTGATTGGTATTTGGCTTGCATTTCCAGATTTGTTGGATGTCAGGTGTTCAACGTCGACCATAAAGATGCTTTCTCATTATTAATTGGTATCTAGCTATAACATTTGGGATTAAGCTTAGAGGATCAGAATGTGTGTAGATTTTGTGATAGGCTTGCTCTTTGTGCATGATTGTTTGTTGCATGACTGCTCCTTCCCTGCATGATCAAGCCATTGGCCAGGTTTGCGGGGGCATGTGTGTATCCCCATTCAATCACGAGTCTGGTCCCGCCCATTCCCGTGATCGCTTATGTCGTTGGGAGTTATTCCCAAATGCTCGCTCTGAATGTTGTTGCTAGGGTTTGGAATAGGTCTAGCATAAGGGCCATATTTGATGTATGGGAGCACTATGGAGATGACTGATGCCTGAGCAATGAAGACCCGTATAGCTCGAGCTAGATTTCACGGATACATGCGTGGGCCAAGTGTGTCACTCTTTGATCAAGGATTAGGATCTCAGGGTCAGGTATCCTCGTGGGTACGGGCCATATAGCCTTAGACTCGCTCTTCTCTTTGTTAGCTTCGGTTTCATCTTACCCCTAAGGTATTACCATGTCGACCCGTCCCGCATGTGGAGCCATTTATCATATTAGATGTTAACATCACATGTCAGCTCATTCCCTAGAGGATTTCTATCAGGATTGCATAATTGAGCTGATTTCCCATTGATAGTCACTTGGACCTATATGCCTTCTTTACTTCTTCCAGGATTATTGATTAAGAACGACCTGGGTTCCCGAGCTTGAATCTTGATCGGAGGTAGACTTGTTAGAGATTCAGATCCACATACCGGCTGTAATGCACATCAAATCATGTAGATATGGACTCTAAGTACGCTTATCGTCGACGCCAATTCGAGATTACCGATACTCGCTTGCATCTCGAGATGCTATATCAGACTCGGACAGAGGATTGATGGGCATCAGCCCAACCATTGCCACCTCCCTCGGGAGCACCCGCATGACTCTACCCCACCTCCACCACCACCACCATCATCTGGACCCACTGTACAGCAGGAATACACAGTTCCACCTCCACCACCCCCACCATTATCTGGACCCACTGTACACAGACTACAGCTTCCACCCTCCACCACCACCATTGGTTCAATCACTCACAGGTCGGAGCTTTGTCTCACATGGTCAGACCGAGACCATGCCACACTCGCTGTGACCCCGCACCACCATTGATGACACTCGTGCCCGCACGATAGGATCGGTGCTGCAGGATCAGCCCCAGATGTTTCGATGGAGTTATAAGTTGGGACTGATATGACTAATCTTCTGCTGGCACTTTGCCAATTGAGTTCCGCATGCCGGACATTGAGAGGTACACTGAATAGGGTGCCCCCGTATTCACTTGCAGTTATACAACGCTGTTATGCGCGGGCATAGATTGGATAAGGCACAGATGATCATGCTTTTTCCTCTGTCGCTGAGTGGTGCCGCCATTGGTTCAGATCATCGACCCCTTCGAGGCGTAGACACGGGTCGATTTGGGACAAGAGTTTATCGTATTAACATTATTTTAATAATCGTAGTGGACGATCCCTGAGAGAGAGCTAGAGGCCCTCGGTGCGCAGGCCTGATGAGTCAATCACTTCATTTATCTCCGATGGAGGGAGAAGATAGTACGCATTATAGATGCACCCTCGAGTGCGACGATCAGCATGATTACGATAGTCTTCACTCGCTCAGCATCTCACGGGTATCCCATGCATGCACTTTGATCATTGGTTCAGCCCTTTATGGCATTGGAGGAGGCATATCTAGAGGATTATTGGTAGACTCTTCCCTTCGCACTCTAAGGAAGAAGCGCGTGGTCGGGACCCGCACCATCGATGTCGCGCCACGGCATGACAGACACAGTCCCCACGCCACCCTCCGCTTCGGCGCGCCGTAGACACCTCACTGCACGATAGTATGACTGCATTGCACTGGGCCTAATTCTTCAGCCGGTCAGCCTACTTTTCTACATTTGCCACCACACCCAAGATATGTTACACAGCGCCTCGGGAGGCCACTTGTACAAGATCATCACAGCATAGAGCACCGCCTCCGCCGAGGTCGTCTGTGCAGCTTTTACACACAACTCGGGATGCCACTGAGTCGAGCATTTCAAAGATTGGTTGAAGGGGGTTTGATTATTCCACTACCACCTAGACCACCACTACAGCCTACCCCACCCAGATTCAGGGCAGATCTTCACCGTGCTTATCATCAAAGAGCTGGTCATGATTACGTACAATTACGCCGTGACCAAGCACGCTATCTCAGACTTGATTGATCAAGGCTCGCTGATTTAGGACGCCCTTCCGTGACTACGCACTGCCACCCACTCATGACACTAGAGTCGCATCTACCCCTGGGTGTACATTTGATTGAGTATTCAAGAGATGAGATATTCATGACGGGATCGGGTCGAAGCTCCTTTCGCATCAGGTTTGACGACATCTTTTCGTACCAACTGGGCTACACCTTACTCTTTGCAGGCAGCGGAGGCAAAGGTCGCCATTGAAATCGAGATAGATCCCAAGAAGATTAAAGCATCAGATATCTAAGACTCTATTTCGGCCTGGGCCCCATTATGACTAGCCTGCCTGATAAGAGAGATTAAGGGCAATGTGATCATGTTCGTGCTTATCGGGAGGAAATAACCCGTGCATTTGGAAAAAGGGTCGTCAGAAGTTTCAAAAAGGCGACCTAGTCTTGAAGGTCCTCAGGGGATTGATCAACGACCCTAGAGGTAAGTTTAGACTGAATTGGAGCGGGCCTTATGTTATCCGAGATCTTACTCAAGAGGGAGCACTGCCGATAGAATTCGACGTAAATCGCGCTCACGGAGCCGTACCAATGTGGATCGCCTAAAGAAGTTTTATGCGTGAGATCATGGTCAGCTGATTAAGTGGCCATTACTTTGAGTAGCCATATTCCCTATTACACACCCATATGCATCGACATATCCTATCATAGCCCTTCGAGCCTCACGCGTTTTATTATACGGCCTATTCTTTCATTCAAATTTCTTGCATACTTTTTCTCTGACTGGTCAGCCCGCCCCGTGCGCTTTCATTTATTATTTGGATATGGAGCAGCTATGAGCATTGTGACATTCTTCGTTTGTTCTTTCTCGCATCATCGTCATTTTTCTTCTTTCCCCATTTTGCATTTTCATACCATCTATCTTTGAGTCTAGTTTCTATCATCTCTATTCGTTTCATATGATGATGACGTGCTCTCATCCCAGAGCTACCAGTCAGTCTAGTCACACCCTCTGCCCGCCCTATAGGTTTTGATCCGGGGATCTTAGGCTGAGGGACCATTCGGGACGAGGCCTCCCAGGCCCTTTCTAGCTGATCATATATGGCATCTCGACCTACTTTGGTGGTTCGACGCAAAACAAAAAAAAAAAAAAAAAAAAACAAAAACAAAAAAACAAAAAAAAAAAAAAAAAAAATAGTGTCTTGTTTGATATTCAAGTACTCATTTAGGCTCGAGAGATTTATTATTCCTCCGAGGGTCGAGTGCGCCATCACGATCTTCTTCATGGATCCGCAACACATCGGTACGAGGTCAGGTCGCTTCGCACTAGGTCCCCGATCATTACCGCATCACCACCAGAATTTTATACGACTTGCTTTGATTCTGACGCCCGGATAGTTGTTCGTCGTTGTCACACATTGCCACATTTGTATCCAGCTGCTTCGCTTTTATCCATTCATCATTTTTCTTATCCCTTTCAGTCTTCTTCTACTCTTATTGATCACTGCCTTCGCTTCTAGTTTAATATCCTTTTGGTGCATTCACTTGTCGTTTGACATTGTTCATTTGATGTCGGGTTGAGTCACCTTGCTCATGATTCTTTGATATTCGACATTGCGCGTGATAAGGGTTTGGCAGTATTTACTGCATTCGGGGCCTTTGTTTCCCATCATGTCATTCATCTTCTTCACCCCTACCAACATTACTTGGCCCGAGTCGTAAGACCACCCCGAGACCACTCGTGCTCGCTGGCAGCTTATACTTTACGTTCCGTCTACCGATCGAGTATTGATGTCGATTGTGTCTCCTGTTTCGGGAGTATCGAGGGTCACATATTGCTTCTCCATTCACTTTGTTTACCTCAAATCCATGATTAGATAATACATGATATGTAGAATTTGGGCCATTGATAACATCTTAGCTTCGATGCTTCACACATTCACACCGAGGCATATCTCCATCTTTCTCGCGGTTGGCTTCGCCTACGCATGTACACCGCAACCCATTTCATTTAGAGATGTTTTGGCATCAAAGTTTGAGTATGCTCTACATGCAAATTCTGCTTCTTCATACAAGATAAGCTTCTTCTAAGGGTCAGGTAAGATTTGCTCATATTCGTCAACTCAATAGGGGTGCACACTGGCGCACACCCCATATGTTGTCTGCTCGCTTGTTCGACAATCGGGTCTTCGAAATTTATTTCGTAGTTTTATCGAGGCACTTGCATATCGATGTGCACACCGGGCATACCCTATATCAACACATGGATATTAGATGTCAGGAAATAAAATGGATGATTTTTCACGAATGAATGATTGTGATGTTTTCAGCTCTCTGACTTTGACCGCATGTGCAGTTATGGGATTTTGATGGCATTGATACCCTAGACTGGGTCATAACCCCTTTTCTTTCACATGTGTCACATTTGTGAGGATTGTCCTGTGTGGGCGCACTCTCCTTCTTTCCATCTTCATAGCGTGTGTTTCAGGGTTTTTCTCGGCCATATTTTATTAGCACTTTCGACGTCACACTGTGGCATACCCTTTTGTCATCAAGGTCAAGATCTCAACTAAAGCATCCTAAGTTTCCCATTATGCTCTAGGTTTCTTTTTAGGGTCATCCCCATTCAGTTTAGTTCGTCTAGTATCTTAGTTTTGGCATCCCCTATCCCTTTTAATCCTGGTGGTTCTCCAAGACTTCGCTCCTGGATTCTACCCTTCTCCGATCCTTCTCCAGATTCATCCCGGCCCTTCTCCTGTACTCGCCCCGATCCCCTTCTCCCAGATTATCCCGGATCCTACCTTCCTAAGACTCACCCGAATTCTTACTCTTCTCCGATACTCGCTAGGATCCCACCTTCCTGCACTGATCTTACATTCCTGATCAGCCTCGAATCCCCTATTCTGACTGCCCGATCCCACCTTTCTCGTACTCACCCGATTTTACCTTCCTCCGATACTCTGATCCCACTTCCAGAGACTCACCCGATTTACCTTCCCAGACTCAGATCCCACATTTTCTGTGACTCTCCTGATCCCACCTTTTTCTGAGACTCACCTGATTTTACCTTCTCCGACACTCGCCTGATCCCACATTCTAAGATCACCCTGATCCCATTTCCCCACTCTCCCGGATCCTACCTTCCTGTAATCAAGATTTTCCCTTCCCTTGATCACCCTGATTTTACCTTCCAGACGCTCGGACATCTTTCTGTGACTCATCCTGATTCCAGCACCTTTCTAAGACTCATCGGGATTCTACCTTTCCCAGACTGTCCTGATTCAACCTTTCAAAGGTCGCTCGACCTTCTCTATATAGTCGTTCTGATCACTCCATCTCCCAGCATCATGCCCATTTTCTTTAAGTCCTCCTAACCTGAGGACTCCCTGTCTTCGTTAGTCCTGGCACTAAGTATGGACAAAATTGTTGGTCATCTTGGTTCTTCACTAGAGTTCATTTCACTCTTGCATCGCTTGCACTTCGCACCCACGATTCACTCGTTCATTCATTCTACTGAAGAGGGGCATATTTGTAGACCCTCAATTTTGCCCCTCAACACTTGTATTTATCCTATGGGTGTCACACTCACCCATCGTTCTCATAACACCATTAAAATTTTTAGGCTTAGTCTCCGTCTATGAGCCTCTGGGTGGGCTTGCTGTGGCTGGTCCGGGCTGAGTACCGTATGTAGTCTCACTTTATAGTGTCATCATGGCTTATTTTTTTAGTTATTGGCATCGTACATAGGAAGTGGGGCCCTCGAGGTTTTAGCTCAATCAAGTTTATTGTGAGTATGTCAAATTTGGAGCACTTTGAGCTTGTTTCGATCATATCTCCCTTGTCCCGAACTCGTAATTGTTCATCGTTTTGTTTGAGTTATCCCTTTATTTGCCAAGGAGTCATAATTTTTGTCAACCGTTTGACTAATCGGTTTGACTGGGTTCATCAAGGCAAAGACGCATAATGGCTAACGCTTTTTTTTGGGGTGATTTCTTCAAGACTCTCCCTTTGTTTCGACCATATCTCCTCATCCGTACTTGGAATGGTGCACCGTTTTTTTGGTCTCCTTATTTCAGGGAACATTCTATCGTGCCTGGCACTTTTCCTCAACCGGATGGACTCGGTTGGCATCCGGTTCAACCGGCTATTCAGCCACTTAGCGGAGCGCTGCTTTTTATGATTTTCGAGCCAAAACCTATACATGGTTCGGGCCCATAAGCTCCAAAACTCGACCATGGGCAGTATTTTGGGTCCATTAAATCTTGGCTTAAGTTATATGCAGCCCACCATGAATCCAAATGGATACTTGAGGTGAAACAAAGTCAAAACTTAAGATATTCAAATTTACATGGAAAATGAGGAGAGGAGTTAATGGGAAGCTATTTCGAGACTGATCAATCTTTTCAAAGCTTGAAGGAAACACTGCAGGCCTTTAAAACTGAGGTGGGGAATCGGTACAAAAGAGAGAAAGATCAAAGCGGAAGTGACCTTCGAGGGGCACTTTCCTGCCTGACGCATTTGATGATTTTTCTGATGCTTAGCTTAGTTTCTTTCTCGCTTTTGTGGAAGAGGTAAGAAATAGACCCCTCGCCCACTCTCTATTCTTAAGGGATATTCTGACTAAATTTATGTTTTTCTCAACTATTTGAACTCGTTTTCACGCCATACGTAGAGTTTCTGCCTCAACAGCTTTTTACCGGGTGAACTCAGCTTTAGAAACAACGGATTGTTTTGGTTGGTTCTCACTCATCCGAGCTGAGAATCAATCACCATTTGTTTTTTTAGATTCCTGAATCCTTGAGGAAGGTTCTGACCATTTTGAGAATTATTCTCAACCGGCTCAACTGGTTAGGAAACCTGACCATTCGTTCATGAAGTTCAGTTTTTGCAGCAAATTTTTGGGTAGTCCCCGCTTTGCTTGTGTTGGTTCTTGGTCATTCGGAGCCTAATCGCACCGCTTGTCTTGTTAGATCTTCGACCGCGAGGTTTCACAAGTTTGAGATCTTTTTCTCAACAGTCTAGACTGGCTGGGAAACCGAATGAGCCGGTTCATCGGGTTAGGTTTTCCTAATGGCGCTGGGGTAGTCCGCTTGTTTGCAGTTGGTTCTTGGTCATCTGGAAATGGAATTGCACGCTTGTCTTGTTAGATTCTGACTCGTGGAGAAAAGTTATGACAAGTTTGAGATCTTTTATCAACAGTATAGACTGGTTGGGAAACCGAATGAGCCGGTCTGATTGGGTTAGGTTCCTCCTAATGGCAAGCTGGGTAGCCGCTTTGTTTCAGGTTGGTTCTGGTCATTCGAGTCGAAATTGCACCCGTTTTGTCTTGTTGTGGATTCCTGAATCTGTGAGAAAAGCTCTGACAAGTTTAAGATCTTTCAATAGTCTAGACTGGTTGGGAAACTGAATGAGCCGGTTCATTGGGTTAGGTTTTCCCAATGGCAAGCCAGGCTCTGGTTTTGTTTAGCCAATCTCGTCATTCTCATTCGAGCCTGAATTGCACCCGTTTGTCTTGTTAGATTCTCACCTTTGTAAGGAAGGTTCTGGAATGTTTTGAGATCTTTTCTCAACCGGCTAGACTGGTTGGGAAACCGAATGAGCCGCTCATCGGGTTAGGTTCTTCCTAATGGCAACTTGGGTAGTTTTGCTTTGTTTCAGGTTAAGCTTGGTCATTCGAAAGTCGGAATTGCACTGGCTTGTCTTGTTAGATTCCTGACTCTGTGAGAAAAGTCTACGCTTAGATCTTTTCGCAAATAGCCTAGACAGGTTGGGAAACCAGTCTGAGCCACACCATTAAGAAGCTTTTCGAAATGGCAACTGGGTACTTTGCTTTGTTTATATTGGTTCGTCATTCGTAAATGTAATTGTACTCCGTTTGTTTTGTTGATTCCCGACTGCCAGAAATTTCAACTAATTTTCAGAATTTTTCACCGTTTGGACTTGTTGAGAACCGATTCAACCGGTTGCAGTAAGATACCATGGGCACTCTATTTTAGCATGTTTCAAATTCCGAATATATTACTACAGGTTTTAGTCAGCCCCAAGGAACATGTAGTCTGACTTTTAGGGTCTGAGTTCAGTTTCGCTCTGAACAAAGCGGGTAGTGGGCAATGTGGGACGGTAAGTATGGTTTGGTTTGTGGGATTTTAAAGGAACGTGTGCTAAAGTAAGCAAACCACTTTACCTCCCTTTCTTCGGGCCCGCTTCTCTTTTGGTACTGGATCCAATATTTGGTTTTAAACTATGATGTATGATGTATTATTTGCCCTACTCATTCCCTCGCCGTGCATGGCTGGGGACCCTGCACATGCTTAGGCGTTGGTATTTGTATTCATATGCGCATGGTAAGCCTGGATTGACATTTGTGATGCATCTGTACCCTTGACCGACTCCTTATGCAACATTGGCTAGGGGTCCACACTAAGCCTTGTATAATCGTGTTTTAAAGACTTTCACTGCAAAAACCCTTCTAGACCGTGCTCAGTTTCAAGGTAAAGTGTCGCGGCTTTTCTCCTCTCTTTCTTTCCTTTTTCTTTTTCTTTCTTTTCTTTTCTTTTCTTCTTTTATTTTGGAAGACATATCGCCTTCTATTCTAGGGAACCAACCTTTACAGTGTGGTTAATGAAACTAAGGTAGTTCGCACGATAAGGAGTTATGCGCTTTCTCGTGTTATTACGTAAAACCTGATGTGCAATGCAGGTGTGGCTAGCTAAAGGTGGAAGAAAAGATTGAATATCGTAGACTCTAACCGACCAACCACTTAATCATGCATGGAACAAATCTAAAGATCTATGGCATTAGGGTGTTGTTTCAATTTCTCAACTTCAAGGATAGTAAACCACAAAAATTAAAAATGTTGCAAATGAAGTTAAGAAACTCGAACTGCCCGATATGTATACCACAAAAGTCACTAAATTCACCTTTTCAAAACATCTTTCTCAAAAAGAAGCAAAAAGCAAGCCGTTAAACATACAAAATGGGCTTTGCTTATACATGCAGTAGATTCGAGAAGTGTATAATAAACTGATATATACAGTATAAGAAAATCACTTCCTTCACTAACTCTCCCTCCACAAGCTGCATCATATCAATCGCAATGGGGTGTGGATTGGAAAGGTAGTGGAGGAAGTGCAACCTCCTCAAATAAGAGGTCAATAAGAGGGGAGTCCTCTACCGACGGCTGAGGTGTCGCCGACCGAAATGGTCAGCAATCGCTGCAGCCGGTAGCACATCTGGTGGGTCTCGCAGGCTGGGCGGAGGAGGTGTCAGTCCCGCCGGAGTAGGAGCGAAGCGCCCGAGCAAGGTGTACATATAGGAGATCGTAGGCACTCCAGTGACTCGATTTCAGACAGGACGGCCCCGACTCGTATCATTAGTATGGCGCTGGTCTGAGCCATGGCAGCCTCAGTCCTAGTCATCCTATCCGCTAAGGCTGCATGGGCAATCACAAATGATGCCGATGTTGCCGAGAATGTGCGGATTGCATCCATGCTGGTCAAAAAGTCCCGGGTGGAGATGGTGATAGATCATCGAGGTTTAGCGGAAGTGCCTACCAACAACATCTGAAACGGGCAGCCTGGCATGGTGGTCGAGGGGCAGTGAGGGACAAGATGGCACAAGAACCGGAGGCACTGGAGCAGTGGTAGCCGGAGCTGGGGAGGCTGGAGCCTGAGGCTCCTCAATGTGCTCTATATTACAATGGGTCCTCGTGTGGAATATCTATGAACCGGGCTGGTCCCCCTAGCCAGGTCCGGAGGCGACAGATGATAGGAACAGGGCATAGTGTGCCATCGATCAACTAAGAAGGGACGACCTCAACCCGACGGCTTCTCCCAATCTAGGCCCTGGGAAGATGTGATATGCTCTAAAGACTGGCACAAGAGCCCGTGGAATACTGTGAGGCGTGGACTCAAACACAGAACTCCTCGTAATGGACCTCATTCCCGAACGGAACAAGGATGTCATAATAAGCTCTGATGGGCTGAACCAGAAGCCCTCTGATATGCGGTATAAGGCCTTCAAGATGGCTCCTCTCCTCTGAACTATATGCTGGAGCGGGAAAAGATTAGATCGTAAAATGTGGTCTATAATACGCATGCGCTACGGGAGCTGCCTCCTGAACAGAATCGTCCCGGAGGTAGTGTCCCCGGAGAGAAGACGGACCATCTCCCTGGGCTAGGGATGGGGTCACTGCCTATAAGCTGCCGAGTTGACGAGTACCACCGACGGATTAAAAGTAGCTGTGATGTCAGAGTTCCGAGTACTTCGCCAACCACAATGGAGAAATGAAGAGTCGTTTGGCCAGCCGTGCCTCGGATGTCATCGTGTGGAAGAACTCAATGACCACCCGAGGGTAGAAAAACTGACGAGATGTTATGAATGGCTTCAGGGAGTACTATTGCACTAGGAGCATCGAAGTTCCCGGGAGCTCCTGGTCTCAAGAAAGTCCGAGATCATACGAACCTGATGTAGATCCCTCTCACGTAATCGCATTCCCTGTATCAGGTTGCAAGGGAAATACGGGTCGCCTTTATGATAAGAGGCCGGACAAGTCCAGATGTGGTGGACTCCAGAATGCCCTGATGGGGTGGTGGATCGTGGGCTCAAGCCTCGACCGCTGACTCCCCTGCCTGAGGTTCCGGCTCTCTCGACTAGTCTCTATGACGAGTGCAAAACTCATCTATGTTTTATCGCCTCACATGCTATTTTGTGCATTTAATATCCATATTCATGTAAAACTCATAAAATTTCTCTAAACTTGGTTTTGTAGGATTATTGATGAAAAGCAAGCGATTTGGCAAGAAATGAGCAATATATTTCCAGTTAAGAGTCAATCGAGAGTCTCACAAGGTGCTACTGAAAGATGAATTTTTATGTACCATCTGGAACATCAAAATGGTTCAAATTCACCATGGCTGCATTCTACATTCAAAGATCTTTCCCAACGAGTACCTACACGCCCAAATCCGGAAGTTAAAATGAAGAAGTTATGGCCCCTGGCTGTCGAGAAGAAAACAGTCATTGCCAGAAATGGTGTCGCGACAGAAGGCAGGTCGCTGACAGAAGTGGTGTCGCGACAGTAAAATGGTGTCGCTATTGCGGAAATGGTGTCGCGACAGAAGCCGGTGTCACGGCTTAAAATGGTGTCGCGGGACAGAAATGGTGTCGCGAGCGTAAAACCCGTGGTCGCGACCAAAAAGTCGCAGAACCCAAAAGGCCGAAATTTGATATTTCACCTAATTTCGCTTCTCCATTTCACCCTAAGGACCATATATATACTGCTTTTGTGGGTAAAGCAGGCAAGTGAAGATCGAGAGCCCTCTCATGGGGTTTCTCTCTCTAGACTCCGCCATTTTTCCAGCTTTTCGTAGATTTTGATTGTTTTAGATTTTAGAGTGGTTTTTGCAGCGCATTTTTATTTCTATTAAAGAGATTTCGGTGTCAGACAACAGAGGATTCAGATTTTCACTAAGGTTCAGATTAAAGATTGAAGCTAAGAATCGATTTTCTCTCTCATGGGTTTTCTCTAAACCGCCCATTTTCTTGGTTTTTGTCGCATATTTTATTTTTAATATATCTTAGAGTAGTTTTAGAGCAAGCATTTTTATTTAATAAGAGATTTTTGCCGCACTCGATATTCAATTTCTTTATCAGTTGAGAGAAGATTGAAGCTCAAACTAGATTTTTCTTCTTTCTCGATTTCTTTCTTCATTTTCTTACTTTGCTTGATTAAGGATGATCGAATTCAAAGAATGGAACATTAAACACCCTCTGGGTTGGGTTTAATTGTTGAATATTTAGATTTGCGCTTTTCGCTTATTTTCAGGTTCAACACTCGAATTTATATAATTTGCACTGTCTATATAATGAATTGCTCTAATATTAGTAGCTTATACCCAAAAGAGCCGTATCTTTGCTTTGATTCCAGGAGGCCCTCCGAAAGGACACAAAGATGGAGATTCCGAGAGTAAAGAGCTGTGAACTTAGGGTATGTTAGACTAATATCTTGGAACTAATGAACTCTGAAAAATTATTTCTTGATAGATCACTAATTTACTCACAAAGAGGATTAATTAGACGATGTATCAATTTAGTTGATCGAGGTTTCTCCTTAGTCTCGATGAAAGGATTCGATCCCGTTAGCAAAGATCTAATCAAGGAGATAGAAAATTTTATTAGATTTGAAGAATGATCTAGATACTTTCAATTACATCGGGAGTATAGGCTTGCATTTTCCTGCCTTTTAGGGCAAGAATTCTTTTCACCCAAAGAAATGAACAGAAGTATTGAAAAAAGAAAACAATCAAATCTTAAAGAGAGCCAAATTTTACAAGTAGCTATTTGCACCCATTTGTCCTAAGGAATATGGTGTTGATAGAAATGTACAGTAGTGGGAGAAATCCGAGCTATACTACATTGCTCCCTTGACAAATCTAGCATTCAACTCACAAATGTTGTACTTTTCATGGGAAATGCAAACTGCTTTGTAAATAATTATCCCCATCCCTAGTGACTCTCTTCATATCTTTTAGAATTTAAGTAGTTTGCTTATTTGGTAGATTTTTAGATTAGTTTTAAATCAATTTTGCTTTCTTCAATTAAATTGATTTTATTCGACATCCTACTGGGTCGCCTAAATAAATAAGAGCCCTTGTAACTGCATGGTCAACTCCAATTGGGAGAGGAACCTCCAATCCTCAAAGTGCTGGTATTTATATCCTAATTCTGTAGTCCACTTTATTACTTGTATGACCCGTGTACTTGCGGTAAGGGGTTGAGTGTTGGTAATACTTTTCATTTTAGTTTTTGAGTATACTTACTTTTGTTTCAAACTTGCTGAGTATTTACCATTCAATTCTTGACCATTCACATTATACATCAATTCGTCAATCTTAACACCCTACTGCCAGCCTAGGATGATGGGGCAAAGGGGGCTAACCCGAGTGTGGTAATGACAGGCATCGAAGAGAGCCCACAAATGTGATCGCTCGGTGGGCAACAAGGCGAACAAGGCTACTGCAGATTGAGTCGCCGGGGCAACAATAAGAAGTACAAGGTTGCCGAGCAACAAATAAGATGGCGGGAATGGAGTGGCAGGAGGCGCAAAGGATCTGGGAGGAGGAATCGCAACCTAGGCCTGAAGTGTTGCCCACTATGGGTCTTCACCATGGTCAGCTGTGAGGAGGAGAGGGAGGTGGTAGGGAATTTCAAACAGAATGGAGATTTGAAATGAAATGGGAAGGGTGGAGGCTTATATGAGGTAAGGGGGTAAGTGAAAGGTCTCGCTTCACCACGGCAGCCAAGTGCCTATTAAATGGCCGGGTTAAAAGAAAATGCAAAATTTAGAAGGTCAGCAGGGAAGATGAAAGGGCGGTGGAGACGAACAAAGGCAACCTACTTAAATTTCAACCTACGAAATTCCACTGTGTCATAAAACGGTAACTCGAAATTTCCAAGCTCAAACTCCGCACTCCCACCCCACTCGTAACACCTCGCAAAACCAAAAATTATTAGAAGATGTTTTCTTAAAAGAGAAAATTTGAAAAGGTGGAAAACAAACCAAACAACAAGGACACAAAAGATTACAAAATGAAGTAATTGAACTTGACTTCCCGAGATACCGCTGTCACTCCCAACGTGTGGCCGTGAGAGCTACGAGGGTCAAGGAGGGGATTTCCTCCCGTTCCGTTGAGTGTTGCTCGCATATGGCTTCAGCCTTTAGCCATCACCTTGAACACCGATTGTTCGCATCGAAAGGCTCCACGAACCATTGTGGTAAACTTTGACGGTGAATGCCCTAATCCATCTCTTGGATGAAGCTCGCTCTAGAAAGCAGGGAGCTTCGGGTCAGCAATACTGGGTCCCCTTTGAAAGTCACTGCAGCCATCATTGATCATGCCACCCTTCAAATTCCATCTTGCTATTTTTGAGTCAGAAGCACTTCATTTCTCGCCTCTTCTGCAGCCGCTGATATCGAGGGAGCCTGAGACCAAATACTCTACCCATGTCTAAGTTCAATTTTTTACTGCCCACCAAGCCTTGTATTCAATTTCCACAGGCAGGTGGCAGGCTTTGCCATAAACCAGCGATATGAGACATGCCCAGAATGGTCTCAGAGGGCTGTCCCGTATGCCCGTAGAGAGTCTAACCTGCAAGGCACCAACCCTTTCGCGCCAATTCACCACTTTCTACTCGGCATTGCCTCGATCTCTCTCGCTTAGTTCAACCCACCACTACCGGGAGCCGTATGGGGTGGCTACTTTACGCCGACACCATACTTAGCGAGCAGGCTCAAAAGGTTTGTCAAGTAGTAAAATGCGAACCTCCATCACTAATTATGGCTTTAGGACCCCAATCTAGAGAATATATTCTCCTTCAAGAATTTCGCACACCCCAAGGTCTTGGCCTATATGAACTCCGTCTAACCCACTCGACACATAGTCAACTCCCACCAAATGTGTAGGTATCTAAGGGAGGAAGGGAATGGTCTCATGAAATCGATCCCCCATACGTCGAAAAGGTCAACTACCAAAATCAGGTTTAAAGGCATCATGTGACGGCGAGAAATCTTCCCCAACCTCGCATTCGGCTGCGATTCCTCTCGTACATGGTACGGGCATCCTCAAAAGAGAGGGCTGAAACTGCAGATCGAGCACCTTCCTAGCTGGGAAGCAAGTGGCCTCCATGTGCATTCTCATGGCAAGGATCGAGGATTCCCCGGGTTGCTCGCTTAGGCACACACCTTCTAATTATCCTGTCGGCACAAAGATTCAGACAAGAATAGTTCCTTGACAAATACTTCAAAAGTGCTATATTTCGAGCCCTATTTATTATAGGTTTTCAGTGCTTTTCGTATACTAATCATTCTAATTAACTCCGATTTATTACATTAAGGTCCCTACTATTCTACCTGACGCATTTTAAGGCAAATTCTTGCAGCTTTTGTGAGCTAATCATGCCAACATTGTCGAAGTCGATCCAAGATGAAGAACTCGAGTCAAACTCAACATCATACATCAGAGACCAAGAGGAAAGAAGCAGCAGAAAAGTTATAAGAAATAAGAAAAAAAGAGGATGCAAGGGATGCAGGGGCCGGAAGCAGGAACCCAATGAACAAAGGATGAACAAAGTGAAGCCAAAATTCGCCACGCCGAATTTTCGCTATCATAGTGAATTTTATGATAGCTTAGTATCGGCATAGCTTAAAATTTCAATTTTCGCTATGCCTATAGCTTTTCGCCATGATAGCGAATTTTCATTATCATATTAAATTTCGCTATGATAGCTAAAATCACCGTGCATAAATAAAAATCATGTCTCTATTTTTGATCCAAACGACTCGCTTTTGGTTTTCTCCTTCTACCCTTGTAATAGTTTTTGTTTTGGTTTGTTTTTGTAATTTTTGCTCGCACACTATATGCTAGAGTCAAGGTTTGTAAAGGAATCAACATCACAATAAATTTTTGGGGCTTTCAGCCTGCTTTCCCGCTGCTTCATTTTCTTCCCCTTTCTTTTCTATTTTCTTAGTTGCCAAACACCCTCCAAGGATGACAACTTGGAGGATGAGCGGCTAAAACCCTTCCTCCTTGAAGGAAAAGGCTGCTGGGGGTAGGATCCGTGTTCCCGAGGTTCCCTCGCTTCACGTTGTGTATCCACCGCCACTACCGGTTCCCTTTCTCTAACCGTAGGTTTTTATCCCTTCGAATCTCCTTTAATGGATATTTGGTAAGCTTTAGGTACAAAGGGATTCTTATTGTTAGATCCACCGATATTCATTAGTTACCCTATGACCCATTGAAAGTGGGAGTCCAGAGACTCATTCTTCACTCCGGTTTATGACCACCGATGGGCGCGAGGATGCCATTTTTTCAAAAGGATAAATATTTTTGGGTTAGTTTTTAAAGCTAAATGAAGATCCGGTTCGGGAGATGACTATATGTCATCCTCCCCAACGCGAGGAAATAACCCCGAGGACCTCTCAGTGACCAGTAACTCAACCCCAATGACCTAAAACTTCAAGGAGTTCTATTTTACATTTTATTTTATTTTATTTTCAGTTTGTCAACCATTACACCCCCTGTTTTTATCACCACTTTAAAATCCAAACCAAATTCACCATTTTTTACTTCACTTAAATCATTTGTATGAAGAAAACCTATCCCTGTGTTCTAATTCTAGACCACTATACTAAGCAAAGAGTTTGACTACGCAGTAGGAGGAACTTAGGATATAAATTTTGTTGATTCCGGATCACCCTAACAGGGCATCGAATCGCCTCCTCCAATAATAGGAGTGAATTTTTGCAAAGAAGAATTTTTGTCTCATTTCCACCCTCGGTAGCCCCTATAGCCAAGTAATTTACAATGTGAGCATACCAAGGTGCCTCCTCAACTAGGAGCAATGACTCCTCAGGGAACTCATCATTGATCGGAGGGTTGTGAGTGTTGTGTGCAATTGTTAATCTCGAGAGGTGATCAGCAACAACATTTTCCACACCCTGTCTCCCGATTTGTGTTAAACTTCGCAAAGAATAGAACTCCACCGATAAGCCTTAGCCTTAGCATTTTGTTTGGTGAGTGTGTATTTCAAGGCCGAAAGTGATCCGTGAATACTATGGTCCAACCCAACCGTATATGCCTGAAATTTGTCTAAGGCATAGACCACGCGCAGCTCCTTCGTGGTCAGCAATTCCTCTATGCCTCATTCAAAGGTCTTAGTTTGTGCTAATAATAGACCACATAAGGCTTTCCTTCTTCCCTTTGTCCGAGAACTGCTCCAATGGCCATATCGCTATCATCACACATCACTTTGAAGGGTAATTTCCAGTTAGGGGCTCTCACTATAGGTGTAGTGGTCAAATAGGCTTTAAGCTCCTCAAAGCTCTGCAAACAGATCCCAAATAAATTTGGCATCTTTTCCAGTTAGCTTGTACAGAGGTTTTGGCAATTTTGAGAAGTCCATGATGAACTCCTTTAGAAGCCTCGTATGCTCCTAAGAATCATTTTCTTTACGCCTTGATGTTTGTGGGAGAAGGCGCTTAAAATCAAGTCGATTTTTGCCTTATCAACTTCGATCCCTTTTCAAATAATACGCCTAAGATATTCCCGGGTCGACCATAAAATGGCATTTCTCCTAGTTCAAAAACCAGTGTTTTTCTATACAACTAAGTAAGTAAGAGATGCTTCAGTTGATTAGGCATTCTTCAAAGCTCCCCCCATAGATTGTAATGTCATCCATGTGAACCTCCATAATGCGCTCTACCAAATCACTGAAAATACTGAGCATACAACACTGAAATGTGGCAGGGGCATTACACAGGCCAAAGGGAATTCTCCTGTATGCATATGTGCCAAATGGGCATGTGAAAGTGGTCTTTTCCTAGTCTTCTGCAGCAATTTCAATTTGAAAGTATCCTGAATAGCCATCTAGGAAACAAGTAGGCGGCCACTGTAAATCCTCTCAAGAAGCTGATCCATGAAGGGTAGAGGGAAGTGATCCATCCTAGTCACCTCATTTAGCCTTCTATAATCAATACATACCCTCCAACCCGTGGTAAGGCGGGTGGGCATCTCCTCTCCTTTTTCATTATGCACCGTGGTTACCTCGATTTCTTAGGCACCACCTAGGTTGGACTCACCCAGGTGCTATTTGATATGGGGTAGATGATACCAACCTGCAGTAGCTTTAGTACTTCAGCTCTAACCACTTCTTGCATATGTGGGTTCAAATTGGTGGGTTGCCTTATCGACTTGCTCCCCACCTCTAGGTAGATGTGATGGGGTGCAAACTCGGCTAATACCTTCAATCGCATCTTCCACCCTATGGCTCGCTTGCTCTCCTCAGATGTGCAAGAAACTACCTTCCTGTGAGGTGCTGAGTAGGGATGAAATGGCAATTGGACACTACTCCTGCTCTTCCAAATAGGCATATTTCAACTCCACAGGCAACGGTTTGAGCTCCAATTTCTGGGGTTCACTGGTTCCTTCCTCAATTATCAAAGACATAATTTCTTGTTTTTTTCTCCATTGCCCCTGCACAAGTTTCATGTCTTAGGCTTCTTGTCGCCTTCTCCCAACACTCGCCCGCTTCTTCGCCAAAAATCCTCGTGATCTTCTCTCGTTGGTCACCAGCTCCACCAGGATTGTCAATGATGCAACTTTCTTCCGAGCCATCTTCCATTGGTTGCATGTGCTTTACCAAGTGGAAAGATGCCGAGTTCAAGGGTCAGTGTTTCGAAGGTGAGTCAGAGATAACACCATTTCAAGAATTGATAACGTATCGAGGCCAAGAATGGTCTCCGGATGATAGGCACATAGTTGGCCCCTTGCACCGGTTCAGATCAAGTACAACAAAATCCATTGATAGTAGAATTGTCCACTGGATGAGAACATCTTCCATCACCTTGCGGTATCTTGATGGATCTATCTGCAAGAAACAATGTGATGGAGGTGGGATTTAGTTCTCCCAACCCGAGCTGCTTGTACATCGAATAGGGAAGGAGATTCACACTTGCACCCAAGTCTAGCAACACCTTTTCTACTCAAGTTCCTCCAATATTTACGGAGATGGTTGGACAACCCGGATCTTTGTACTTCACTGGAGTCTTGCATTGGATGATAGCACTGACTTGTTCAATCGTAGGTTCTCTTTGCCAACATCTCAACCTCTTTTCACTGCATACAAGTCCTTCAAAATTTTGCATAAAGGGACTTGTTTGATCATGCCAAGGTGGATGTCGACTTTACTTGCCTCAAGACTTCAAAGATTTTCAACCCGATTAATAGCCTTCTTTTAGCTTTGAAGGCTTAGTGAAAAGGTGGGAGGTGTTATTTTTTCACAATCTTTGATCACCACCCTCCGTCTAATTTCTTCGCCTTCCCGGGCCTTGATCAACAGCTGCGGCCGGGGCTAGTCAGCTCTTCACACTTCTCAATGTGATGATCGCTTAACTTCATCCACCGAGAATTCAACTCACCCGGAAGAGCTCACTTCATGCAGCCTCCTCGATTTGGTCAGGTCCGAGAGGAATTTCCTTTCCCGCACCTCGCCGCTGATCGATAGTCTCTGAGATTGAATACCGCAGTTATCATATTTTTTTGGGGAAATTTCGCCTAGTAAGTCATGCTTTTGAGAAATTTCGAGTGTGATTAAGCCATTTTCTTATTGAGTGTGCTTTCCACCGTGTCAATTCTTTGACTGGCCTGGGCATTCACTGCCTTTTGTTCCTCCACAAAGTTACCCACCACCTTGCCTCCCTAAGTTCATAATAGCTTGTTCAACTCGGAGATGAAGATGGTGGTGGTCAGGGCTAGCCGAGGATCCATGTTGCCATGCCACAGTTTATACATAGGTGGAGGAGGTTTGGTTTCCGTGTGAGAGGCTCGGGGTGGTTCCTCCAAATGGGCCAGGTATTGCTATATGTGTCAGTGGCTGGTGGCTTGTATCGCCCACTACATTGGCTTCCTGTTCCACCACAAAGCCCTCTACCGAAGGCACACTCGGGCAATGCTCTTTGGTACTCATCAGAATCTACAATCAAGCATGTCACAGCATGTATGCCCCCGCCACGCTCGACCTCATGCTAATTCCTCATTTCAAGCTCTTCCAACCTCCTAGCCAAGGTGGACAACTTTTCTTTTGTCTCCATGTCCTCTAAGAGCGAGTATATGCCTCCCTTTATTCGGGTGGTGGCCTCATCCCTATTCCTACTTCCCTGGATTCGCTCATCCTAAGCTTTTCGAGGTTTCGAAGCATAGTTGAGGGAAGTCCATGGCTTCATCCGATTCTTACTCGTGAAACCCTCCACACATAGTCTCCAATAATTGTTTCATGGCGTAATATTATCTCCATCATAGAAGGGTATTGACTAACATCCATGTATCAAAGCCACAAAGCAAGTGCACCGATGAGCCTATATGATCTTCCCAACACCGGTAGAACTTCATTATCATGGGCCGCAAATGTATAAATTGCCTTCAAATCAAGAACCGTGTGCAACAAGAACTTTTTCAAAAACTGCTGCTTGATTGCTTGGTCGGATGGTTCTTGGCCTTAGAGAATTAAGCTAAATTTTGGCTTTGTCTTTGAGGGTTAAGGGAAAGGCCTTCAGCTTAAGCAAATCCATATCAATTGCACCCTCCACAAAAGTTGTGCAAACTTCCTCAAACTCTCGGATGTGTGTGTATGGATTCTCATTTTCCATACCATGGAAGGTTAGGAACAGGGACACTAAATAAGGCCCGACAACTACATCTTCTGTAGGAGGTATAATGCATGAGGCTGCACTCACCCTTGGTGGGTGTATATGGTCCCTCATTGACATGTAGGCATTGGGGTTTCTTGGTATCCCCTGCTGACTTTATTGCTCCTCAGGTGGAGGCTCCATTTGTTCAGTGTTTAGGCTCACTTCACAACCCTGCTCCTATGGGACAGCTCTAATGCACTGCGGTGTTCCTATCGGGATTGCATAAAGTCATCGGCTTGACATAAGACCACGACCTGAAAACAAAAACAAGGCTACCTAGAAATGTTATTTAATAATTTAAAGAATAAGCAGAAATTTAGTCTGAATGAGTATAAAAATTAAATCAACTATGATGGCGCTAGAAATAAAAATAAATCAAAAAGTGTTTGGGATTCACTAATACTTGTGATGAGAATCCACAAGTTCCATAGTCACCACTTGCTAAGGCACCATCGAAGCGACGGCGCCATTTGGTCGTGCCACGAGTATATGTTAAGGAATCAACAAATTTGTATCCTTGGATTCCTCTCTTGTCGTAGCCAAGCTACTTTGCAATATAGTGGCCTAGAATTCGAACTCAAGGATGGGTTTTCTTCATGCTAAATGAGTGTGATTGATTAGAGTGGTGTTTCCACTTTGGATTTGGGGTTTTGGTAAAAGCAGTGAGGTTAGTGGCTTATAAAAGCCCAGTATGCGCCAGAAATAAAGTGTAAAAGAACTCCTTGAAGTTTCGGACCACTGGGCTTATGGTTCTAAGGTAATTGTCTCGGGTCCTTTTTAAATCATGCAGGAGATGACCTGAGTCATTTCTTGAGCGGATCTAGGTTTGGCTATAAAAAGCTGAACCGCTTAAAGTTTATTCCTAGTATCTGACATTTATGACCCATTAATGTTTCAAGCGATTAGGACCATCCATTTGGATCTAACACACGAGGGGAAGCTAATAAATGGAAGAACTAATTGAGCATCGAGTGGATCTATGATAAGTATCCACTGAGCCTTGAAAGCTTGCCAAGTACTAGCCACTCAGGGTACATCACAGGGATACA
This sequence comes from Tetrastigma voinierianum, assembly GCA_016808115.1. Taxonomy (NCBI): domain Eukaryota; kingdom Viridiplantae; phylum Streptophyta; class Magnoliopsida; order Vitales; family Vitaceae; genus Tetrastigma; species Tetrastigma voinierianum. Next base: position 113,770 of record JAEQBH010003343.1, on the reverse strand, counting down.
AATCCAACGAGTGAGATGTAGAAACATAAATGATAATAGATGTCTGCGTTGGTAACAGGGGACAGTGTATTACCTCAAACCTTTAACCCGAGTGGTCCTCTCTTACGAGGATAAAGGGAGGTTTGTAAGAATCCCTTGAGTTGTCATCCTCAAAGGGTGTTTGGCAGGTGAGAAAATGCGAGAAAGGGAGAGAAAGTGACAGAAAATTGCACACGGAGGGAAAGCTGAAAGCTTTGGTTCTAATTTTATTGATAGACTAAAGATTTAACATTACATGAGCTTGGTAGGCTTATATAGTGCTTTCGAGTCGAGAAATTATAAAGTATGAAGAACAAAATTACATGGAGTCATTTGGTAAAAGCAACGAAATACGATTGACGGTGACCGATACACGGCAACTGCGAAATTCGGCGGGTTGCGAAAGTGACGGGTTGTGAAATTTCGCAACAACTGAAATTCTTTACTCTTCTCTCATACGCATTTTAGCTCCAATTGCCTTACGATTTGCACACTCCCGACGAGTTAAATCGAGTTCATGCTCTTGAATGACATAGAAGAATATGGTGTAATTGGAATGCAAAGTATCCGCGCCGATTCCCGGTCAGGCCGTTAGGCGAATCAGAAGCGGGTTCGGTGCGAAACCATATACTGGGACTTCTTACTTTTTTTTTTTTTTTTCCAAAGCTGAACTTATATCCATGGTGTACCGTGGTTTTATTAACCAACAATCATTTGTTTACAAATGAACTTCTGCAAGATGGTATCATCAAATTTATACATATTTACTAAGTCCCAATTTACGATACAAATACATACATATACATATCTATCCTGAACACTCGGAGATCGGAGCAGTGCTGGTAGGCACCTATCACTGAGATGGCCCACATCTTGCTGGTATGGAATATGCATCCTCTTTATCTCCTCTTCGATTACCTACACGGTTAGTTTGCCGTCTTCAAGCTTTACGCTTAGTGGGAACATATAATTGATAACGACCCGATAAATAATGTCCCGGAGTCACTATCTTTTACATTTGCTTTTACTTATGCATATAACGAAGCCTATTCTTATGTGACTTCACTCATCTCATATTATACATGTAGATTTTATTCTTTTTCGATTCCTTATCATTATCTTGTTCATATTACTTCCCTTTGTGTCATATGCTACAGTTGTAACTCATATATACTACATGCATAATGAATCAATCATATTAAGTAAACTTATACGTATACAATGTGATTCGGAACAAATCAAGTCATATCCAATTTCATACGAGGTTCAAATCGGACTAATACCAATACATATTAGACTCTTATCAATATCACGGCCAGGTACGGCATTAATCAACTCCCTTTAGCAATTATGTTTCATGATCTGGGATGCCCGTTTAAAACATTTTGTTTCGTTATATTAAAATTTCAATTTCAAAAGTGTCGCGACCCGAATCCCCGACTTGACCCGGTTGGCGGATCCAAGCTAGAGCCCGGTTTACTCCGACATTTTCAATCAAAACATTTTGTTTCGTTTTATTAAATTTTATTTTCAAAAGTCTTCGCTGACAGAATCCAGGCTTGACGGGTTGGCGGATCAAAGCTAGGCCAGTTTACTCCGACATTTTTCAATTATCTTTTAAAACATATTTGTTTATGTTATTCCATTTTAAACTTTTTAATTATAAAGCACTTCTATTCGGGCAATCCCATGTCATTTACAAATAATACCTTTTTTACTATGTATAATGTAAAAGATACTTATACAAATACACTTTCAATACCACGTTTCGATTGTTCGGTTTGTGATTCCATATAACTATAAATTCGAGCATCCCACGGCGATTCAGTTGGTGAATTTACTGCACATTTGTCATTCGATAGTAATGTGGTTTCACGATGATAATGCCGTCTCACATATGTTATAGGGTCGACATTCACGGCCAGTTCGGTTGTTGAATCTTATCATTTGTCGATGATACAGCAATGTGGTTTCCATTTAACAATTACCATTTCACATATGGCTATAGAATTACGACATTCGGCCAGTTAGGTTGGTGAATCTGTCACATTTGTCATTCGGTAGCAATGTGATTTCCATTTAACAATTACCATTTCGCCTGGCTGTAATTACGACATTCCGCGGCGATTAGGTTGGTGAATCATCGCATTTTGTCATTAAGTAGCAATGCGATTTCCATTTAACAATTCACCATTTCATATGGCTATAAATTGGCGTTCACGATGGGTCGGTTGGTGAATCACATCGCATTTGTCATTCGGTAGCAATGTGATTTCGCATTAGACAAATACGATTTACCTTCATGGCGAATTACATTTGAGTGAATCCGTCGCTAGCCGGTCATTTCAATGATACATTTCAAATCAATTTACTTTTATGCAGTAATTTCTCTTATCGTTCAAATACATGCACACATGCATACGTGTGACAAACATTTCGAATAACAATCATTCAAATCAATATATATATACTTATATATATATTTACAATTAACACATTCATAGCAGATCCTGATCGCATTTTGTCTTCCTATCATTTATAACATAACTTAAACATTTTCAAATAACAATCATTCAAATCAATATATATATGCCCATATATATTTCACAATTAGCATTCATAGTAGATCCCTTAATCACATTTCAGATTCCATTATCTCTTTCGTATTATCTTTTTCAAAGAATATACTCTCAATCTAATAATACTCATTTCACATATTCGTTCATATACTCATTTATATAACAGTTTACTACTCCAGTTCCGTATACTCATTTATGTATATCATTCCTTATATTCACTCCGCATTGTACTCATTTCTATACTCATTCATGTGTACTCCGTTCATACTCTGTATTCACATATTCCATCATGTGCTCATTTCCTATCCACTATCATTTTATTATCATTTTTTGATTATATGCTGATAATAATCATATATCATTTAACCACTTTACGTGTTCATGACATATTTGCCTGTGTTCACATCATGTTTCAATTCATTTCATTTTCATTTTCCATAATCATTTCATGTTTCATGAACACATCTATACATTTTTCGGTTTCTACATTTCCTTGTTTCATACCTATTACATATGGCACTTCATATTCTTAGTAGTATGATGTCTATGGAATCACCTCATTCATATATTCTTATTCTATATGAATCTACTTTACTTAGGAATTGGAATCAATCCAATGGATCATCAAACTAAAGTTATGGCATTTTCCTTATAAACTAATTAGTTGCAATTACCTTTGGGGATAGTTTGTATTGCTCATTCACTGTGGTCTTAACTCCATATTTAACTCTAGGTCTTTGTACTCTTTTAAAGCTAAGGTGCTAAGGGTTCTATTCCAACTGGAATCAGATTGAACCAGAAACTCCAAATTATGTTCTAAATAATAGGACTACTCTATGTTCAAAGCTGGAACCAGAATTTAGCTTGCACATGGCCCCACTTTGAGTGCAGTTTTGGGCCTCTTAGAGCCAGAATTTGAAGATGCCTATTCTTTAAGTTTGGTTCTCCTTGAAGTCTATTTTACGTAGCCACTTGAATCACTCAAATCGGATAAGAAATGAGGAAGTTATGGCCAAAATATGAAAACTGGTCGAAACAGGAAAACTGAGCAGGTGTACCAGTACATGTCTAGCATATAGGTACAATTAATAAAAATGACCGAGAATGCAAAGTGTACCAGTACACAGAGTTCAAATTGTACACATTCAAGTCTCGAAAAGTGCCCGAGAATGTGTATTTTCTCCCCTTTTCCTTCACTTTCATCCATGGATCCCTTTCTCTTCTACACACACAAGTGTTTCAATTCACCTTGGAATCTCTTTTTATACTCAAATTATCAGCAATACATATCTATCTTCCAGAATAACATGATTTTCTCCCAAAAACAATAATTAATATAGGTTATAACCCATACACATACCAAATACACAAATTTATTGGGGTTTGTTCTAACCCAACCCCTTTACTTTGCAATTAAACCGGAAATCCAACCTCAAAGGGAGGACTCCATGTTTTCTTTTACATTTGGGGTTTTACCCACCTTACTCCCATTAATCTTTTGGGTTAGGATGAAATCCTATCAAACCCTAGAAAGAAATCAATTACCAACAAGAAACTCATGTTGGGATGAACTTTTATCAAACCCTAGGTTTGGGGCAAACCATTAACCAAACAAAACCAAGGATCCATTACGAAAATCGAGTTCCATGCACTCGAGGTTAGTAGTTCCATACCTTTGAATCCTTCTTGGACTCCTCCTTAACTGCATCTCTTCTCTTCTTCTTCTCTTCCCTCTTCCTCTTCCTTCTTCCCTCCCATACCATCTCATCATTCACGTTTTTGGTCTCTCAAAATGAGAGACCGTGCTCTTGTTGTGCCTTTTTGCTAAGGCCATGTTTTGGCCTTGACATTTACAAAACATTTTCTCATTTTGCATAAGCCTTTTATCCTCTTCTATTCTCAACAATTTAACACACATTTATACTTTGGCATATATATCTTTTCACAATTTTCATAATTTCATATCAACTTATTGATTTATGCCATTTATGTCCTCAATTGGTAAATTACGTTTTTACCCTTGGCTTTATTATTAATTCCGGGTCTCTCATTTTATTTCCCGAAAATTTCTATTTATCTTATAATATACCCTAAACAAGTCCGAAAACTACTAGGGTATTTTTCGGGGTGTTACAAAAACTACAAAAAATATCCATAAAATATGTCAATAGTATAGCCGGGACCTTAATGTATCAATTGGGTTATTTAAGTTGATTAGCACACAAAAAGTGCTCAAAACGCAATAAAACGCGGGGCTTAGAAGGAAAATAGCACTATTGGGGCCTTAATCAATGGCACAGTTGGCTGCCGGTGTCATTGATTGTGATCGTAAGAAGATTCTGCTTACGCTGAGATGGTATTTGTTTTATGTTTAGGGGGATAAGCCGCGATGTTTGCAATGCGTGTATGCGACTCTAGATAGCACGGGCGGTTGATGGGTTGGTGACAAAGCCTTACCTGGAGGGCGAGGTGAGACGGGAGTTGGGTCTACCTCGAGGTGGTTTGTAAGTATAGGGGATGTTTTTAGGATGAACTCACAGGGATTACCTCCATAGGATGTAGACTTAACTATTGAGTTGCACCCTGGTACATCTCCTATTTCTATGACTCTACATAGAATGACACCTACTGAGTTACAAGAACTTAAAGTCCAATTACAAGAATTGCTGGACAGGGGTTTTATTAGACCAAGCACTTCACCTTAGGGCACTCTGGTATTGTTTGCTAAGAAGAAGGACAAGACCCTTCGGCTATGAATAGACTACTACAATTGAATACGGTTACTATCAAGAATAGGTACCATTTTCCAAGGATTGATGATTTATTTGATTAACTGAGAGGGGCACGGGTTTACTCTAAGATAAATCTCCGCACCAATTACCATTAGTTGAGGGTTAGGAAGGCAGATATCCTTGAGACGGCGTTTAGGGCCCAGCGATATGGGCATTTTGAGTTCACGGTGATGCCGACCCGGATTGATGAATGCTCGTGACATTCATGGATCTCATGCATAGGGTGTTCTAACCTTACCTAGATTAGTTCGTTGTGGTCTTCATTAACAACATCTTGATCTACTCCAAGTCTGAGGAGGAGCATAAGGGTCACTTGAGGATTGTTCTCTAGGCCTTGAGAGGCCATCAGTTGTATGTCAAATTGTAAAACCCAGGTAAATTTGAATTTTTCAGAAAAATGGCAAAACGGTAAATTGTCGCTATAGTACAGGTTGTCAACCTGAAAATTTTATAAATCTCAGATTACGAAACAGACTTCACCGTTGGATTTGTCTTGCAAAATCTAGTTACCTAGAAGAATTTCGTCAAATTCCTAGACAATTGAAATTTTCACGTTTTTCAAGGCGATAGTGTCAATGAACCAAAAAACAGGATTTTTGGGAAATTTTCAAAATTTGGGAAATAATTTAAGTAAATTTCATTTTAAAGTAATTTGAACTTAAACCGGGACAAAATATATCGTTTCGGGGCATAAACGGACCCGAACGAGTCGTGACCCGTGGCGCGACATGGGCCAAGCAATTAAACCCGTGGCGTGGCGCTACGTGGGCAAAATAAAGAAAGATCACAACTTTCTTTCTTTCTGTTCCAATGTGAGAGAAAAAGGGAGAGGAAGTGAGCTTTCAAAACTTCTCTCTAAGATCTACGAATATCGGTTAGTCGGAATTCGACGAATATCGGTTAGTCGGAATTCGACGAATATCGGTTAGTCAGAATTCGTCGAGCAAAGAACAAAAGTTCATCTCCTCGACGAGGGCTACGTGTGGGTACCAAAAACATGGGATTTTGCCTAGGATTCAAGCGAGGAGTTCAGGAAATCAAAGGTTTTGGGTTTAGGAAGTGTCCACGGGAATTTCTAGAGTTTTTTCTACTCTCCAAGAGGTAGGGATCCTTCCTACTAGGGTTTATTTTCCATTCTATGGGCTGTTTGGTTGAGTTTTAATGCCCTAAGGGGCTGTTGTATTTTCCCTAAAAATTGTTTGGAAAAATAATGAATTATGGGAATAGTGCCCTGTTTTGACCCTATATGATGTCCAGTTTTTGGGGCTGATTTTTGGTTAGAAAAAGTGACAATTTGGACTAGTATCCTTCAATGAAATTGTAGCTCTATTTGAGAACTTGATGTTAGGCTTTTGAATCACCCAAATTAGACCTCTATAACCCAAGTTATGGTCCATTTCCAGGCGCCACGAGGTGCATACATTTTGAAGCAACCTCTTGTCCAGTTTTGGGCGGTTTCGGTTGGGAAAAAAAATGAGAATTTGGATTAGTATCCTTCAAGAAAATTGTAGCTCTATCTAAGAAATTGATGTTAGGCTTTTGAATCACCCAAATTGGACCTTTATAACTCAAGTTATGGTTCATTTTTCGGGACTACTATAGCTTAGGTTGTTTAATGATTTGTGTCCAGATTTTGGGACTGTTAGGGGACTAGTTTTCTAAACCGAGTTCAGAACTATCCTGTGGTTTGTTATGGCATTTGGTGCTGCAGGTTTGGGTTTTTCTTGCTTTGTCAAAAAGGTGATGTGGATTGTTTTGTGGGCATTGCTTATGCCACAATTGATAAAGGGTACCAAGTTATCCTTGCTTGTATGATTGATACTTGGTGTTAATATATGCTTGAGATGAATGAAAAGTGAATAACTTGTTTATTATATTGTGAAGCATGTTGAGATATATGTGTTAGACATATGGAAATTAAATGTGAATAATTATATGTATTAAATATGATTATCCATGATACTTGGCATGAAGTGTGATTTTGAATTGTTGCACATGGCATTCATTGTGCATGTAGCATGAGATACATGCAATGGCATTGCATTGCATTTATACACGGGACATCGCATGACATGGGTGTGAGTGCATGGTAGAGATCGACATTGTGTTTGGTGTTCGATGGTATGTCGTGAGTACATGGTAGATCGACACTGTGTTTGGTGTTCGATGGTGGGCTCGATAAAATGGGATAACATCCAAAATGAGTCTCACGGTCGCATAAAAGAAAAAGGAAATGAAAAATATGTGTGTTGGGTATAGCAAGTAGGGATAGATACCCCCTCGAGTGAAAAACCCGGTATTCTTGGTTAGACATATGTATCCAGTGATGAAAGTTCGTAAAAGTGTCGGAAGGTGTGCGAAGCCTGCTATGAGACCCCGGAAATTCGCTACCCACAAAAACACACGAGACTTGGTAAAAACAAGTGAATATCGGAATTTGTCCAATGGATTTTGACTTATAAAACAAAAAGCTTTTGTTTTGGAAAATGAAATTAACACTGCGTTTGGTGTTGATTATGCGGCTCAAAAAACGGGACAATGTCCAAATTGAGTCGCACAGTTTGAAAATGGAAAATGAAATTATGTGTCGGGTGAAAGCTCCTTTATCTTTTTGGTTACACATATGGATCCATTAGTGAAAGCCTGTAAAAGTGTGGGAAGGTTTGCGAAGCCTATGGTGGGAGTCGTGGGACCCCAAAAAATTTGCCACCCATAAAAGACACATGGATTTTTGAAAACAAATGATCATTGAGGTGAACATCCAAAAAGCTTTTGGTTTGAAAAGCAGATATTGTTTGTAAGATGATGCATTGGATGTAATCCAAGAATGATGGATTTATCAACGCATTGGTTTTTCGGCATTGTGTGATAGGGAGTCGGTTAGGACTAGGGTTTGATGGAGTCGGTGAGGACTCGGTACATGTGGGTTATAGTGAGTTCATCATTCATGGCATGTAAATTCCATTCTAGTTTTGCATAATCTTGATTGGAATGTGTTTTTTTTTTTTTTTTTTTTTTTGTGACATGTGTGCATGTGCACTTAGGTGGGTAGCCTCTGTAGGAGTTTACTCTCTTTGGGTATTGCTCACTTATCGTGAGACCTCTTTTCGGTGCTGTGAGAGTGTGCGAGGAGGCAGTGCTCGCTCAAATCATGCATTATGAAGAAAGACGGGTTGTGGCTTTGGTTCTTAGTTTTGTAAAATATATTAGAACAAACTGTTTTGATATATGTTTTTGTGTAAAGAATATTGTAATTAAAATCTTAAGGACTATGGTATATTATAGCCTTGTGCATTATGTTTTGGTATGGATAAATGGACCCTATGTGGTCATTTTTACTCGTAAATGGACCCGGAGAGGTCATGATATAATATTTGGCTCCGGATGGGCCATGCTTTATTATCATTTAGTACGGGTTGTATTTTGGGTAGAAGAGCTCCTGTGCAGACTGCATCCGATTTTGTTAAATTATGGGTCCGTGGGGGACCCAATAGTGTCTGTTGTCGGGTACCGACATCCCTGAAGTTTTATGCGAGTTGACGGTTGGTCAACGGACCCCACAGGGTTTTGGGCGTCGCCTGGAGTCGATGAGTGTGATTTTTGGCTTACTAATGTGAAATTCTTGAGATATGGTGTTGAGAAGCCCATTGGAGTGCCCAAACACTCATTCTAAGCAAGGTTAGTGAAGTTTGGGATTAGTTTCATATATATGACTTCACTTTTATTACTTTTCTAATGTTTAGTTTGTATTAGGTTTTTGCAGGAAAAGTACTATAAATGGAGCCTTGTAGGAGCCTTGGAGAACAATGGTGCAGAAATCAGCCCAACGTCGCGACGTTGCGAGAAAGACTCAAGAAACCTTATCTCGTGAAGAAGCTATAAAAGGAAGGGGAGAATCCAATTTTGGGAGTTCAAAAATCGTTTGCAGTGCTAGGGTTTGAAGAACTTGGATATGAAATAGAGGAAAGGAGACTTGAAGGCCTGTCTTAGAGAAAGAGAGACTTGAAGAATCCGGGAGACCGTCATTCCTTCGATCTTTGAAGTTTTCTCTATCCTTATTATTAAGACTTGCTTTTCTTTTGTAATGGAACAGAACATCATGAGGTTTTAATTTCGTGGTTTAGGGTGTTGGTAGTGATTTGGACATGAATACTGTGTTAAAGTGTTGACCTTTCATAATTCCATTATCTTATATATTTGTTTTATCATTGCTTTCATACTTTGTTGAAATCAACATATTAATTTCTGATCAATCTTAATATGTGAGTGATTCTTTGTAAGATCTGAGAAGTGAATAAAGAATTAGACATAGTTGGGTTAACTTATTAAACTTGGTAATATAGGATTATCAATAATTAGGAGGCTTGGGAGTTCTTTGCGTTCCATGCAGCTTTAGTGCTTGGGTTGAGCCAAAGGAAGCGAAACCTAGTGATAAAGGGAGGTTAAATGACTTGTAGAAGGCTTTAATTACAATAGATAAGAACCACCTTGGAGAACATGTATACTAGATAATGGAATAGAACTGTAGCATTACATAGTAGGACTATCCAACAACACCAACACCTTAACCGTTTTGCACCCTTTTGATCATTCTTACGTCTAAAGCACACAGTTACATTAGTAGTAATTTAATCTGCTTTTATTTCCGCTTAGCCATCACGATTGCTAGTTTGAATATTAAAGAAGTATTATAATTTTGGTACTTAGCCCACTACGATTAAGGTTTTCCCTGTGGATCGATATTTATGCCGTGAATTACACTATATTACTTGACTAAGCGTATACTTATGCGATTGGTAAATTTCACTTCTTATTGCACATCCCACAAAAACCTGATCACGTAGCGCCTATCAAGTTTTGGCGCCATTGCGGGGATAATTGCATTTCCGCCGTGGTGTGTACTAATATCGATACTAAGTACTTCTTTGGTACTTGGACATTTGTTTTGGTTAATTTTTTGATACTTTATTTTTTCTTGGTTTTGTAGAAAGCTTGTAGGTACGTTAGGTTGTATAAGGCGGAATCCGGCACAATCTTATTCCTTTGGATCCCGAAATCGAGAGAACTTTGAAAGAATTACGAGGGACGAGAAGCGGTAGAATGGAGCAGGTACACATGGGACCCGATGGAAGATAATAAAGAAGGCGATGTTAGTTCGATTAAAAGGAGAGTATTATACACACCGCGATGCGGAAAATATGGATACTATGTTACCACCTATCGAGATTAAGGGTGTGGCATATGGTTATCCATGGATTAGGGACAGCGAATACAGCGTTGATTTGAAATTTAAAGTCCATGAGTCTCAGTTCTTTTGGATTCAGTTCTTTTGAACTGCTTTAGTGGAAGGATCCGATATATCTGAGATTGAGGTGTGATGGTAAATAACAGGAGGCAGCGACAGTGCTGTGAAACAGTTGTACCATTCCCACTGGAGGAGAAGTGACAGTGAGACTTCAAACAGTGGATTCAGTAACACTGTTGGATGACCTCTGACCAGCAGATTGCTTCTTTCTTGAAGAAAGGCGAAAAGTTGAGGTGGCGTGTGTTTTATGATGGGATCGTTACAACTAGTGTGGAGGAGAGATTCAAAGATTTGTTGAAAAATGCCCTCACCATAGTTTCACCAAATGGATGCAAGTCCATCATTTCTACAATGGTTTAAGTCGTCCCACTAGGACTCTTATCGATGCTTCTGCGGGAGGAGAGATTATGGGGAAGAATGAAGTGGAGGCAAATGAAGTGGAGGCTTATCAAATTCTTGAGAACATAGCATTTAATGATTGTCATTGGCTGCAGAGAGTAGCATAGAAGAAACCGGTGGGGTGTTGAGAAGCAAACATGTTCTGAAGCTTATGCGCTTTCGAGTGTCTACACTCTCAAAGCAACTACAAGCTTCTCAACAATTAGGTTCTTGATTATCTGTGCATAAAGTTGAAGAAAGCCCACTTGCATGCGAGCAATGTCATGGACCTCATCCCTTATCTCGATGCTAATGATGAGCCTTGATGGGAGATTTGATTGTTGAACAAGCTCAATATATGGCGAAGTTCCCTCAAAATCAGAACTTCAACCCATATGGTCAAAGTTACAATCCGGGGTGGAAGAACCATCCTAACTTTTCATGGAAATATCATAATGCGGGTAATCCTATGGAGCAAACCAAACCTCTCCAACCACCTCGAAGGAAGAAGTAAGTGCAGATCGAAAATGGAACTGATTGTTGATATGCATATATGTGAATATGATGAAGTCACATGATAAGTTCGAGAATGAGACTAGGACGTCTTTGAACAATCCAAGCAGCTCAACTCCACAGGGGAATTTGGGGTCTCGAATGGAGCTATTAGCCGTTATTGAGCGAGAAGCAATAAGGAAATGCACTTTAATACTTTAGAGTCGACCCGAGGAAAGAAGAAAGGAGCATTGCAAGATGTAACCCTTAGGGTGGTAAGACTTTGGGCGGCCGGTTGAGGCCCGAGAAAGAAGATTAAGACACCTGCGGGAAGTGAGAAGCGGTCATGAAGTCACGCGAAGATGCTGAAAGTTCTGAAGAAACTTGTCAGGATTCAACTAGAGAAAGTCGAGCCTTGAAAACCTTGCTTATAGGTAGGGAAACTGTTATCCTGTATCCATAAAGATTGAGGAAGAACATATTAGATAAGCAGTTTGGCAGGTTCATGGATATCTTTAAAAAGCTTCACATCAACATCCCATTTACTAAAGCACTTGAGCAAATGCCAGGATATGTGAAATTCATGAAGGACGTCTTGTCCAAGAAAAGGAAGTTGGGAGGTATGAAATTTGTCACTCTGTGTCGGAAGAATGTAGTGCTATATTGCAAAATAAGTTGCCACCTAAGTTGAAATAGGGTAACTTCACAATCCCATGTCTTTGTGTGAGATCACCCCGGTATTTGAAGAGCCTTGTGGCAGTCTTAATCTTATGTCATTAGTTGATCTTTAAGAAACTAAAATTGGGAGAAGCACGCCCTACTACAGTCACCTTGCAGTTAGCAAATCGGTCACTAACTCATCCGCGCGGTATCATAGAGGATGTGTTAGTGAAAGTGGACAAATTTATCTTTCCTGCTAATTTTATCATTCTAGACATGCAAGAAGATAAAGAGGTCTCAGTATCATGGATGACCGTTTTATGCAGGAGAGCGATGATTGATATGCAAGGGAGAACTCGGGTTGAAGAGTTTAAGAAGAGAGTGACATTCAATGTTTTCAATGCCATAAAGCATCCACCACGATAACGGCGAGTTGCTTCAGTGGATATGCTAGGAGGCTATAGTGTCTAGTGATTGGCTCGCCCGGAACCATTGGGTAGCACAACTCATGATGACACTTTCCTCTTGTGAGAAGATGAGACGATTCGAGTATGGCTTGGATGGATTCTTTCAGCTCGAATAGAAGAAAGTACTTTGAATCTTTGGGAGCTAGCCCAAGCCGATTAACTCCCTCTATTGAGAAACCCCCTATCGTGGAAGTGAAGCAACTCCCCAATCATTTGAGATACACTTATCTTGGGGAGGAATCTACACTACCAGTTCTCATTTCATCCTCCTCTACTAACATGGAGGAGGAGAAATTGTTAGAACCCTTAAAGGGCATAAGGAGCGATTGGATGGTCAGGGCGATATAAAGGGGATCGGGCCATCTATGTGTATGCACGGGGATGTGTGGAGGAAGATAATGGCCCAGCGGTGGATGCAAGGCAACTAAATCCTTGATGAAAGAGGTAGTTCGAATGAAGTGCTTAAATGGTTAGATGCGAGGTGACATACCCGTCTTTATTGATTCATGGGTGAGGCCATGTTGAATTGGTGCCCAAGAAGGAGACTACGGTGATAATAAATGAGAAAATGAAACTGCTCAGAGCCGGAAACGATTCACAGGATGGGGAGAATTTGTATTGACTACGGAGGCCGAACAAATTGACGAGAAAAATACCATTTCTACTTCCATTTATTGATCGGATGTTAGATAGACTTACTTGGGAATGAAGTATACAGCTACGGATGGATACTGGATTACCATAAAGATCACCATTGCTCAGGAAGATCGAAAGCCGCCTTCACATGCCATATGCGCTTTCGCTTTTCGGAGAATGCCATTTTAGGGGTACAAACAACGCTCCACCGGAACCTTCGGGGATGTATGATGTGATATTTTCGGACATGATCGAAAAATCCATTGAAGTCTTCATGGATGATTTCTCGGTGATTAGGTCTACATTTGATGGCCTCCATGTCGGCGTTGGTATTGAAAGGTGCATGGAAACGATTTAGTTTTAAATTGGGAATAGTGCCACTTTATGGTGAGAGAAGGCATAATATTGGGGCATCAGTATCGGAAGAGGTGGGGTTGGCTGAGGCCAAGATTGAGATCATAGAGAAGCGCCTCCTCCCACATGTTAAAGTGCGTAGTTTCCTTGGCCGTCAGGGTTTTTATGAGCGGCTCATCGAGATTTCTCGAGGTTTGAAAACCTTTGTCTAGTCTTCTTATGCAAGGTGTTAGTTTGATTCGATGAGCCATGCATGAATGCTTTTGAGTTCTTTGAAAAGAAGTTGACCTCATTTATAGTAATTAAACTCAGTTGGAATCTTCCATTTGAGCGTATGTGGCGATGACGATTTTACAATTGGGGTCGTTTTAGACAAAGAAAGAAAAAGTCTTCTATGCATCTACTATACGGTCGAACGTTGAATGATCACATGACTCAATTATACTATGAGAGAAAGAAATTATTGATTTGTTGTGTTTGCCTTTGACAAATTCAGACCTTATCTTATAGGAAACAAAGTTATTGTGTTCACATATCATTCATAATCAAATACTTGATGACTAAGAAAGGCGAAACTGAACATTACGTAGGTGCTCCTGTTAAGAATTTGATGTGGAGATTAATAAGAAGGGGTTCGAAAATATGGTAGCTAATCATCTTATCCAGATCGAAACTCGAGCTTGATGCGAAACATCATTTTCAAATTGATGACACGTTCGGATGAGGCGGATACTAGCTTTGTCCACGTCTTGAAAGCATTACATGGTTTCTTGAGCATAGCCAATTATCTTTCTGAATTATTATTCCACGACCTCCCTTATCAGCAAAGATTACTAACTGCGAGAAGTGAAGCACTATTTATGGGAAGACCAGTCTCTTTAAGCGATGTGCGAACAGGATTATTCAAAGGTGTGTGCCAGAAAGTGAAGTGGGTGAGATATTGACGCATTACCACTCTTTAGAGTGTGGGGGTCATTTCAATGGACAGAGAACAACGACCAAGGTACTACAATTGGGCTTTTATTGGCCTTCTATATTCAAAGATGCACACTTGTTTGCAAAGTCCTATGATTGGTGTCAAAGGACCGGGAACATTGGAATAAGAAATGAAATGCCATTGACGAATATTCTAGAGGTAGAGCTTTTTGATGTTTGGGGCATTGACTTTATGGGTCCGTTTCCATCGTCCTATGGGCACAAGTACATACTCTTGGTAGTGGATTACGTGTCCAAGTGGGTGGAAGCCATTCCAACTATTACTTGTGATGCCAAAGTGGTACTGCGTTTCATCGGGTAACATCTTTTCAAGGTTCGGGACTCTGGGGCGTGTCGATGAGGCTCACATTTCTATATGAGTTATTTGCATCGCTCTTGGCCAAATACGAGGGTGAAACATCAATTATCACTTCCATACCTTTGAAGGAATGGGTAAATTTGAGGTGTCAAATAGGGAGATCAAGAAAATCTTAGAAAAGACAGTTAATGTGATGAGGAAAGATTGGGCGAACAAAATTAATGAAAGTTTATGGGCTTATTGGAAAGCTTTCAAGACCCCATTAGGAATGTCTCCGTACAGGATTGTCTATGGTAGGCATGCCACTACATAGGGAATTGGAGCCGCAAGCATACTAGGCAACTAGAATGTTGAATATGAATCTAGAAATGGCCGAGAAAAAGAGGATGCTTCAGTTGAATGAGCTGGATGAACTTAGGCAGAATGCATATATTGATTCGAAAGGATCTATAAGGGAAAAGACCAAAGTGTGTGACAAGCATCTAGTACATAATGAGCTGGCAAGGGACAACTAGTATTATATTCAATTGAATTAAAAGCGCATTCCCAGTGAAACCAGTGCGAGAGATGGTATAGGCCGTTTGTGATCACCTAAGTTTTCCCATACGGTAGTGTCAAGCTAATGCATCTTAAGAGAGGTCGATTTAAGGTGAATGGACAGTGAGTGAAGCTTTATCTTGGCGGTCAATTCGAAACACAAGTCTACGACAAGTTTGAAGCCAACATAAGCAATGCTCGGGACCACGCAATTTTAGTTGGCCAGAAGTTTTCTGTGGTTGAGCACCGGGTTAGGGGACAGCTTGGTGGTGGCAATGATGCTTGTATAGGAGCGACCCAAGCTTTTAAATCATTTTGATCATCAGTTTGTTTGTTTTAAGTGATAGGTTTGATTTTTCCCGTTTTAATTTTGATGCATTTGTGTTGCAATGTTTAGAGGTTCCTAGGTTGCTGCGGTGAAGGAGAAATAGCATGGAAAGCTTTGTGTAGGCTTTGGGAGGAGTAGAGCTTAATGTAGGGAATTTTCTACACTTCGAAAATTTTTGTAAAATTTCTTGGTTGATGGTCTCGGGAACGTCGCAACATTAGACTCAACGTATGATACCTCTCGGGAACGTCGCGACGTTGGATTCCAACGTCGCGATGTTGAAATAATACCTCTCGGTAACGTCGCGAAGTTGGATTCCAACGTCAAGACGTTGAAATAATACCTCTCAGGAACATCGCGATGTGAAAAATCAAGCCTCTACGCAGCGTTGGGGCGTTGGCTGACGTCGCTGGCGTTACCTTGTTTAGGACGAGAAAGCGCTCATACTCTATTCTCAGGCAACGAGAAAACTCTAATGTGCTCTTCACTTTTTGCAGTGCTCGACCAAAATCCCATCGAGCTCGTCCAACCATCCTTTACACTCCAAGCCCAACCTGACCTAGATACGCCAATACTAGTGTCCATCGTCCTTTGGAGACCTTTCTTACGGTCGATTTTTGGCTCCGTTCAAGTCTCGGTTCCATTATATTGCCCTTTTTCTGGGTTGTTTGTGTCAGAGAAGAAACACTAGGTTTGGTTAGGGGGGTATAGAACCAGTTGCCTTCACTCAAGACCACCATCTCACTTAGTGCCCAGTAGGTGTTTGTTCTTTTGCCAAAGTGAGTTTTTGGTAGTTTGGTAGAGGACAACTTAAATAGGGGTGCAGAAGCCAACTAGTGCGTGATTTCACCCTCCGGATCATCCAACCACCGCCCCATCCCGTGCCTAATGTCGAGAAAAAAGCAAAAAATGAGCTCAAAAAGTAGCCGGGCCAGTGAAGAACCCTCTCCGGCCTACGATCATGATAAATTTTTCAATGAGACCGCAGTCAAGAAGTTCGGCCTCATCTCTGCCAATCGCTCCTTCATTAAGGAGAAGAGATTCCAACATCCCGATGATTTTTTCCGAAAAACTATAGCTAGGAAGGGGTGGGGTGTGTTATTTGCCAACTCGAGGCCGAAATTTACCACGATGGTTGTGCGAGAATTTTACGCAAACCCTAGTTGCCGCATTATGGCGAAATTCGGAGTCCATGGGGTGTTGGTAGACTTCAGTGTGAAGTCTATCAATCGCTATTATAACCTTGAGCCGGTTAACCCCGAGGCCTATGATCGGCTTCACGAAAACCTTAACTACTCGGAAGTCCTTAGGATGCTCACAAACGGGCAAGGCGAGTGGAAATTAAACAATGAGGGGCACGTCGTGCACTTCAAGGCCAAACACTTAGCCTATATACCTAAGGTGTAGCACCATTTTATCACCTCTCGTCTCATTTCGAAGACGAATGTTTTGTGAAATTCTTGGCCGAAAAGGCGTGCTGTTTAGCCATCATTCGAACATCCAGTTTGATGTCGGTGCAGTCATAAGAAACGCCATCCTTTATAGCGGGATACGAAATGAACATCGGGCACCCCTTTCTCATCTATGGCCTATGCAAGAACACAGGGGTGTCGCTATAGGATAATGAGGCATGGATCCATCCCATTAAGGCCATTGTCGTTAAGAAGGATAAACCGGGCGTTCCTTGATCCGAGGAGGTTTATGACTCAGGTCATGAACCTTCGGATGAGGAAGAGTTGATAGCATACCAAAATTTGTTTGGCATGCGTGAGGAGACCCTAGGTGAGGCCGACCAACCATCCACCACCCATCCACCCCTCCACCACCTCCCACGGAGGCGGGATGCCTGATCCTTCTCCTGCAGCCAGAGGACCCGAGTTCAGAGACCTCACTTCCCGGGTTTGATGTGTTGGGATGAGACCCGAGAGCCTTTAGGTGCCATGAGCCAAGACATGGATGCACTCGAAAGGTAGACATGCTTGAATCCTCAAAAACTAGCGGGTCATCCAAGCGGCCCGGCTCACTGTTTGCTTGCCTTCCATTTGCCACCACCTCCGCCGTAGTGATCCTTGAGATCGACAGGGGAGTTCCCATCCTTCTTTTATTTTCTTGCCAATAAGGACATTGTCCATTTTTGTTTGGTGTGTGGGTGGTCGTGTTGGCATCATTTACTTTAATTGTTTAGGATATGTTTGTGTATTTTGTTTATGTTTACGTTTATGTTCATACTTTCACAGTTTTCGTTTAGGTTTGTGTGTTAGGATGTCTCAGTTTAATTTCATGTTTTAGGGTCGTGTTAAGTAGTATGTGTGAGTGATGCCATGATTGCCAATCAAGGATCTTTTTTACCTCTCCAAATTTTCGAAACACACGGTGCAAGTAACAAGAAAGGATCCTTAGGTTGTTAGATGCTCAGGAATTACATGCTTGGATTGGTAGGGATGACATAGTAAGTCACCTCCTTAGTGTTCAAGAAACCAATTCTAGATTAGTCTACCACACACTCATACATGTGATCTCCAAGGTATGCCTAGGCTCCAGACCCGACTTACTAACGTTCAACAAACTCGTGTTTAACACCTGCTAAGGGACACCTAGAAAAAGATGATTGTCATCAGCCCCATCTAAAAACAAAAAATAAAACAAAAAACAAAAAATAAAACAAAAAAATAAAAATTAAAAAAAATAAAAGAGAAAAATAAAAAAGAAAGTGTGAATAGTATCAAGTGGGATTTTCTAGTTAAATCCGCACAAGCCTGAGGGGCTTTTCAAAGCCTAATGCCCCGAAACAATTAGTCGAGCCATTGACTTCACCGTCATACATGGGACAAAAAGGATGAAGTTTCCCATAGCCTAGGGCCCTTAGGTTTGGCTGATGAGGTAAAGTTCGAAGGGAACTCCAATTGCCCAGTGCTCTAACCAACTCGCAGTCACCAACGAATCCCCGCTACAAGAACACTCAACTAAAACTTACGAGCACTAGGATTTCTTTCATGAGTAGGTAGGTTAGTATAAATAAAAACGGTTCGTTCTTATCCTTTCGTGGTTGGACTCTCCCAAATAGGCAAGTTGAATTCAAGTTTAGGGGTCCCGGAACCGAGTTATATGCTAAAGATCATGCATCAAATGTACATAGACTTCTTGGGAAAGGCCATCGGAAACCTAGGAGGTTGAATCACTTGTTGACCGAATCGTGTTCAGCTTAATTCTTTCAAAAGTCGAACAACCTTAAGGATACTCTGAAATTAGAAACAAAGGGGCAAGATTTCTGAGTCCGGTTCATTTTGATCCTTCCCGTTGGCAACATGTGCATCACACCTCGTAGTCGTTGAGTTGCATGGTTATTTTCTCAGGTGTCCGGTTAAGAGTCTGCTTTCTTGCTTAGGATAAGCAGCAGCTATGTTTGGGTGTGTGATAAGGCCCAAAACACTCATTACAAACCCGGATTTACGAGACTGGGATCGTCAAAGGAACTGTACCCCAATGTCGCGATCGCTACAGAAAGACTCCATCAAAGCTTATCTCGTGAAGAAGCTTATGTGCTGAAGCAGAACCCAATTTTAGGAGTTCGAAAACTGTTTGTTGCTAGGGTTTAAAGAATAGACCTAGAACATTAGAGAAATATGACATTGAATATCTAGAGAGAGACTTGAAGAATCCTGAGACCATCATTCTCGATCTTTTGGAAGTTTTCTCTCTTATCCATATTATTAAGACTTGCTTTTTCAGAATAATGGTAACAATGCTTCAGGCTCCTAATTCTTGTGGTTTAGGTGTTGGTAGTGATTTGAAATACGAATACTAGTGTTAAAGTAGTTTCAATTCTTCATAATTCCATTGACCTATATATTTGTTTTATCATTAACTCATGCTTGGTTGAAATCAACATATTAATTTGTAATCAATCTTAATATGTGAGTGTCTTTTGTAAGATCTGAGAAGTGAATAAAGAATTAGACATAGTCAAGTTAACTAATAAACTTGGTAATATAGGATTATCAATAATTAGAGGCTTGGGAGCCTTTGAGGTTCCATGCACCTTTCGTGCTTCGTCGGGAGCCAAGGAGCAAGAAACCTAGTGATAAAGGGAGGTTAAATGACTTTAAGAAAGGCTTTAATTACAATAGATAAGAACCGCCTTGGAGAACATGTATACTAGATAATGGAATAGAATCGTAGCATTACATAGTAGGACTATCCAACAACACTAACACCCTAACCAAGCACCATTTTGACTATTTTACATTCAAGCAATAATATAGTTATATTAGTACTTAATTCATTTATTTCAGCCATCACAATTGCTAGTTTGAATATTAAAGAAGTATTATAATTTTGGTACTTAGCCCACTATGATTAAGGTTTTCCCTATGGATTGATATATGTACCGTGAGTACACTATATTGCTTGACTAGCGTATACTTGCGCGATTATGAAATTTGCACTTCTTATTGCACATCCACAAAAACACAATCACGTAAACACCTATCAGCTTCGGGTGTATCCGTGGACCCGGAGAAGGTTGAGGCAATTATGAGTTAGGGGAGAGATCAAGCCGCCTTCACATAATGCAGCCTGGGGATCAAGGGTGGTGTTTACATGAGATTCATTAAGGACTTCTCCACTAACAGACCTATGACAAAATTGACCGGCTGAGCATCAAGTTTAAGTGGAACCACCATGTGAGAAGAATCTAGAGTCAAGATGAGGCTTATCACCTCCATGATAGTTCTAGAAAGGACAGGCAACATAGTGTATCGTGGATGCTCATGGACCCGACTCGATACGTTTCTCGACGCATCCTATGAGTGTTAGCTGGCTTCATGCCCTCAGCTAAAGAAAACTCATCGAACGCAGTTACCCCACACAATGATATGAGCCTGTAGCCATTGTCTTTGCCTTGAAGGTTTGGCACCACTATCTATACAATGAGTAGTTCGAGATGTTTTCGGACCACGAGACTCTAAAGTACATTTTTACACGACGGGACCTTAACATGAGGCAACGCAAGTGGATGGAGTATCTAGAAGACTATGACTTCACTTTGCATTACCATCCCGGTAAGGCAAATGTGGTGGCTGATGCACTCAACCGAGTCGTGAGGTCGGGTTAGTGTGGCTTTCCATGATTTAGACGCCAAGATCAGCGAGTCGGGCCTCGCTACACCACAGGTGGGCCGTGCCTCAAAGGCTAGAGAGCTGATTCTGCCACGCCTTCCTATCGAGTAGAGTGATCGAGTCCTGGACAGACACGTAGATATTGTCCATCAAGGATCGAGTACTACTTGGACATAGTGACAAAGGATATGCCATACACTGCATGCTAGTCTTCTAGATGTGGGAATGGTCGGGTTCCCACTAACGGCAGGGAGATCCTCTGTGGAGGTTTCATCGCTTCCCTCCCGTTTGTTTGCATCCAAGTGGCAAGAAGATGTACCATGATCTTTGTCACTAGTATTATTGGAGTGGGATGAAGAAACACATTTGAGATTTTATTTGTTGATGTCTCACGTGTCATCAAATAAAGGCACTGTAGACCAAAGAGATTACTCCAAATCTCGAGGTAGTCAATGAAGTAGGAGCAAGTCATGATGGATTTTGTAACTCATCGCACAAAACATCGCGAGGGCATGACGCTGTGGGTGATGCTGGATCTGGCATTAAGTTTTACACACTTTTTTGCCTGCAAGATTAATCACTCTAAAGGAATCTTACCTGCTGTACATACGAGATTGTCCGTTGCATGGGGGTACTAGTATTTATAGTATCGAATCGGATCTAGGGTTTAATACCTATTTTTCAAAAGAGTTCCCAACGAAGCCACTGGGACACGCTTGATGATGAGCACTGTCATTCGTATGATCATTACCGAAAGGATCATCCAGATTTTAGAAGACATGCTACGAGCATGTGTCCTAGATCTCATGGTATATCAAACAGATTATCTTAAGTGAGCTTCAATTTACAATAATAAGCTATAATAAGACATACAATTAATCCTATGAGACACTATAAGTGGAAGCTGGGCCTTGTCAATCTGCCTGTTATTGCAGTGGAGAGAGACCTTATAACCAAAATTTGGTTAGGATGACCCCTAATTAACCAAAACATATATATGGTGAAACGAAAATGGTTGAATCAGATTCAGCGAACTATGTTTATGATTAAAGCTTTGGCCAACACAGACCGAAAAACCGACGACGGCGACTTTTAAAATGCAAGTGAAGGACCAACTTATGCCCAATCCCTATACAATTGTCAAAAAAAAAAAGGATGACATGAAAAATTATGAAGGTTGATTTTTATTTTTTTATTTTTGTTGAAATAAGAAGGTTGAATCTTAATATCCAATAAAAATCATTTATTAATTTTTAAAAATAACTTGAATCTTTTTTCTTTTTTGAGAGCTAAACAACTTGAAAACTTAAAATTTGATTTTTAGTTAATAATAAATACAAGAAATTCAAAACATTATGTAGTCATGCCAAATTATTAAACAAGTTTGGTTATTTTTAATATGTTTACATTTTTATTTATATAAATCATATTAAGTAAACAAACTTATAATTAAGTAAGGTCTAATGTATAAATTCATTCAAATTTAGTAATTAAAAAAATAATCCATAAATCAGATAATTGACCACTTTCCATATAGAGAATTATATTTCTTGAATCCAGGTACATAAATAAAAAATGAAGTAAGATATAATCAATATACTAAAGATCTCACTCATTTTTTATTTTGAGAATAATTGTGGATTTGAAAATCAGTTTAAATAAATCAAAACATTATAAAATATTATGCCTTATTATTTAATATTAAATACACATGAAAATGAAAAACTTGCCTCTTTTTGGCTGTAAATTATAAAATTTAATTTAGTCATTATTTATCTAAATAAACAATTATTATTATTATTATTCATTTTAATTTTTTTTACCAAAAATATATAGAAAAGATATTGATTTACATATATATATATAGCTCCATCTTCCATTAAAAATAAAAAGGCTGGAAGTCCATACCCATATTTCTTAAGGCCACTATCTCCATTAAAAATGTATACTGTGGTTCATCATACAAGCTATATGAGCCTAATACGGTTATAAGCCCAATTTAATGGGCCAGGCTCATCCTCATATAAAAGTACTGACTTCATTCTACAGCATCATCATTTTAAAAGAAAGCGTTATAAGTCCATCTTCAGATGCTCGAAGTTATCTCGACCTCACTTGTTAGTTGAAAACTATGTTCTCATTTCCACAAGCTTGAAATGGGCTAATTAAACCGACATTTAAAGGCTAAAGTCAATTTCCATGTTTTAAAGCAATAGTCCATCTCTATTCAAAAAAAGAAAAAAAAAAGTTATAAGCCCATATCCATATTTTAAGGTTATGAGCCCATCTCCATTTAATTAAAAAAGACTATGTGTTCCCTATATCCACAAGCATACTACATGAACTAACATGCTTTTTTTGAAGGTTATAACCCCATCTCCTTTAAAAAAATGTTATAAGTCCATCTCTATATTTTAATAGACAGCCCACTCCCTGCTTATTTCGGGGCGCATATGTCAATATCCATGTTTTGCCAGAATGGCCACTCCACCTAAAAAACTATAAGCTCATATCCATGTTTTAAGGCTATCAGCCCATTTCCATTCAAAATAAACACTATAAGCCCATTTCCATGTTTTAAGGTTATAGCCTATATGAGCCCAATCTGTTATTTGAAAGTCATAAGCACATCTCCATGTTGTAAGGCTATGAGCCAAATCTGCGGCTTAAAGGCTTATAAACCCATTCCAGACAAAAAAAAAAAAAAAAAAAAAAGCGCTTATAGTGTCATATTCATTGCTTTTAAAGCATGTTCTATCCCATTTTAAAAAATGACTTTAAGCCCATATCCACGTTTGAAGAATGAGCCATCTCTGCTCCAAAAAAAAAAAAACTATGTTCTCATATCCATGCTTTTTAAGGCCATCAAACTGGTTTCCATTCAAAATAAACACTATGCCCTTATCACGTTTTGGGCATATAAATGAATGTTTCAACTTATTTCCAGCGTCAAAGTCTTCATCTCCATGTTTTAGCAGCTATAAGCTCAACTGCTATTTAAATACTTGCAAACCCAGCATCCCATACTAAAAAATTCGCTTATAAGGGCCCATCTCCATTTTTTTAAAAAACGACTTTGCTCTACATCCATGCTTTTATACCTATACGAAAATATCTCCATAAAAAAAAAGAAAGAATCATTATCCATGTTTTGGCTACTTTTTGCGAGCCCAATATAGCGCTATAAACTCATCTCCATTAAAAAAAATGTACATCTCCTTTAAAAGAAAGGTTATAAGCTCATCTTCATGTTTTAAGGCTGTATGAGCCCAATTTATTAATTGAAGGATATAAGTCCATCTCAATGTTTTAGCGCCATGGACCCCAATATAATATTCAATGCTGTTTATTTGATGCTTAAGCGATAGGCGATCTCCATTCAAAGAAAGCAGGCCAATATCCATTAAATAAAAAATAAAAAATAAAAAGCTTATAGTTCTCATATCCACGCTTTTGGGCGCTTATACGAGCCCAATCTCATGCTATAAACCCATCTCCATTAAAAAAGACCTATCAACATTCTATGAGCCCATATCCTTAAAAATAAAGGTTATAGGCCTGTCAGAAGGTTATACGGTACCACCTATTCGAACGCTATAAACTCATTCCGCTACAAACCCATTCCATTAAAAATTGGCTTAAGCCCATATTCATTGCTGCTTATTTATTTCCAAATGTGTTATTTGAAGACTATAAGTTGATTTCTATGATTTAAGGCTATGAGCCCATCTCCATTACAAAAAAAAAAAAAAAAAGGCTATAAATTCATATCCATGTCTTAGGGTTATATGAGCCCAATTTGTTATTTGAAGGCTATAAGCCAATATCCATGTTTTAATGCTATAAGCTTAACTCCGTTCCAAAAAAAAAAAAAAAAAAAAAAAAATACTATAAGCCCGTATCCATGTTTTAAGGCTATCAAGCTCCATCTCCACGCTTTAAAGCCACGAGCTCAACTCCTTATTCAACCTATGTCCATCTCCACGCTTTAAGCGCTATAATAGCCTCAATACGTTATTCAAGGCTATAAATTGATCTCTATGTTTTAAGGTTGTGAGCCTATCTCCATAAAAAATAAAAAGGGCTATAAGACCATATCTATGTTTTAAGGTTATGTGCGCCCAATATAAAGACTATAAAGCTCTTAACTGTAATGTTATGTTCCATCTCCACGTAAAAAGCCATCTCCATTCTACGAAATCTATCTCCTTTAAAAAAATGCTATAAACCCATCTCAATGTTTTACATGCTGAGATCACTAAATTTATGTACTGGGGCTGATATAAGTCCATCTCCATGTTTTAAGGATTTAAGCCCAATATGATATTTGTAGGCTAAATTTCATTTCCATTTTTAAGGCTATGGGCTCATTTCCATTCAGAAAAAGGAAAAATAAGCTATAAGCCCATATCTATATTTTAAGGCTATAAACCCATCTCCATTAAAAAAAAAAATCCAAAACCCATATATCCACGCAGCAGTTATTATATGTGTCCACATGTTATTTGGGCGCTTATGTGTTCTCATCTCCATATTTTAGCGATATAAAACAACATATCAAGCAATTTCTAGTCTCACCCCATATTTCCGCCAAGCATGTTCCCATCTCCTTTAAAAAAAAAAAAGGCTTATGCCCATCTCCATCTTTAAGCGTTATATGAGCCCACTCGTTTTCGAAGGCTATGTGCCCCATATCCACGCCTCTTCGCGCTACGAAATTATCTCTCACCTAAAAAAAAAGGAAAAAAGGCTATAAGCTCAATATGATATTTGAAGGCTAAAGTCCATTTCCATGCTTTAAGGCTATGGGCCCACCTCTATTCAAAAAAGAGAAAAAAAACTATAAGCTCATATCCAAGTCGTAATGAGCCCATCTCCACCAAAAAAAAAAAAGGCTATAAGCCCATATCCATGTTTTAATGCTATATGGTACCACCTTTATTCAAGGTTATAAGCCCATCTCCAAGTTTTAAGGCAATAAACCAAATCTGCTATTTGTTATGTTCATCTTTCTTAAAGGTAAACTCATCTTATATATTTCAAGTGCCATGAAGACATCTCCTTAAAAAGCGCTATGGTGCTATCAACAGCAAAGTGGGCGTTATACGAAACAATTTTAGTGTTCTATGTTCTTAATCTAAAAGGCCAGAACCCCATCTCATTAAAATGTCCATCTTCATTCTATGAAACATCTCCTTTAAAAGAAATGGTTACACTGTCTATGCTCAAGGCTGGTAATGAGTTCAATTAATAGTTGAAGAATAAGTCTATCTCGTTTTTAAGCGCTATGAGGCTGTATATAATATTTGAAATCTAAATTCCATTTCCATGTTTTAAGTGTATGGGTCCATCTCCATTCAAAAGAAAAAGCTATGCTTCAGATTACTGTTGCGTAAGACTATGTTCACCCCATTAAAAATCCAAAATCCATATCCACGCGGCGCAAGGCCGTACCAATCTAATATCAAGTGCTATGCCTGCATCCCATATCCATTCTATAAGCCCAGTATCCCCAAACAAAAGGTTATGTTCATTTCTAATGCTTATATGAACTCAATTTGTCGGGCCATGCCATAAGTCCATGTTTTAAGGCTGATGAACCCAATGTTGATGAATTGAAATACCAAAAGTTCATTCCCATGTTATAAGGATATGGGCCCATCTCCATTAAAAAAAAAAGTAAAAAAAATCTATAAGCTCATATCAATGTTTTGGGCGATATGTTTACTGGCATTTCTTAAAAAGTAGCCAAAACCCATATCCATGCCTTCAAGGCTATATGAGCCCCCATCCATTATTCGCGCTTATAATAGGGTGGCCACGAGCCAAACGGTTCTGTGAGCCACTCGCGATTCAAAAAGGTCATTCACTCAGTCAAAATTAAACTGTTTCAATCTGAAGTTCGATATCGGTGTCTAAATTGTTAAACTAGTCGAACTCAGCTTAACATTATCCAAATTTGAAGCTTGTTGAGCCTTTATTCAGTTTCAAATGGGGTTACAAATAAGATATTCTAATATTAATATATAGCATCCTGTGAACAGCCAGCTTTCTTTTTTTGTTATTATCACCATTTAGATGATACACAAAGAGCATTCAACCCAGGTCTTGAGCTTCTTTTTTTTTTTTCGAGAGTCGAATTAACACAAATAAAAGCTCGACCGAAGCCAGCCGAGCTTCGAGCCTTATTAATATCTTTCTGAGCTCAGTAGCTCTGACAATATTCTACTTGTATAGCCTGTGGCCAATTTCAGTTATAAGCCCCATCTCTATGTTATTGAGAACAATCGATAAAGGTTATAACCTATCTCCATTAAAGATAATAAATAAAAAAGGCTATAAGCCTATATCCAAATTTTAAGTCCTTATGAGCCCAATCTGAAGTCTATAAGCTCATCTCCGTTAAAAAAAGGCCCATATCCATTTTCTAAGCCCATCTCATTTAAAAGAAAGGTTATAAACCCATCTGCATGATCAAAGGTGTAATGGAGCCCACATGTTATTTAGTTATAGTTTCTATCTCCATTTAAAATAAATAAAAGGGGCTATAAAGCTCATATCCATTTTAAAAGCAGAGCCCATCTCCATTAAAAAAAAAAAAAAAAAGGTTTAAACTACATCTGCGCTTTGGCAGAGATGAGCTCACATTAAGTATTTAAAGGCTATAAATTGATCTCTATATTTCTACGCATGTTCATCATAAAAATAAAGTATTATAAACCATATCCACGTTAGCACTATGGTTTCCAATATAAAGCCTATAAACTCTTAATTTGAAGCTATAAACCCATCTCCATTAAAAACACTCTTAAATATGCGCGATAAAGTCCATCTTCAGCTGCTTAAGGCAGGCGGAAACAATTTTATTAATTCAATATATGTTATTCAACGTTTGCATATGAGATCAATATAAGATTAGTTACTTAAAGTCCATTTGTTGTTTTAAGGTTATAAGTTCATCTCCATTCAAAAAAAAAAAAAAGCTATAAGTCGATATCCATTAAAAAAAAATGGGGCTATAAAAGTTCTCATATCCACAAGCTAGCGCCATGTTCCCAACCCAAAGCGCTATGCCCCATCTCCACAAAAGGCCCATCTCCATCCTTGTTAAATGCTTATAAGCCTAACTCCATGTCAGAAAGCCTACGAGCCCACTCATACTAAGTACACAGTTCATCTCTACGTTGGGCTACATTGTTCAATACGATATTCAAGCGCAAAAGACCATCGCGTTTTAAGTAGTGCCACAATAAATTCCATTCAAAAAAGGAAAACTATAAGCCTATATCCATGTTTTAAGGCTACAGTCCATTTCATTATAAAACAAAAATAAAACAAATAAAATAAAATAAATAAAGAAAAAAAAGGCTATAAGCTAATCTCCATATTTTAAAGCTATATGAGCCCAATATGTTATTTGAAGGCTATAAACCCATCTCCATGTTTTAAGGCTATGAGCCAAATCTGTAATTTGAAGGCTATAAGCCCATCTTTTAAAAAAAAAAAAAAAAAAACCTAGAAACCCATCTCCATGTTTTAAGGCTATCAGCACATCTCCTTTGAAAAATAAGAAAAGCTTTAAGCCAATCTCCATGTCTTAGGGTTATATGAGCCCAATTTGTTATTTGAAGGCTAGAAGCTAATATTACATGTTTTAGGTCTATAAGTTGAACTCCGTTCCAAAAAAAAAAAAAAGGGACTATAACCCCATATCCATGTTTTAATATTCTTTCAAAATAAAGGCTATAAGCTCATCTCCATGCTTTTGGGCTATATATGGTTTTAACTGCTATTTCAACTCTATGCATTCATCTACATGTTTTAAGTCTAATAGAGCTCAATCTCTTATTTGAAGGTTGCAAATTCATCTCTATGTTTTAAGATTATGAGCCAATCTCCATAAAAAATACAGAGGGCTATAAGACAATATCCATATTTCTTATATGTTATATGAACCAAATATAAAGCCCATCTCCATTAATAAAGGTCCATCTCCATTCTAAGAGTGACTCTTTAAAACAAAGCTGCTATAAGCCCATCTCTACGCTTTATTACAAGCATCACCCCCACCTGTTAGTCATGATATAGCTCTTCTCCATGTTTTAGTTATAAGCCCACACAAGGCAAATTCCATTTCTATTTTTAAGGCTATACCCATTTCCATTTAAAAAAAAAAAATACTTTCAAAACCCATATCCATGTTTTACACATGGTACTTCAATACGTTATTTGAAGACTATGTCGCTTTAAGGATATAAGTCTAATACATAAAGTATTTTGGGCGCTATAAACTCATCTCCATATTTAAAGCACAGCCCATCTCCTTTAAAAAGGATATAAGTTCATCTCCATAATAAGTGCGTTATATGAGCCTAATTTGTTATTTGGAAGTGCCATAAGTCTATATCCAGATGCTTTTAAGGCTATCAGCCAATCTCCTTTCAAAATAAAGGCTATAAGCCAATATTCATGTTTTAAGGTTATATGAGCCCACTATGTTATTTGAAGGCTATAAGCCCATATCCATATTTTAAACCTATGAGCCTAATCTCTTATTTGAAGGCTATAAACCCATTTCCATTAAAAAAAGAAAAAAAAAGGCTATAAGCCCATATCCATGTATTAAGGCTATACGAGCCCAATCAAAGGCTATAGGCAAATCTCCATTAAAAAGGGCTCATATTCATTCTATAAGCTCATCTTCATGTTTTAAGGTTGTATGAGCTCAATTTCATAATAATGCTATAAGCCCAACTATGTTTCTTGGCCATGTACACCTCCATTCAAAAAGCAGTAAGTTTATAAAGTTCCATATCCAAGTCAGCGCCACGGTGTTCCCATCTCCACTAAAAAGCGCTATAGCCCATATCATGCTTTGGGGCGCTAATAGCCCAATCTTTTATCTGGGCCAGAAAACCCATCTCCAAATTTTGGCGCAATAAACCAAATCTGCTATTTGAAGGCTATGCTCTATCTTCTTTAAAAAGTAAGAAACCCTTCCTGTTTTGCCATAAAGGTCTCCTTAAAAAAAAAAAGGCTACGAGCCCATCTCCATGTTTTAAGCTTATACTTTGTTCTTCAAATTTCATATCGACGGTATTATGTCGGTCCATGCTTTGTTGGGCTATGATCTCAACTCCGTTCCAAAAAAAAAAAAAAAAGAAGAAAAAAGACTATAAGCCAATATCCATGTTTTAAGGCTATCAACCAATCTCCTTTCAAAATAAAGGCTATAAGCCTATCTCCATGTTTTAAGGCTATATGAGTTCAATTTTTATTCAACCTATAAAGTTCTGTTCATGTTTTAATGTTATCAGCCATATCCATTATTTGAAGGCTATAAACTCATCTTCATGTTTTAAGGCTATGAGCCCATCTCCATTAAAAAAAAAAAAAAAAAGGTTATAAGCTCATATCCATGTTTCAAGGCTATGAGCCCATTTCCATTAAAAAAAAGCTTTAATCTCATATCCATGTTTTAAGGCTATATGAGCTCAATCTCTTATTTGAAGGCTATAAAATAATCTCTATATTTTATGGTTATGAGCCCATCTTCATAAAAATAAAGCTTATGCACTATTAGTCCACGTTTTTGGGCTTATTGCCCAATATAGCCGCAAGCCTAATCTGGAAAAAGCAGTTTCATCTCCATTAAAAAAATGTCATCTCATTTAAAAGAAAGTAAGAGGTTTCCATTTTCTGTTTTAAGGCATGAGTGATCCAATTTATTACTAAAGATATGTTCTATCTCCATTGCTTTTTAGCGCCATGAAATTTAATATAATATATTATGTTAAAGTCTATTTCATGTTTTAAGTAGAAGGGCTTCCATCTCCATTAAAAATAAGAAAACTATAAGCCCATATCAATTTTTTATGCCTAGAAACTTATATCCATTAAAAAAAGCCAAAACTAAATTTATAGCTTGATACTATATGAGCCCAATATGTTATTTGAAGGTCATGAGTTTATCTTCTAGTGTTGTAAGTGCTGATCCCAATCTATTAGTTGAGGCTATAAATCCATGTCACTTAAAAAAAAAAAAAGCTATAACCTAATATTCATGTTTTATGTACATGATCCAACTTTAAAGTCTATAAGCCAATCTCCATTAAAAAGGCCCAGATCCATTCTAGTTTCCATCTCCTTAGTTGAAAAGATTTGTAAACCATCTACATGCTTTTAGCGCTACGTGAAACCCACACATGTTATTCCGGGGCTGAGGTTCATCTCCAAGATGATACATGGTACCCCATCTCCTCGAAAAACAAAGCTATAAGTTCATTTCTTCATGCCAAAAGAGGTTGTTCTAATTCTTTATTCAAGGCTATAGTTCGTGATATGAGCTATGGGTGCTAAAAGATTTAAATTTAGTTAGAAGGCAAAATTGTAATTTTTCAAATAGATAGGCTGGGCAACTTGTACTTTAGGGGACTTTGATAACGAAACTGACTCACACCATTGGAATCATCTCACAAATCAACAATCTAAACGACTCATTAAAACACAACAACAAATGCTTCTCTCACTATGTTAATCAATTTAATTTTTTATTTTCTTTTCTTTTTTGGTGTGGTGTGCAGGTGGTGGCATGCCTCCCCTAAATCGTTTGATTTTTCTTGGCTTACACATTTAGCGCTGAGCGGAGCCTAAAATTGACATTTAAAATAATTTAAAATTTCTATATATTTAAATGTCCATTTACGATCGATGGAATTTAACCTGGACGTAAATGGGGCCTATTTCTGTGGCAAAACTGACTCTGAAAAGCTGACACGGACGATGCAGCCACGTGGTCTCATGTAAATATCAAGAAAATATCTAAAAAAAAATCTCATAATTTGGTCTATAACAAAACGTTAGAGAGAGGGAGAGAGGAGAGAGAAGAGAGAGGGAGTAAAAAAGCTTAGTTTCCTCAAGGGATTTTACCAGTTTTGCTACCGAACTGACAGTCGAGTTAAAGCTCTCCACGCCGCGAGCCATTGCCAT
The DNA here is from genome assembly GCA_016808115.1 of Tetrastigma voinierianum. Taxonomy (NCBI): domain Eukaryota; kingdom Viridiplantae; phylum Streptophyta; class Magnoliopsida; order Vitales; family Vitaceae; genus Tetrastigma; species Tetrastigma voinierianum. Next base: position 81,824 of record JAEQBH010003343.1, on the reverse strand, counting down.
GGTATCGAATCACAAGATTTCGCCAAGGTCCAAGGTTCGGGTTTTCACAAAAATGGAGAAAAGGGGGTGTTCCGGGAAATCACGCTATTTAAGGTAGAGTTTTTTTCCTAGTCGGTTTAATTTATGTCTAAAGGTATGTGTGTGTGTATCCAAGGGAGGTGCTGTCCAAGCCTTCGATCTCATGACGAGCCACATAACTGGGTCATCACTCATCCGACCGAGTGATTCAAATTACTGGTAAATCTGTGGACTCAAGAGGGAGAACATATCTCCTTTAAATAGTATATCCAAATTCACCCCTTGTGACTCCATAAATTCATTCGGCAGAGCAAAGACGCTACTGCTAGCAGAAATTCCCGTGACACAATCTGCTGCCTTTTCTCGATCATAGCTTCCCCAACTCTGACTCGGCCATAACTTCTTCATCCAAACTCCGTTTCGGGTGTTCTTGGACTCTATGGAAAGCCCATTGAGTCAAGATTCCAGCCATGTGCCTGTAGAGGACAGATGCTCATAACTTTTCTAAAATCTATGTTTTGCACCAAATGTGCAGGTTACTTGGTTATGTTGATGTGAATAGTCGAGTTTTAACAAGACCATTGCATGGCATGTTGTACGCTATTATATTGGGTAGGAATTGTCATAAGTTAGCCTAAGGAAGGCTGTATGACATTATTTGTTTAGTCATTGATTGATGGATGCTAATATGCTTAATACGATATCTATATATATATTGGCATGAAATATATGGAACTTATGTTAAGGAGCATATGTTTGCATGGCAATTGACAGGAAGTAATAACCTGATGAGAATGGTTCAGCGAGGTGCATCAATAAGGGCTACTTAATACGAAATCAGAATGACATTAGTATCGTATATGCAATGTGGACATCGCATATCGGTGTACTGCAGTAAGGGCATGGTAATCCATCATGAGTGTTGATAAATGGGTAGTGAGTTTCAGACTGGACGATGTCCAATAAATGACTACTAGCTTCAAAGCAAAAAAGAAAAAAAAAAAGAAGATATATAAATAATGTGTGTCAAGTGAGCAGTTAAGTGTGGATCATAACCCCCGCATTTAAAAGTCTGTAATCACTGCAGCAGACCCACAGAATGATCCAAAAGTTCAGAGCCTGAAGAAGACACCAGTCATGCGTTTATCACCTAAACATGGGTGTAAAGAGACTCAAAGTGCAGATCCGAAAAGTTCTGCTATCTAAAGAAGACACACTAGTCAGGCCATTACATGTGACTGAGTCAGGTGGATAGGAGCCTGGATCGACCTAGATTAGTTGCCCAATTGAACTTGCATTGGGTACCAGTGAGCCTAAGAAGGGCCCAGATGTGTGTCATCGTACTACTAGTGACTCATTGTCGCACTCTGCACAGGTGATAAACTTCAAATGATATATGCAAATCCCATGATTACATTACTACTAGAGGACTATTATCTAATCCCAGGCAACAATGCCAAAAACTTGTTGAGACCATTTTTCTTATATATGAAAAGTTGGAAGTGTTCTCTCTTATAAGATGACTCATTTAAAATTTGTGTGTGTGGTCTCAATCACTACAAGTGCACAAGTCATATAAGTAATAAAAGTGGATAGTTAAAGTCCAGATATCGTTCCCATAAGAACAGATGATAAATCAAAAGACTAATTACCCCAACTACTCAAGATCATTACTATTTGAACTCCACTAATATTATGATAATAAGACTAAAATGTAGTCTTAGACTGAAATCTTAATTATGCAAAAGTAAAGTTTAATAAAATTGGGGTTGAGGATTAACTGAGTGAGGCAAAACTGGACTTTGATTAATTAATAGCCAATCAATTTACATCATTTCAATCTACAGCTCACCATCAATTGAAACCGAAGCTTGTCAAAGATGCAATGTAGTATAGTTTGATTTTCTCTCCTCAATACTTTTCACCGGATTAAATGTTCATATTCATTTCAACATTACGATTCTAATCATTACTCGTAATATAACTCCTCTTCTAAGAATTAAGTATTTTTCCTTTCGTGATTTCATACTCTGCATCTTAGACTAAGTTAAATTTCGCCCCATGTACGTGAGGATCTTGCAAGTGATTCATTATGCCGTAGGGTTATCCTGAATTAACAAATTCATACCTAATACCTCCTACTGCTGTAGCATTGATACTGTAGTATAGTGGCTCTAGGATCATCCACATGGATGACTTTTCTTCGTAGAAATGACTAATATTAAGGTTTTACACTAGTGATTTCTTTAGATGTCAGATTTGCAAAAACAAAGGCTGTAATGCAGTTGAAACCAAAATAAAATAAGTTACAATGTAAAAGCAGAATTCCTCAAGTGTTAATACGCCAGTTTATTCAAGGCAAATGAGGGCTTTCTGCCCTTTTCCTGGGTTGGGGAGTGGCGACCTATAGTCATCTCCCAAATCGCTTCTTCATTTAGCTATGAAAGCCGCACCCAAAATAACTATCCTTCGGGAAATGGTATTCATCGAGCATTAATGGTCTCGTAATAGAAACACAAGCTTCCTCGACTATTCTAATGGCTCATAAATGATAACTAATGAACATCACTGGATCTAACATTAAGCATCTAATGAGCCTTAAAAGCTTACCAAATAATAACCATTCAAGGTGACTCGAAGGGATCAAAACCTAAAGTTAGAAAGGGAGAACAGTAATAACAATGAATACCTGCGTGAAAACCATGAAACCCCTCAACTTGCCTTAGATCCTTTGCCTAGTGGCCTTCCATGTAACACCCCGAAATACACCCTAGTCATTTTTAAACATGATTAGGGTATATTATAAGTGCAATTTGAAATTTTTCGTAATTATTATGTTGCTAAGTGAGAAAATTTCGAAACTTAGAATTTGTACTGGGAGCACAAGGGTAAAGTGGAATTTAATAAAACAGATATAAAAGTCATAAGATAATAAGAGATTATATGCCAAAGTATAAATATGAGAGCTTGTAGTGCAAATAGAGAAGTATGGGCTTTAGAGCATTTCATTTATAAACTTAAGCCAAAAGAATGCATTTCAGGGCCAAACAAGGCCTTATGAAGAATAAGTGACTTTAAACCAAGCTGTCTTCATTTTCTGGGTTAGTAAAAAACGTGAAGAAGAAGAGAGGAGAAGAAAAGAAGAGAAGAAGAAGAAGAAGAAGAAGAGGAAAGGTATGGAAACTTTGAGTATGGATTGCAATGTTTTTGTATGGAACTTGTATGGAAGTGTTTGTATGGATATTAGTGGTTCCATTTCTAGGGTTTAGATAGGAATCTATCATAACCCTAGATTTGTTGAAAGTCAGTCAGGTAAAACCCTAGCTCAGATAAGATGAGTATGGAATTCTCCTTTCGGGGGTATGGATTCTCGTTTACGATGTAATGGATACCGGCTTAGACACGGTTACCCTAACTTACAAAGTATTTGAGTTGGGGATTTGAAAAACCCTAATTAATCTCTATGATTGCTTCGTCAAGCTGTAATACGGCCGGGAGATGTTTTTCTGGATAGTATATGAGTTTTCTTTTGTTTTTGGTTGGATTTATGGAAAAATGGACAAAATCATCAAAATCTGGTTAATCAGTAGGTCCATCGCCACAAGGGAGGGATCCCCACTAAGAACGAGGTCCACGCCACTCTGCCAGGCTTCACCCCACGCACTTGGCCGTAGAGGGAGGATTCGTCATTTCTGCATGCCACGCATATACACCGCTGCAAAGACTATTCACAGCATGGAAATTGTTGTGTTTTGTTTTGTTTTGTTTTTCCGTTATTCCGAGGACTTGTTTATTGGAATAATAAGGGCCCTATAAGTGTATGAACGGGTCCATACATGTTCGTAAGGTAAAGGAAAAATTAGACTGCGATCACTCCGCTTCTAAGGAAGTCTGGATGTTGGCAAATTCTATGCTACCCATGATAAGATAGTAAGTTCCTAAACACATATAATTATAGAACGCTTAAGACCAGATATTGTATGACATGGCACCTTAGTTACGGCGCATTAATGATAGTACTTTCGTACTCTAATTAGTGCGACGACACTCAACTGCTTCTATGACATTTAGTAATTTCTAAGATTTCGATTAGTGCTTCGCACATTTAGTACTTCTGGCCCTTCTGACAAGGCAAACGACACTCTCTATCAATATTTCGACATTCTCGCTTACACAAGCATCTTAGTATCAGAATATCATACCTTCGGGTACTTATTGTGTCGTGTCCTACTCATTTCTCATTACTGGTCTAGATAGTCAAATAATTATATGATAAGAGTCTGAATAACGAATAAGAGTAAAATAATGTACACTACATGCCTCGAATGTACCTACCGGGATACCTCTCGTACAAGTATAAGCCTCTATATACCCATGCATCTGCATAAAGATAAGCTTCAGAACTCCCCATAGAGATCCAAAACAAGTATAAGTTTGCTATAAGTACAAGTATGTGTATAAGTTTGTTATATGTATTCATGGAAAATTCTGAAATTTGCTACTATATATGTTATCGTTATATGCTTATCAGAATAAGTGAGCCAGTACATGTGTATACGCATAAGTCATATGTTTCCACTAAGCGTTAAGCGAACACTCCAGTTTTAATCCGTATAGTAATGCAGGAGGACGTTCGTGATCTTCCGCATACCGGCCGGGTCGCATTAGCAGGGTTCATCACCTATAAGTTTTGCGCTCTGATTATGTAAATGTAAATGTACGCTTTTTTCAGATATATATACGTAAATTCGGACTTAGACTGTGATGTGATGGACATCAGAATACCACTAGGTGGTATTTTTATTTTGTATTTTTTATATGATATTTTGATTCAGTTATAAGACTTGGTACCACCAATGTCTGAAAAAGCAAGTAAAGAGTCTCAATATGGTCTCGCGCCCCCTTTAACTGCCTAGGCGTGGGGTTGGGGTGTGACATTCCACTTCAAGGATGAAGGGGTTTTAGCCACTCATCCTATGAGTTGTCATCCTCATATGGTGTTTGGCTGGTGAGAAAATGAGTGAAAGTGAAAAAAAATGAAAAAAAGCGGGAACTGCTACAAGCTTCCCTCCAAAACTTCAATAAATGAAAGACTTTACAATATCTTCATTCAGGGCTTATAGCCAAACCCCATTACAACAATAAAATAACAAACCAAACACTATTACAAGAGGGGACAATCAGAAGAAATCCAAAATAATAAAATCAAAAAGTCAAAAGCAAGAGGAAAATGCGAATTTGCATGCCCGGAGGTCGAACTCGCAACCCCGCGAAATTGCCACTCTGCCACCGTGATCTCAAGCTATGCCTTTGCTCGATTCCAATTGATTTTTTCATGCTTGAGCTGAATCCTTATCTATGGTATAAATAGCTTGTAAAAACAACAAAACTTGCCATAACATTTAATCAGTAGCATTGCAAGGTCCTTAACATGCCAACTGGGTTAATTAGGCTTATTAATACACAAAAAGTGCTCAAAACCCGTAGTAATAAGAGTGTAAAACAGCACTATTTGGGTAGTAATCAGCAAGCCTTCTCCAATTTGATCGACACCTTATCCTACACTTATGATGAAAATTTCCATCTCCTTGATTAGATCTCATCTAACACGGGATTAGAATCAATTCATCAGAAAAATGAGAGACCTCTGAGTGATTAAACAGATACTTCATTTAACCTATCTCAACTTATACGTAAGTTGGTGATCTATCTGAATAATCCTTCAAAGTTCATTAGTTCCATAGTATTAATCTCACTATACCCATATGGAATCGCTTTGAGTGCTCGCATTCTCCACTATTACCTGTGAGGACCTCCAGAATCGCAGTGAGAAATATAATTGTATCAAGTACATGGTACTAGTATTGAGAACAAGTAAATTTATAAACAATATCAATCAAATAAATTCAAGAATTCTAATTAAAGCTTTATTCCTCTTTATGCAGCAAATTGATTGTCATCAAAGACCCATTTCTAGTGAGCTCAACTTTTTAAAACTGGTTTACTCATATCAATGACTAACTGATCAGGAAAATTCACTGAAATTATAAACAAATTGAAATAAATGAACACCAGAAACATTCCAGCATCCATTTAATTCAAACAGTAAATGAAAAAAAGGATTTATAAAGAAATACCAGCTTAAAGCTACACTTCAGTACAATACCCAAATCCTGAAAATTAAAGGAAAACTAACAAAATTAAACTATACTGAGCTAAATATACTAAAATAAAAAAAATAAATAAAAAAAGTACAAGAGTCTTCAACCACCTAGAAATCATGGAACCTCCGAAAAGCTTCGAGACATCGCTCTAGAAGCACGTGATGAGCAGCTTTCCAATGTCAGGGCCTTACTTCATTTATCGCATTGTGGATTCCTGCACTCGCTCAATTGGTCTCTCACACGACATAAGAAAATTATGTCGCGAATACAGCTTTCGCCTTTGTCACGCCCGTCGCAGCTTCTCGCATTTTGTCGACTGCTCTCTTAGGCTTCTGCTTTGAATTGTGTCAGGGATACTTTTGATACGTCGCGATAATTTGTATTCAGCGCCTTGTTCTTATCGCGACGTAAATGCCTGTGTCGTGGACACCAAATCATTCTGTTCAGCTGTCCTTGTTCTCACTGAGTTTGTCATGACATAATTCTTCCGGTTCGCGATAAACAATTGTTTTCACCGCAACTCCGGTCGCGAAACGAGTTTCTCCCCGTCACACAGATTTCAAGTCCTTAGCAATTCTGCATGACAAGAAACCTTTGGTCGCGACAACTTTTCTTCTCCTGCCTCGTCGCTTATCGAGCCAGGCTTTGTCGCGACATAGAATTATATGTTGCGACACAATTACCTTGCCCATTCTCAAGTCTTCTTCAATTGCTGTCGCGATATAATTTTATCATTCCTTAGCTTTTTATTATCGCGACAGGAAAATTCTTGGTCGTGATAAAAGTTTTGCCTTCAACTCTTGATTATGTCGCAACAAGAATTTCTTTGTCTCCATTTTTCTTGTGTTGCTCTTCAACATCTTGTCATGATAGGGAATTCACCTCCTTCATGCTCTCATTCGTCACAGATGCAGATCGGTGTTGCCCTGGTTGTGAATTATGACCGTTATGTTGCCACGATTTCCTTTACTGCGACATAAATGCTTCTTCCTGAGTTGGTTTGATGTTGGAAATTTTTCCCAACATAAAAACACTTGTCTTAGCTGACCAGGTCAGCCTTCTTGATATTTTTTTTATGTCGCGACAAAATTTGCCTCCGGGTCGCGATAGAGTTCATTCATTTGTCTTCAGCCTTTACTGCGACATACAAAATAATGTCCCTAAGACAATTCCTAACCATTTACCTTTAAGTATGTCGCGACAGATTGCGGTTGGTTCGTGACGACTTTTAAGATCTTCTTCAAGTTCACGAGAGAAAATCCTTACTTGGCCACTTAATTCAGAAAGCTCTTACCCCGAGTTCTGACTAGTCTTTACTGTGACATGGATTTGCTAGCTGCGACATAGTTCTTTTGGCTTGCTTGAATTTTGTGTCGCGACACAGATTGTTGCATTTTCCTCTTTTTTTGCTTCTTTTTTGTCGATTCTCCTTTTCAATAATCATTACAAACACAAAGTTGATTAATATTCCATATTTCGGCATATAGATACATCTTAAACTGTTAAAAACATGCTAGAAATAAATTAAAATATACGAAGTTTTAGACCATCAATAGACATGTGCGAGGAAACATGAAATGACTTGATATAGTGCATGAAGACATCTCCATGCATGACATACGACATTCATGTAGACTTTTTCACTTGATGTGTATGGGCTGGGTTTGATTCATTGTATGAGCACTTGTGCGGAGCAACCCGTATTATCACTACTAGGCTTTGCTCACCGTCGTGGGACCCCCTTCGTGTAATAAAGTCAGGTGTAAGCGCTTAACCCGCATTGGGACCGCAAGACATATAAAAGCAGTGCTCTACGCGCTTTAGTAACGCCCCAATACCTCGAATTTTTTTAATTTTACATATTCCGGGAGCAATTGAGCTAACTTGGGTATTTTCCGAACTCGTTAAATGAATGTTGATTAAATTATTATATGGCTAAAAGCCAAATGCAAATATTAAATGCTAAAATGAGAAATTAATCAACCTAAATAAAACTCAAGTGAAAAGGGCAAAATTGGAAATTAGAAATAAGGACCTAAGGGTCAAAAGTTAAGAAGAAGAAATGTTCAAGTGTGATTAATGAGAATTTAAATGCAAATAGAGACAAATAGTGGGCAAGCTAGCACTAGAGAACTTAAACCCAAAAATGGATTTTTAAAGAAGGCCAAACAAGGCCTTATGTGACATGGGATATTTAAGACCAAAAGTGGTCTTGGAATCTCATTTTGAGCAAAACGGTTTAAGAGAGAGAGGAAGGGAGAGCTAGGGCTTGCAAAGTGAGGAGGTTGTGATTCTTGCTCCATTAAAGCAAGAGTTTAAGAGATCAAGTTGAAGAAGAAAGCTTAGCATTGAAGATTGAAAGGGATTTAAGGTAAGAAAAACCAAACCCTAACCCCTTTCTACTTGTGTTTGGGTTTAATAAAACCCCAAATGTGGTATAAAAGTGTTCTTGGATGGTTTTGGGCTCAGCTCTGAGATCGTTTTCATCAGTTAGATTGCTCGGCGAGCGTTTTGTAAAAAGGAAATGTTGGGTTTTCAAAGGAACGCCACAAATTTCACAAGCACCCTGTTCTTGTTTTGGTTATAGATTAAGTTATAATCATCGAAATAAAGTGATTCTAATTGGTAAAGAACCATAAGATATGGTTATACAAATATATAGAAGGGACCCAGAGCAAATTGTAGCTCTAAGGCTCCTAAATACGAGCTTAAAGGTGAGATCAGGTAGCTCACGAGTTATGCTCTATTTTGGGTATTGTTATAGTGTTTTGGCCATAAGTTGAGTTTTACTCATCCAAATTGAGTGATTCAAAATTATAGGTAAAATAGACTTCTAGAGGAATAATTTACTTGATGAAGTGTATGCAAATTTTAACCCAAAAGTGCCCAGAAATTTGGTCAAAGGAGCTATGTGTAAGAACTGATATGATTCGCTTGCAAATCGGAAGAGGCCTGTATGTAAATGCAATAACTCAGTTTCTGGGTGATACAAATTGGATGATTCCAGTTGGAGAAGAAACCTTAAAACCATAGATTCAAATGGGTAGAAGAAACCATTACCAATTTATGGATTTAAGACCTATGAAATTGGGAATAATGCAGGCAATGTGAGTGAATCGGGCATACCGGATCAGCTTCTTTGGCATTAAAAATGCCATAACTCGAAGCCTGGGTGATCCAAACAGATGATCTCCAATCTTTAATAAAATAGACTCATAGAGCTAAATTTTTCTTGAAAAAAGCATGAACAAATTATGGCTCATGTGTCCCCAGAAAATTTTGCAAGTGAAAGGGGTATCGGGTAGACATAAACCCTAACCAAAAACTCTTAGAATAACCTACTAATATGTGATTGTCATTGTATTTGAATAGGGGCTAACGAGAGAAGCCCGTGATTAAGTCAAAATTCAAGATTGGAATCAAAGTTTGACGATTTTGGTTTGTTCTATCTTCTCCTATTCTCATTTTAAGATTTGAACTATTTGTTCTAAATGCATGCTAAAAAACATATTGAATTGTTTTAATTGATTTCAAAGAAATTGATCATAAATGTTTGGTGTATTTAAAATCGCATTTAAAAATATTGAAAATGAACCATTTAAATAAATGTACATATTGTACTATATGTTGTTGTAAAAGATTTGAACACCCTTAATTGAATGTTAACCGTTTAGTTCCTTTAAAACCCGGGATAATTCAATTTTTTTGAAAATGGTAAAATGGTAATTTCGGTCAAATTCCGAATTTTTTCTAGATCTCGGATGACGAAACGAACTTCACCATTGGAATTGTCTCACGAAATCTAGCTACCAAGTCGAATTTCATCGAATTCGAGACGAATTACACGCCGAGGCACCGTGTGTCTGGCATCAGAAAGGGTTTGAGAGATACGCGACGCGACAAAGTCACCACTACATGTGCTCAGGACACATGTTGCAAAGATTGGGAAGACGATTTAAACTGGGACGCTTAGATAAGTTCGTTGCTAAAATCACACAAAATGACACAAGTGGAATTAATGAAATGTTACTGATAATAAGACAAAATGATGAATAGTTGTCTTCAAACAAAAAGAGAAAACGTGCAGGAGAGGAATTTTGTGTAGTAGGCCGGAGTTTTAAATCTGGGAGAGCAGAAGCTACTCATTTTTATTTCATTGCTCAGACCGCTCTGCCTGGACGAGCAAGAAGTAAAGCTGCTTTACGCAGCCGAGCTACGCGCGACATCGATTCAAGCGAGCTTTCGACAACTCCAAGAGTAGGATCTTTTCTATTTGTGATATTTCTTGGCTAAGAGCCATGTTTATGGTTGTGGATATTCGATACTGATACCAGAATTCGTCTCAAAACCCAACCGAGCGGAGAAAATCCCAAATTTTAGGTCGTGGAACAAGGCCAAATCTCAGGGTTTCTAATGCTCACATGAATAGTAACATGATTTTCTTGGTGTGAAAATGTGTCGTAGTGATTCAAAATGAATTGCTGTGTTTAGCCAATTAGCCTATCTCGAGCCTAATTCTTTGGGTGTTATTGATGTAAATTTAATAACATGATTTGTTTGGATTAATTATGTTAATATATATGTATGTGAATATATTAACATGAGTTTGTTGGGATTGGCATCATATTCCGCAATGCAAGACCCTGTATCATTAGGAGTGAGTGCATGACATGAAATTGAAAGAAAACGAAAATGTTTCGTAAGGAATTCTCAAGGAAGATTCTCCAAGACCAGTTTTCGAGAGTCAATTCCAACAGCTTCATCTCTGAGTCGAACCTATGACTGCTTAGGAGAAATATCCAAAGAATTACTTCGAGGGTACTCTAATATTTTACCGAATTCGGCAAGGAGTTTTCGAGAACAAAAGCTTTGTTTTGAAAAACTTGATATTTTGCTCGCATTCTACAGTATGTGAGGGAGCCTGCAAGGACCTCAGATACGGGATTGGTCATGTAGACATTCGAGCAGGTTCATGTAATCGCTTGAATGTGATCGTTACACAAGACGATACTTAAAGCGAGTAACCCACGTAGGAAATTATCACTACTGGCTTTGCTCACCCCTGGCCGAGGATCACCATTCAGGTACAGGAGTGTGCACGAGGACTACGCTCACTGTGAGGTCGATTTAGAAGAAAGTCTAACAGGGCTTTAGGTATTCGATTTTGTATAACATGTATTAGAATTAAATTTTAATATATGTTGAATTAAGAGTAATTTATTAACTTCGAACTATCAGATAGTCGATGTATTTTGTGAGTATAATACAAAGCCCAAGTGGCCATTATTTTACTCGCACGTGGACCTCTTATGTGGTCATCAGAACTGCTCAGATAGGGAGCCTCAGATTCGCAGTAGCTCCCCAGACAGTGAGACTCGCTCCGATTAGTGGAGTGGTGTCGGGTCATTAAACGGACCCTGAATGGGGCAATGCCAGCCCTATGAAGGATAGATTGGTATACTAATAAATAAAATAGCAAGATTACGAACGATCAGATGGGATGTGTCACTCTGATCAATAATGTTCACTAATTGATTTTTTTAATAACTACCACAAATTTCCAAATGAGACCGCACTATGGTTATAAACCGTTTATATCTACCATACCAAGATCTTTGCCTGGGTGATTCCGATATCCTCAGATATCGAAAAACATGTTAAACGAAAGTATGCGAATCAATTGAATTGATTTGAGATTGTGACAAATTGGAATTGAAAAGCATGATTGCGAATTGAAATGAAAAGAGTATTGTGAAATGCTTGATTTGATTATCAATGACTTGTTGCATATGGAAGTGTATATTTAGATTTGATCAATGAACCATAAATGATTGTATATGAAATAAGTGTATGTATTGTATTGACATTGATCATTCAAAAGATCTGAAAGTTTGTTTAGTAAAACTACATGATTTGATTTAAATCAAAACCGATAATGGAATTAGCTAGAACCACTAAGCATGAAAATGCTTACGTAGTTGTTTTATCTATGTACGTGTACCGACAACAAGAGTGAAAAGCAAGATCGAGGAGCGTCAGAAATATAAAGAAAGAATTGGCGGAGTATGTCTTTACATATGCATTCACCCCATATCTCTTTTGAACATTGATATTTTGTAAAAGAATTTCAACTCTGAATATCTTATTTTGTAAATCATTTCCAAAAGCTTGATACGCTTTTTATAGTAATTGTACTTTTTGATGAATGAAATGAAATGGGCTTACCTTTTAAACGCCTGCATTCAGAAGGATTTTATGCCAATCAAGTGTAAATACTCACGGGCGTGTTTTGATAAATGATTTTGATAAGGTGATTGAGTGACATTAGAGCAACTCGGACTCGCCAAACGGGTCGGGCCGAGAAAGGGGTGCTACATTTGAACCATATTTTGTATATGTATATTAGAACGATCAGTTTTAATATATCATTTTATATAAGAGTGTATAATTGAATTTTTGTAAACATATCACTACATAGTTGCACGTATAAGTATTCAAGGTATGGTTGAATGAGGCCGAGTATCGCTTATGACTATGAATGACCCGGTATATCGAGCCCGGATGTGTCATGCGATGTATTGTTATACGTGCTGTATTTTCGGATAGAAATTTTCCGCATTGCAGGAGACTCATCCGATTTTTTAAAATTATTTGATCCCAATAAACGGACATGATGGTGTGGCGCCTGGACACCCGACACCCATCGGGCTTCCGCGTTGACGAACGCTTGTCAACAGACTTCTATCAGGTACAAGCTCATCCTTGCCTAAAATAAAAGGCTATAAGCTCATATCCATATTTTAAGGCTATCAGCCTGTCTCCTTTCAAATAAAGGCTATATGCCAATCTCCATGTTTTAAGGCTATATGAGCCCAAACTATTATTTGAAGGTTATAAACCATCTTCATGTTTTAAGGCTATAAGCCCAATTTGTTAGTTGAAGACTATAAACCCATCTCCATTAAGTTGAAGGAAATAAATCCATATCCATTACAAAAAAAAAAAAAAATTGGTTATAAGCCCATATCTATGTTTTAAGGCTATATGAACCCAATCTAAAGGCTATAAGCTCATCTCATTAAAGGGTATAAAAAGCCTATCTCCACGTTTTAAGGTTATATGAGCTCAATTTGTTAGTTGAAGGATATAAGCCCATCATGGGTTTTAAGGCTGTGAGCCTAATATGATATTTGATGGTTAAGGTCCATTTCCAAGTTTTAAGACTATGGGCCTATATCCATTCAAAGAAAGAAAAAGAAAAAAAAACCTATAAGCCTATACCCATGTTTTAAAGCTATGAGCCCATCACCATTAAAAAAAAGAAAAAAAAAAGGAGGCTATAAGCTCATATCCATATTTTTAGGCTATATGAGCCAAATCTTTTATTTGAAGGCCTATAAGCCCAAGAAGGCTATAAGCTCAATTCCATGTTTAATGCTATGAAAAAAATATGCTATTTGAAGGCTATAAACCCATCTACTTAAAAATAAAAAATAAATAAAAGTTTGTAAGCCCATATCCATGTTTTAAGACTATCAGCAGATCCCCTTTAAAAATAAAGGCTATAAGCCCATCTCCATGTTTTAAGGCTATACGCCCAATCTGTTATTTGAAGGCTATAAGCTCATCTCCATGTTTTAATGATAAGAGCAAAATTTGCTATATGAAAGCAATAAGCCCATCTTCCTTTAAAAAAAAAAAAGAAAAAAGAAAAAAAGCTAGAAATCCATCTCCATTCAAAAGAAGGAAAAAAAAAAAAAAGACTATAAACCCATATCCATGTTTTAAGGCTATGAGCCCATCTCCATTAAAAAAAAGGGTTTTAATCTCATATCCATGTTTTAAGGCTATATGAGCCAAATATGAAGGTTGCAAGCCCATCTCCATTCAAAAATGGCCATATCCATTCTATAAGTCCATCTCTTTTAAAAGAAATGTTATAATCTCATCTGCACGCTTAGCGCCATGAGCCTAATATGTTATTTCCGCGTTATAAGCTCATCTCCATGCTCGGGCTACTATAATCAACATTGTTTGGAAGGCCGTAAGCCCATCCATGTCTTAAGGCATGAGCCTGCTCCGCTCCAAAAAAAAAAAAAGGTTACGCCTCATATCCATATTTTGGGCGCTAATGGACGCTTTTGTCAACTCTGGACTGGCCGAGCGTGCCGGTGGCGCCAATGAATTCACTACCGCTCGGGCTACCATGTGCCCGGATGGCACCGCCGGGTCTGTGCCCGATGTGGTACTCCGCAAAGACAAGAAAGGTTAAGTATTTACGGTTACCACAAGAATTCGATGCCTAAGTCGGGCCAATAAAGAAAAGATAGACTCGCCAGAGGCGAATGTTTTTTGCTGCATCTTCAATCGACTGCATGCCCCCATTTATAGTATATGTTATTCCCAATTGGAGGGTAGTAAAGATTCTTTCCCATTAGATATTTTATGCCTTTATCGATACTCCGATTTAATACGATACGGAGGCAGCTTATCGGGTAATTATCCTTCCTTATCGTGAGATCCTAGCTTGATCCTGTGATGTCGCGCATCGCACCATCCCATTTTCCTCATTACGAGATTTAGTCGAGATCTCGCTGATTTATAGCAGAAGATGCTATGTGATTATCCTACTTCTTATCGAGCAGATGCACACCTGGCAGGATTACGCTTTCTGTATTATCCACGACCGCCTCAGCGAACGGATCGGGCCTTTCGTTGGGTTAAACCGGGGCCCAGGTGTTTTATCGCGCGCTCTTCTCGCTTGGTGAGTGGGCCTACGGGCCCATTTTTCAAACCCCATCAAAGGCTATCAGCCTATCTCTTTTCAAAATAAAGGCTATATTCCAATCTCCATTTTTTAAGGGTATATGCGTCCAATCTGTTATTTGAAAGCTATAAGCTCATCTCCATGTTTTTTAAGTCTATGAGTCCAATCTCTTATTTAGCGTACAAACCCATCACCATTGGGAAAAGCGTTATAAGCCCATATCAATGTTTTAAGGTTATATGAGCCCAATCTTAAGGCAATAAGCCCATGTCCATTAAAATAGGCCCATAACAATTCAATAAGCTCATATCCATTAGAAGAAAGGTTTCAAGCTCATCTCCATTTTTTAAGGATAAATGAGTCTTTCAATTTGTTAGCTGGAATGACTAAGCCCATTTCCACGCTTTTTTAAGCGCTATGAGCCCAATATAATATTCGCGCAGTTGGTAGCCTATTTCTATTCAAAGAAAGAAAAAAAGCGCTATAAAACCCATATCCATGTTTTGTGCCATGAGCCCATCTCCACACTAAAAAAAAAAAAGGTTATAAGTCCATATCCATATTTTAAAGCTATGAGCACATCTCAATTAAAAAAAAGGGCTTTAATTCATATTCATGTTTTAAGGCTATATGAGCCCAATCTGAAGGCTATAAGCTCATCTCCATTCTATGAGCCCATATCTTTAAAAGCAGCGCTATAAACAGATTCATTTTAGCGCTATATTAAAATCTCACTCATAGCTGAGCACATCTCCAATATGTATTCATTTTGTAAGGCTAAAGTCCATTTTCATGTTTTAAGGCTATGGGCCCATCTCCATTCAAAATAAGAAAAAAAAAAGGCTATAAGCCCATCTCCATGTTTTAAGGCAAGAAACCTATCTCCATGTTTTAAGGCAATGAGCACATCTCCTTTAAAAAAAAAAAAAAGGCTATGCTCTATCTCCATGTTTTGGGCTAGATGAGACCAATTGTTATTCAAGCACTATTAAGCCACATTGAATGTTTTAAGGCTATGTCAACCGTTCCAAAAAAAAAAAAAAGGAAAAAAGACTATAAGCCCATATCTATGTTGTAAGACTATTAGCCCCATCTTTAAAAATTAAAGGCTTGTGTCCCATCTCTATGTTTTTGGTACCATAGCGAGTTCAACTGCTATTCAACGCAATAAGCTCATCTTCATTTTTTAAGGCTATGAGCCCAATCTGTTTTTGATGGCTATAAACCCATCTCCATTTAAAAAAAAAAAAAAAAAAGGCTATATCTATATCCATGTTTGAAGGCTATATGAGCCCAATTTGAAGGCTATAAGCCCATCTCCATTAAATAAGCTCAGCTACTTTAAAAGAAAGGTTATAAGCCCATCTTCATCTTTTAAGGTTATATAAGCCCAATTTATTAGTTGAAGGCTATAATCCCAATTTGTTGGTTTAAGGCTATAATCCCATTTCTATGTTTTAAGGTTATGAGCCCATCTCGTTACAAAATAAAAAGGATTATAAGCCCATCTCTGAAGGATATAAGCCATCTCTATGTTTCAAGGCTATGAGTCCAATATAATATTTGAAGGCTGAAGTGCATTTCCATGTTTTAAGGGTATGGGCCCACCTCCATTTAAAAAAAGAAAAAAAAAGCTATAAGCCCATCTCCATAAAAATAAAAATAAAAAAGTCAAAAACCCATATCCATGTTTTAAGGCTATATGAGCTAAATCTGTTATTTGAAGGCTATAAGTCCATCTTTATGTTTTAAGGCTATGAGCCCAATCTATTAATTGAAGGCTATAAACCCATCTCCATTAAAAAAAAAAATGCTATAAGCCCATATCCACGTTTTAAGGCTATACCATCTCTATGTTTTAAGATTATATGAGCCCAATTTGTTAGTTAACTGCTATAAGCCTATCTCTTTCGCTTTAGCGCTACGAGTCCACACATGATATTTCGCTGGGCATCCATTCCACGTTTAAGATGGGCCATCTCCATTCAATTTTTTTAAAAATAAGAAATTCTATATCAATGTTTTGGGGCGCTATAAACTTATCTCTATTAAGAAAAAAGCCAAACCCATATCCAAGTTTTAATGCTATATGAGCCCAATCTTTATTCGGGGCGCAATGTGCCCCATGTCCATGTTGTGCGTCAGCCTAATCCATTATTTGGAAGTGCTATAAACCCATCTCCATTAAAAAAAAAAAAAGGCTATAAGCCCATCCATTCCATTCTACAAGGCCATCTCCTTAAAAGAAATGTTATAATCTCACATGTGACAAGCTAAGGCTACATGAGCCCAATATGTTACTTCCGCGCTATGCCTCATCTCCACGCTTTTGGAGTGCCATGGTACCCATCTCCTTTAAAAAAATGGCTATGAACTCATATGACATATCTATGTTTTAAGGTTATATTATACTCACATGTTATTTCGCGTTATAACCTCATCTCCATGTTTTAAGGTTATAAGTCAAATATGTAATTTGAAGGTTGTAAGCCCATCTCCAAGTTTTAAGGTTATGAGCCCATCTCCTTTCAAAAAAATGACTATAAGCTTATCTCTATATTTTAAGGTTATATGAGCCAAATTTGTTATTCAAGGGCTGTAGTTCTATTATCCATGTCTTACTGGGCCACGAGCTCATTCCAGTTCAAAGAAAAAAAAAAAGAGGCTATAACTTGATATCCATATTTTAAGGCTATCATCCTATCTCCTTTCAAAATAAAGGCTATATGCCAATCTCCATTTTTTTAAGGGTATATGAGTCCAAACTGTTATTTGAAGGTTATAAACTCATCCCCATGTTTTAAGTCTATGAGCCCAATCTCTTATTCGAAGGCAATAAACCCATCACCATTAAAAAAAAAGGTTATATGCCCATAGGTACGTTCTAAGGGTATATGAGCCCAATCTTAAGACTTTAAGCCCATATCCATTCTATGAACTCATCTCCTTTAAAATTATACGCCCATCTCCATATTTTAAGGTTATAGGAACTCAATTTATTAGTTGAAGGATATAAGCTCATCTCCTTGTTTTAAGGATATGAGCCCAATATGATATTTGAAAGCTAAAGTCCATTCCGAAGTTTTAAGGCTATGAGCCTATCTCCATTCAAATAAAAAAAAAAAAAAAAAAGCTATAAGCCCATATCCATATTTTAGGCTAAATGAGCCAAATATGTTATTTGAAGGCTATAAGCCCATCTTCATGTTTTAAGGTTATGAACCAAATCTTCTATTTGAAGACTATAAACCCATCTTCTTAAAAAAAAAACGAAAATAAAAAGGCTATAAGATATCTATGTTTTAAGGCTATCAGCCCATCTCATTTCAAAATAGCGCTATGTTCCATTTCCACAAGCTTTTTTAAAAGCCTGGGATGAGCGAAAATCTGTTATTTGAAGTGCAATAGTTGTCTCCATGTTTAAGGCTATGATCCCAATCTGATATTTGAAGACTATAAGCCATCTTCCTTAAAAATAAATAAATAAATAAATAAAGAAAAGCTAGAAACCCATCTCCAGGTTTTAAAGCTATAAGCACATCTCCTTTCAAAAAAAAAAAAGGATATAAGCCCATCTCCATGTTTTAAGGTTATTTGAGCCAAATTTGTTATTTGAAGGCTATAAGCCAATATCTATGTTTGAAGGCAATGAGCTCATCTCCATTAAAAAAAACTATAAGCTCATATCCATGTTTTAAGTCTATCAACCCATTTCCATTAAAAAAAAAACACTATAAGCCCATTTCCATGTTTTAAAGCTATATGAGTCCAATATGTTATTTGAAGGCTATAAGCTCATCTCCATGTTTTAAGGCTATGAGCCTAATATGTTATTTAAAGGCTATAAACCCATCTCCATTAAAATAAAATAAAAAGGCTATAAGATCATATCCATGTTTTAAGGTTATGAGCTCATCTCCATTAAAAAAGAAATCTTATGCCATATCCATGCTTTTAAGGCCGCATGGTTCTAACTGCTATTCGGGGCGCCAATCGATCTCTTATATTTTAAGCAAGTATGAGCCCATCTCCATAAAATAAAAAGTGGCTATAAAACTATATCCATGCTTTGGCATTTGCATGAGCCCAATATAAAGCCTATGTTTCACAATATAAAGGCTATAAACCCATTTCCATTAAAAAAATGCCCATCTCCATTCTATGAGCCCATCTCCTTTAAACAAAAGGTTATAGGCTCATCTTCATGTTTTAAGGCTATATGAGCCTAATTTATTCATTGAAGGATATAAGTCCATCTCAATGTTTTAAGGCTATGAATTTAATATAACATTCAAGACAAAGTCCATTTCCACGCTTTTAAGCCGTATGCTTCCATTTCTATTCAAAAGTTAAGCGTTATGCCCTCATATCCACGCTTTTGGCTATTACTATATGAGACAAATCATGCTATAAGCCCATCTCTATTGAAAAAGGCCCATCTTCATTCTACGAAATTATCCTTAAAAGAGCGTTTTGTGAAGTTTCACTCATTGCAAAGCTATATGAGTCCACTTGTATTTGAGGTTATGTTCTATTTCCATGCTTTTTTTGTGTTTATGAATTACTTAATCATTAAAAAAAAAAAAAAAAGGAGCGCGAAGCCCATATCCATATTTTAAGGCTATATAAACCCGATCTAAAGGCTATAAGCCCATCTCCATTCTATGAGTGTTATAAGCCCAATTCCATGTAGTAAAGCCATACGAACTAATTTGTTAAATACGCTTATGTTCCCATTTCCATGTCTAGCGCATGCATCCCATCTCCATTAAAAAAAGTACTTTAAGCCCAGCATATCCACAAGCTTTTAAGGCCATATGAGTCCAATTGAAAGTATTCGCCACTGTAGTTGATTTTATATGATTTAAGGCTATGAGCCCATCTTCATTACAAAAAAAGTGGGCTATAAGTTCAGCATCCATGTTTTGGGCTACTGCTGAGCCCAATTTATTATTTGAAAGCTATAAGCCAATATCCATGTTTTAAGGCTATGAGCTTAACTCCGTTCCAAAAAAAAAAACACTATAAGCCCATCTTTTTTCAAAATAAAGTATATAAGCCCATCTCCATGTTTTAAAGCTATATAAGCCCAATATGTTATTTGAACTTTATAAACCCATCTCCATGTTTTAAGACTATTAGCCCAATCTATTTTTTGAAGGCTATAAACTCATTTTCATGCTTTTGGGCTACTACGGCCCCATCTCCATTTTAAAAAGAAAGAAAAATGCTATAAGCTCAGATCCACGTTGGGGCGCTTATATGAAATAAAACTGGGGCGCTATATTCTCATCTCCATTCCACGGTACCTCATATCCTTTAAAAGAAAAGCGTTATGTCTATTTCCACAAGCTGTAGTTATTAATTATATCGCCTCAATTTGTTAGTTGAAGATAATACTTCATCTCCATGCTTTTAAGGCTATATCTAATTTGATATCATTAGAGACTAAAGTCTACGCCTATGTTTTTTTAAAGAGTCTATTTCCATGTTTTAAGGCTATGGGCCCATCTCCATTCAAAAAAAGAAAAAAAAAAAAATTATAAGCCTATATCTATGTTTTAAGGCTAAGAATCCATCTCCATTAAGGCTATAAGCTCATATCCATATTTTATAGCTATATGAGCCCAATATGTTATTTGAAGGCTATAAGTTAATCTCCATGTTTTAAAGCTATATGTGCCCAATATGTTATTTGAAGGCTATAAGCTCATCTCCATGTTTTAAGGCTATGATCCAAATATGCTATTTGAAGGCTATAAGCCCATCTTCTTTAAAAAAAAAAAAAAAAGAAAGAAAAAGCTAGAAACCCATCTCCATGTTTTGAGGCTATGAGCACATCTCCTTTTAAAAAAAAGCTATAAGCCAATCTCCATGTCTTAGGGTTACATGAGCCCAATTTGTTATTTGAAGGCTATAAGCTAATATCCATGTTTTAGGTCTACAAGCTGAACTCCATTAAAAAAAAAAAAGACTACAAGCCCATATCCATGTTTTAAGGCTATCAGCCCATCTCCTTTCAAAATAAAGGCTATAGCCCATCTTCATGTTTTAAGGCTATATGAGCCTAATATGTTATTTGAACTCTATAGGTCCATCTCCATGTTTTAAGGCTATATGAGTCCAATATATTATTTGGCGCTATAAACTCGATTCCCATGCTTTGGGCGTTACGAACCAATCTCCATAAAAATAAAAAGTGCTTATAAAGACAATATCCATTGCTTTTAAGGTTATACGAGCCTAAAATAAAGCCCATCTCCATTAATAAAAGGTCTTACTCCATCTCTAAGAGCCCATTTCCTTCAAAAGAAAGCGTTATAAAGTTCATTTCTACGCTGCTCTCACTATATCACCACCTTTGCTAGGTCAAAGGATATGCCCTCATCACCACGCTTTAAGAATACGAAATTAATATGGGCTAAATTCCATTTCAAATTTTAAGACTATGGGTTCATTTCTATTTAAAAAAAATAACAGCCAAAAACCCATATCCATGTTTTAAGCTTATACGGTTCCCACATGCTATTCGGGGCGCTATAAACTCATCTCCATTTTGGCGCCATGAGTCTAATATGTTGCCATGGCGAGGCAACCCATTCCATTTAAAAAAAAAGCGCTATATCTATATCCTACGTTTTGCCATACACCAAATCATTACTATAAGCCCATCTCCTTTAAAAAAAGGCCCATATCCATTCTATAAGCTCATATCCATGTTTTAAGACAATATGAGCCAAATCTGCTACTCTGATCTCTATGCTCCATTTTTCACAAGTAAGACTACGGACCCCAATACGTTATCTACGCCTATAAACTCATCTCCATATGCTAGCCATGGTACCCCATTTCAATTTAAAAAAAAAAAAAGGTTATAAGCTCATATCAATATTTTAAGGCTATGAGCCCATCTCCATTAAAAAAAAGGGGCTTTAATCTCATATCCATGTTTTAAGGCTATATGAGCCAAATCTGAAGGTTATAAGCTCATCTCCATTCAAAAAGGCTCATCTCCATTCTATGAGCCCATATATTTTAAAAGAAAGGTTATAAGTCTATCTCCATGTTTTAAGACTATATAAGCCCAATTTGTTAGTTGAAGGCTATAAGCTTATCTCCATGTTTTAAGGCTATAAGCCTAATATGATATTTGAAGGCTAAAGTCAATTTCCATATTTTAAGGCTATGGGCTCATCTCCATTCAAAATAAGAAAAAAAAAAAAAAACTATGAGCTGATATTCATGTTTTAAGGCTGTGAGCACATCTCTATTAAAAAAAACAAAAAAAAAAAGGTTGTAAACCCATTCAATATTTTAAAGCTATATGAGCTCAATATGTTATTTGAAGGCTATAAGCCAATCTCCATATTTTAAGGCTATGAGCCAAATATGCTATTTGAAGGCTATAATCCTGTTTTAATTAAAAAAAAGAAAGAAAGAAAGCAAGAAACCCATCTCCATGTTTTAAGGCTATGAGCACATCTTCTTTTAAAAAAAAGGTTATTAACCCATGTGACGCCCTAAAATTCAGGGATCTGTTGATCACCCATCAACTCACGGAACGCTTCTAGATATCATGTAACTCGATACCACACCGTTATGTCCCATTTACCAGGATTCATGATTTAACAAAAATCGGATAGAGTCTCATTTATACGAAGAGCTCTATAAAAAACATAACCTGTACAATTATACAATAACATTACTTATGCGAGACCCAATATAACACAATGACATCTCCGAGTCCATTTATGAGTAAAAATTGATCACATCGGATCCATTTATCCACATTCATATAAAAACAGGTAAGACTATATTAAAAACAGTCCATAAAAACAGTCCATAAGAGTTCAAAATTACAACTCTTTTACATAAAAATACATATGATTTCAACTCTTTAACACATTAACACATGCCAAAATTAATTTACTAAAATTTTTTTACAAAAATATTGATAGAAGCCATAAGTCGGCTTTCTTCACCCTTGTGACCACTGATGAGAGCCGTTTACAGGTGCATGTCTCGTACCTGAAATGTTTTTCCCATATTTCCCATATTGGGTGAGTCACGTTTAGTAGAGTAATTCCTATAGAGGATACTCCCCTCATAACTGCACATGCGATGTTTACACTTGACAATACATATTCACATCAACATTCCAAATATAAGAATATGTCAATTCTAACTTGAAATTTTACATGTCATGCTATGAAATGAGATGAGACTCACTCATACACCATATCCCGAGTCTTTACCGACTCCTATCACACCATACAAAGTCAATGTGTGATAAAATCCGTCATTGATGGATTACATCAAATGATCATTTTCGAAACAAAATCATTTGTTTATAAACCAAAAGTTTTTTGGATGTTAAACCTTGAATGATCATTTCATATACAAACTACGCTGCCTTTTTATAGCTTAATTTTTCGGTCTCATCGTAGGCTCCATGTCTTCCTACACTTTGACTTTCATCATCGTGAGTATGAACTGGAAGATCGAGTCTTTCACCCGAGGGAGTGTCTAGCCCTTTTTTCTATTACTCGACACAAGTTTTTTTTTTTTTCATTTCATGCAATAGTGCAACTTTGTTGGACTTCGTCCAATGGTATCGAGCCCATTCATCAATCACCAAAATCATTGTTTGATTTCAACTATGCACTCATACCCATGAAATGCGATGTCCCCGTGCATATGCAATGTGAGCAATTACATGTCAATGTCATGTCACATATGTGATTAATTTCATATGGACAATTTAATTCATACATTTTATCATATATCATGGACAATTATATTACATGCATATAATTTCCAAAACAAGCATTCAGTTCAATGTCAATATATAAGCACACATTTATCAACCTTCATCAAACAACAATTAACAAAATCACGTTATTACAAAATCAAGTAATAACAACTTTAACTCTCAAGGCCAAATGCGACATATAAATTTCTCACAAAAGCAGCCCACACAACGGCCCCAAACTGGCCAAACAAGCCTTTAAACTAGCAACAAAATCGGCCAAACAGGCTCTTAGCAGTCCGGATTATTCTTTTTTTAATCAAAACATTTCCTAAACAATTTTTAGGACATACTATATACAACTATAGATCAATTCACCAAATCGGCCACAAATGAGCCACAAAACAGCCATTAAAGCCGTTTAAAATAGGTCAAACAACCCCTTAGCAATCCGAATTATTATTTTTAATCCAAAAGTCCCTAAATAATTTTTGGGCATACTAGATACAACCACAAATCAATTCACCAAACTGGCCACAAACGGGCCGTAAAACAACCATTAAACGATCATTAAAGTCATTTAAAATAGGCTAAACAACCCCTTAGCAGTCCAAATTATTATTTTTAATCCAAACATTCCTTAAACAAATAGTCATCGTCGAGTAGATGAACTTTAACTCTTAGCTCGACGAATTCCAACTGACGGAACCCGTTGATCAAAGAAATAAGTCTGGGACCCTTTCTTTCTCTCCCTCTTGCTCTCTACGGCCAAACAACAGAAAATGGGATCATTTTCCCCCAAAAATCTGTTTTGTCTAACCTTACCTTTTGACTTAAAGGCTTGGTCCACGTCACGCCATGTATCAACTATTGGTTTGGATGCATTCCTATACCGAAATAAGTTATTTTGTTCGGATTGAAGTTCAAATTATATTACATGAACTTTATTTGAATTATTTTCCAACTTTTAAGATTTTCTCAAAAATCTTGTTTTTGGGGTCCGTCTACTTGCCCCCAAAATCGTGAAAAATTCGACTATCTTAGAATTCAACGAAATTCGTCTGGGTAACTAGATTTTGAAAGACGAATCCAACGGTAAGGTCCATTTCATCGTCCGAGATCTAAAATTTTTTAGGTCTATAGCATGTATTGTAATGGTAATTTACCATTTTACCATTTTTCGAAAAAATTCAAAATTGCCCAGGTTTTACAGCCCATCTTCATGTTTTAAGGTTATTTGAGCCCAATTTGTTATTTGAAAGCTATAAGCCAATATCTATGTTTTAACTTTTAAGGTTATGAACTCAACTCCGTTAAAAAAAAAAAGAAAAAAAAAAGACTAAAAGTCCATATCCATGTTTTAAGGCTATCAGCCCATCTCCTTTCAAAATAAAGGCTATAAGCCCATGGGTTTTAATGCTATCAGCCCATCTCCTTTAAAGAAATTGCTATAACCTCATCTCCATGTTTTAAGGTTATATGAGGCCAATTTGTTATTTGAAGGCGATAAGCCCATATCCATGTCTTAAGGCTATGGGCTTATCTCCATTCCAATAAAAAAGAGAGGCTATAAGCTTATATTCATGTTTTAAGGCTATCAGCCCATCTTCTTTCAAAATAAAGGCCATAAGCCAATCTTCATGTTTGAAGGCTATATGAGCACAATTTGTTATTTGAAAGCTATAAGCCCATTTCTATGTTTTTAGGTTATGTGCCAAGTCTGTTATTTGAAGGCTATAAACCTATTTCCAATTAAAAAAAGAAAAAAAAAGAAAAAAAAAAAAAGGCTATAAGCCTATATCTATGTTTTAAGGCTATTTGAGCCCAATTTGAAGGCTATATGCCCATCTCCATTAAAAAAGGCCCATATCCATTCTATTAGCCCATCTCCTTTAAAAGAAAGGTTATAAGCCCTTCTCCATATTTTAAGGCTATTAGCCCAATGTGAAATTTGAAGGTTAAAGTCCATTTCTATGTTTTAAGACTATGGGCCCATCTCCATTCAAAAAAAGGAAAAAAAAAAGGCTATAAGATTATATTCATGTTTTAAGGCTATATGAGCCCAATATGTTATTTCAAGGCTATAAGCCCATCTCCATGTTTTAAGTTTATGAGTCAAATATGTTTTTTGAAGGCTATAAGCGTATCTCCATGTTTTAAGGCTAAGGCTATAATTCATCTCCATGTTTTAATGTTATATGAGCCCAATTTTTTATTTGAAGGCTATTAGCCCATATCCATGTTTTAAGACTATGAGCTCATCTCCATCCAAAAAAAAAAAAAGAAAAAAAAAAAAGGCTATAAGCTCTTATCTATGTTTTAAGGCTATCAACCCATCTTCTTTCAAAATAAAATATATAAGCTCATTTTCATGAAGGCTATGAGCCAAATCTGTTATTTAAAGGCTATAAACCCATCTCCATTAAAAAAAAAGGTTATAAGCCCATATCCATGTTTTAAGGTTATGAGTCTATCTCCATTTAAAAAATAGGGCTTTAAGCTCATATCCATGTTTTAAGGCTATGAACCTATCTCCATTTAAAAAAAAAGGCTATAAGCCCATATCTATGTTTTACGGCTATATTAGCCCAATTTTAAGGCTATGAGCCCAATCTGAAGGCTATAAGCTGATATCTATATTTTAAGGCCAGAAGTCAATCTCTATTAAAAAAAAGGAAAGAAAGGCTATAAGCCCATATCCACGTTTTAATGCTATATGAGTCCACTATAATAACATGATAAACTCCATTCCATGCTTTTTACACTACGAGCCCATTATGATATTTCCGGGGCGCTTAAAGTCCATTTCCATGTTTTAAGGCTATGAGCCCATCTCCATTTAAAAAAAAGAAAAAAAAAAAAAACTATAAGTCCATATCCATGTTTTAAGGCTATGAGCCTATCTCCATTAAAAAAAAAAAAAAAGCTGTAAGCCCATATCATGTTTTAAGGCTATATGAGTCCTTTCTGTCATTTGAAGGCCATAAGTCCATCTCCATGTTTTAAGGCTATAAGCCAAATATGCTATTTGAAGGCTATAAGCCCATCTTCTTATAAAATATAAAAAATAAAATAAAGAAACTCATCTCCATGTTTTAAGGCTATGAGTGCATCTTTAAAAAAAAAAAAAAAAAAAGAGGTTATAAGTCCATCTCCATGTTTTAAGGTTATATGAGCCTAATTTGTTATTTGAAGGCTACAAACCCATATCCATGTTTTAAGGCTATCAGCTCATCTTCGTTAAAAAAAAAAAAGCCTATCAGCCCATATCCTTTCAAAATAAAGGCTATAAGGCCATCTTCATGTTTTAAGACTATAAGCTCAATATGTTATTTGAAGGCTATAAACATATCTTCATGTTTTAAAGCTATGAGCCCATCTCGTTTCAAAAAAAAGAAAAAAAGAAAAAAAAAGAAAAAAAGAAGACTATAAGCCCATATCCATGTTTTAAGGCTATGAGCCTATCTTCATGAAAAAAAAAGGTTTTAAGCCTATATTCATGTTTTAAGGCTATGAGCCCATCTCCGTTAAAAATAAAAAGGGCTATAAGTCTATATCCATATTTTAAGGCTATAAAAGCCCAATATGAAGGCTATAAGCCCATCTTCATTAAAAAAAGGTTCATCTCCATTCTACGGTTCTTACTTTGGGTGTTGAGCGCATGTGCCCCATCTCCACGCTTTTGCCATATGACCTCAATTTGTTAGTTGAAGGTATTATGTTTCCATACTCTATGTTTTAAGGTTATGATCCCAATATGATATTTGAAGGCTAAAGTTGATGCAAGAATGAGACCGTGATGGATGATCTAATGATTTGGGTAAGTTAGGGATGTGTTTGTGGTAGTTTAGGGGTATAGGATATAACTTAAAAGGATAAGGGAAAAGTTTGGTTACAACGGTTTTATGGAATATTAAGTTTTGATGATGGACTTAAGGCAATGATGATTTTCGGGTCAGAAACGTTTCGGCTGATTCGGGAGAAAAAACGATATCGCTTTGAGCTAGTTTGTGGTTTTTAGGTTTTTCTAAGGTGGGCTAAGGCTATATACAAATTTGGGCTTCTAAGGTTAGCGATGGTATTTGCTGCTTATAAGGAAAACAGCGTTCGAAAGATTTAGAATGGCTGAAACTAGATTTTGAAAGTTTTTGGTTAAGGTTGAAAACTTGGTTATGGAAAAGTGAAAGAGAAGATGATGAGATGAGTAGAGGTAATATAAGGATAGGTACTTACTTCTCGAACCATGAATCCACCTGCAGAGTACACGAATAACTCGCCACCAAGGGAATCATCAAGAGATTATTGAGAACGTAGATATACCATATCCAAGGAATCCACCTAGGGATAAGAAACAACGAACTCGCCATTCAAGGGAATCTACTCAAGAGATAAGAGAACAAGATGTAACTCTTAAAAAAGAAAAATATGAAAAATATTATTAAACTTGAATTGAATTCTCAAAAGACTACATTAGGGGGGTTTATATAGCCCCAAACTTTCTAAATCATATAAAGAAACTCATACTTTGACTTGGAAAACAAAGACTTTCTAATTTAAATAAAGAAACTCTTAAAAAGAAATAACAACTTCTACTAGGAAAACAAACTTTTTAAATTAAATAAAGTAACTACTACTTTGATTTAGAGAATAAATATTTCTAAAATAAAACAACTCCAAATCAAAATAGTAACAAGACTCAAATAGTTGGATTTAGAAACATATTCCGTGTTTTCTGGGCGTTTCGCTTAAATCTCCTCGAATACGAATTTTCAGAATTAAGACACCTCAATATACGTCAGAAGCCCTCAGATCAATCCCCATAATTGGGAAAAAAGACTTGTCTTAAAGTCTTCATCATGATAAAGCCTCAAATCCTTGACATTGAGTGTAGGATAGATATTATAGTCATCGGACAATTCCACCTTATAAACATTGAATGAATTTTTAATGTTTGTTTTAGAAATTTCTACATAAAAAGTCTATTTCATGTTTTAAGGCTATGGGCCCATCTCCATTCAAAAAAAGAAAAAAAAGAAGCTATAAGCCTATTTCCATGTTTTAAGGCTATAATATGTTATTTGAAGGCTATAAGCCTATCTTCTTTCCAAAAAAAAAAAAAAAGAAAAGAAAAAAAAGCTAGAAACCCATCTCCATGTTTTAAGGCTATGAGCCCGTCTTCTTTAAAAAAATATAAGGCTATAAGCCCATCTTTGAAAAAAAAAAAAACTATAAGCCTATATCTATGTTTTAAGGCTATAACCTATCTCCTTTCAAAATAATGGCTATAAGCCCATCTTTATGTTTTAAGACTATATGAGCCTAATATGTTATTTGAAGGCTGTTAGCATATTTCCTTCTTTTAAGGCTATGAGCCCATCTCCTTTCCCAAAAAAAAAAGGGCTATAAGTCCATCTTCATTTTTAAGGCTGTATGAATCCAATATGTTATTTGAAGGCTATAAATCCATTTTCATGTTTTAAGGCTATGAGTTGAAAGCTATAAGCTCATTTTCATGTTTTAAGGCTATGAGCCACATATGTTATGTGAAGGCTATGAGCCCATTTTGTTAGATGGAAGGAGTCAAATCTTCATGAGCCCAATTTGTTACCTAAAGGCAAACCTACGAATCCAAACCTCGGGACAATGGACACCCACTGTGCGATGAAATTTATAGAAATCAAAGCACCATACAAAAATTACTTATATACCGATCACAATCAGAATCGCAAAATAAACGTGAAAATAAAAGGGGGCCAACGGGCCAATTAAAAAAGAGAAGAGACCTAAAAAAAAAAAAAAAAAGGAATATATGTGTATATAAAAATATACTACAAGTTAGGTCATCTCCTGTCCGCTGGAATGACCATAGGCCCAGAATGACCTTGAATCACCAAGGATTCAAGGATATCTTAACACATCTTTGTTATTGGTAGTGGAATGAGTAAGGTTGCTGCTCTCCGTACTATTTTCTTTAGAAGGTAAACGATTTAGTTCTTTTCCTTACCTTTCTCAAACTATCATTTCATCGATTTGCATATGTTACGTGTCTCGGTCACAATCATAATTGCCCGATTTGGATTCCATTCAGCCGAGTAAGCCGCCTACTTATGCTTCTCTTTCTTTTTCTTTCTTAATTCGTCTAACCTTGATGTGTAGGTATCCTAAAACTCCTTGTCCTGTGTGAATCTGATTAAGGTCTCAACTGCCCACTCTGAGCCTTTTCTTGCTTAGCCGCTAGCTTCATAGCCTTTCAAATTCTTTTTCGTTTGCTGTGCTTGTTGTCGAGCTTTAGAACTATAGGTAGCCCTTACTGACCTGTGAATCAGCTTAGTAATAGTCTTATAACATCCGACTCAGACTGGTGTTGATTTAATAGATTTATATTTGATCATTTAACCAGTAGATAGGTTGATGTCCACAAACATTATGCTAATACCATGATCATAACAATTCATGGCTCATGCAACATGATTGATATGCTACTTTTCCTTCATTTTGTTTTCTGATTTGTTGCTTTTCTTTGAATTCACTTACAAAAATATGGAGGTATGCCGCAAGTGTAACAATCGCTTTGTGCAATTTAGGTATGTGAAGAGCCAAAGTGATCAGTAGTTGATAAATGCCTGTTGGGTTTGAAATTGTTTATATCTTCGTCTCAAGGGTTCTACTATAAGATAGTTACTTCAGATATCAAGTTTGATAAAGATTTGTTGAAATAGAGGTGAAGTCCCTAGTAGGACCAGGAAATAGTTCGGATTAAGACAATCCTATACTATAGGGACGTGCTAGACATGAGATGTTCGGACTAGAAGCAGAGCAGTTGTGGGACACACGTTACTCTACTATCTTGGAGGCCAAGGAACTTAGGGAACAAGTAACAAATAGACCTGATATCTATTTGACAAGTGGATAACAATTAAATCACAGAAGATCTAAACATTTAAGTTGTCAAACCAGAATTAGAATTCTATTATGATGAGGATTCTTGATCAACAAGTTTCCTATTTTCGTTATGATAGCTTAAAGGAAAGAACATAAAATAGAAGGTGTGGTCGAGCTAGGATACGATCCAACCGCATCTGTGACTGGGAGGACTGACAGCGCTAGCTATAAATTCGCCAGACGGACGTTTCCTCAATACGATTTCGTGAGTGTGAGCTTGAAGAAGAACAAGTGAAATCCGGACATGATGAGAGAGTGCAAAGTGAAGATACTCGATTGAGGTATTGCATGTTAAAATCCTTTCACCTTTAGTGTAAGATGATGTTCTTTATTTTCTTCATATTTTATTGATGTAATGTGGGTATGGGTGTGTGATGCTGTTGAGAGGGGAATGGGGGGAGTTCATTATGAATTTCACTAGAAGTGCTTAGGTATCAAGAAGGGCCGTAGATAAAGAGGGAGTCTTGTACCATATAAGACTAATTGTAAACCTTGAATCAGATAAGTGAAAATCCTTACATTTGAGCACAGCCCTGTGGACATAGACAGGTTGTCGAACCAAGTAAAAGATCGTGCGTGCTTTTACTTTATTGCAAATATATCACATTTTCTCTGCACACACTAAGTCTTACAAGGGGAGTTCGAACACACTGCACTAAAGTCCAAACGAGATTGCAGTCAAAACATCAGGACTGGGACTTGGAACACACACTTATATTTGTCAATGCCAACAATGCAAATGACATAGATAATAGTAAACCTGAAGAATCTGTAAATGGGTCATCAATTGTGCCTTGTGGTCTCATAGCTTGGAGTTTATTCAATGATACTTAAAGTTTATCTCTCAACAATAAGCAATTGCCATTGAACAAGAAGGACATCTCCTAGAAGAGTGATAGGGAACGAAAATTTGGCAAAGATGTGTACCCTAAAAAATTTCAGAAGGCACTCTCATTGGTGGTGCAAGTCTGAATGAATCCATACCGGTAAGTCTTTCACCACTTCGCTGGAGTCTGTTGGCACATTCCAAAATATTATCTTGACTGTGCTTAGCAGTTGAGGTTTGGTCTGGTAAATTATACGTTATGCACAATAAAGATTAAGGAAATATTGCTGTCATTATCTAGAACTTTATCCTACATGACAGATCCAGTACTCCTAATCAAAGATTTAGATTCCGCAGGATGATTATGGAAACACCTCTTAGAATCCTTTTTTTTTTCTAATATTTATTTCCTTATGATCTAAAATTTCTAATTTCTTGTTTCTGAGGTCTTTTAAATGCAGACAGAATCACCACCTAGTTTATTGTTGTTATACAAACTGAAAATATTTATATTCTAAAATAGTCCTTCTAATGTGTGTTTGGCAGTGTTTACTGACTGGAATCACATAAGTTAATGTAACCACATGCCTTAAAATTATATATTTTGCCATTGCTTTTTGCATCATGATAGACGTGTGAAGCATGGTATTAGGAATCATTTCCTCTAGATTCATTCTTCTCGATGGTTAGAAATCATTTTAATGGCCTCTAGAACTCGTTTTTCTTGGAGGTTTTCCATAAAGGCAGGTGTTAATATAGTATAATACATTTTCGGTAACAGTTGAGTGAACAGGACGACCTTATTGTTTGGATGCGAACTGCAGCTCTTCCAACTTTCAGGAAGTTGTATGGGAAGATAGAGGTGGATCTTCAAGCAAATGATGTCATACATGTGACATAAGATAACAACTACAATACATACAGTTTTAACGGCAAGAAGAAGCTTGTGTTTTCTACCACTAGCTGGTTTGGTGGGAGGAATGACTTTCTTGGCATTGCTTATCTCACTGTCGAAGGAATATGCTTCTTTTTGGCTCCGGCTTTCACTGTTAAACCAAGGCAATATTTCCTTCAGTTCCATTTATTTAAGTTGTTTTCACCTTTTGAATTTTTAAGTGTCCATCAACAAGATATCTTCATATTACATCCTGAGGTATCCTGTTTGATAGTGTGGTTCATCATAGATGTTTGGCCAGCAAGTGGAAACAACTTGCAAATTTAGTGAATTTCAACTTCCAGAATTGTCATAGTTGGATTTAATACTCTCTCTCTTAATGGACGAACAAAGAGTGAGGTTCATGCAAGGATGTTGAGCTTTGGAATGAGTGAAACCAAACTGAAATGCTTTTACTTGTGTAGAGGTTCTTATCCTTGGGAGGAGGGACTCAAACTAATTGATCCAAAAAGCTTAACCGGTTAGGAAAAGGACAAATCACATATACAAGGTTAACATAGAAAATTGTCATATGGAGGATTGCCCTCTTAGTTTGAAGCTGCCTTAATTCCGGAACAGCGGGTAGGGTTTAATGGCAGCTAATTTAGGGGAGTATGAAATTGAAACTACAAGACATAATGGATAGTGAATGAAACTAGTTGAGTTGGCAACTTTTCTGAGAGCTTGTTAAGATTGAAACTTTTAGATGAGTGGAACTGAGTTGAAAGGGCTTTGCATGGCTTTAGAGATTCTTATGTTCGGGATGAGACACTGTTGACCTAAGAGTTTAAGGTTTTAAGAAGTAGACAAGATTTATACTCAGGCTGATATAGAAAATTTAGTTGTGTAGGATTGCTTGAACTGTGGGTGAAGTTGAATAAAAAAAACATACTCCTGAAATTTTCGGGAGTAAGCAATCTAGAACTACCAAATGCAGGGAATAGATATCTGGGTATTCAATGGAACTAATAATGTCTTTCTTTCTCTCTCGACAGGCGACTTGGAGACCTTTCTTACTTGTAATGGAACAGAAACCCAGGAGGGCACTAACCAAATTCACTGAACCTGTTTATAGTGCTTGGCCTGAAAAATATTTCCTACAGGAATATAATCTTATGTGTATTAAGATTTTTAAAAAGACAGTGCATATACCTCAGCTTGGTATTGCCTTCAAGCTTCGTCTCTGAATTATTTTTTGGCCGGAGAAAGACCTTTGTGATGTTGATGTACAATTTCAGGAATTGAATCCAATACAAGAACTGGTTACTATGATGGCTTCCCATTTTTCTTCAATGTCTGAGTCATCAAAACTTGTGTTTACTTTCATATTCATTCCTGATAACTAGTGTTTCAGAGAACCCTAAAAAGCATGTTCGACAGGCATGCCCCTTCTGGGTAGGATGGATCAATAGGCTGGTCACAAGCTGCTCCTGCCTGCCTGAAGGTAATTTTCCTTCCAGCCACTGACGCAGGCCCGTGGACCCAAAAAAGAAAAAAACCAAACCGAATCAATAATGCAGGTTAAAGATCATCCTTACAGCACGGTTCAAATTCGCTTTATTGGTCACCGACCGGAAGGGTTCAGAGTTGTATCAGTCTTAGACTCTTAATGCATTAGTTTGGTATCCTGATTAGTGCTCAAAAAGTGCAATTTTGAACCCTATATTAGATAGGTTTTGAGTGCTTTTTGATCATTAATCATGTCATTTATCCCAATTGAAGTGTTCATGTCATCTTAGTAGCACTTATGCCAATTAGTGTTTTTGGTTGTTTCAGACTTTTATACATTACTTAAACTTCAACCTCAATGCAAATGATCGATCATGAGGTTGGAATTTTAGTCTCAAACATCAACAAGCCCAAAAAAAATCAATGGAAAACAAAGGCAAAGTGAAGAAAATGAGACGCAGCCAAGACTTGACGAGAGGAATGCACAAGAAAACAGTAATTTCGCAACTCCGTTGGCAACCAATTCGCAACCCTTGTTAAATTCAGAACCGTTCGCAACAAGCCGCAATTCAAGACGCATTGCGAAATTCGCTAGCCCACCGCAAGACTGCACTGCGAAATTCCGCTCTCACCGAAAATTTCATAGCTTAGCGAATTTCGCTAGCTAGCGAAATTCGCAACCTGGCCAACTCAGAACCCTCGCTAATTTCGCTAAACCTTGCCAAATTCGCCACTAGCAAATTCTCCCCCGCAGCGAAATCCCGTGTGCCCTCACATGCTTTGTAATTAATGCAACCGCCTTCAAACTTGGTGAATTACTCTCCTATCCTATAACTTAGCTTAGTTATTAGGGTTTTTGGTATTTTTATACCTTGAGGAGTCCTATAAATACCCCTCATGTTTTGTAATAAAGAGAAGAGGAGGAGAGGAAGAAAGACAAGTTTTTGGTGATTTTAAGTTTTCATTTATCGCTTTTGTAAATAAAGTTTGTTTATTTTAAGTTTGCTTATTTTCTTCTCTCTCTTTCTTTCTCTCTTCTTTCTTTCACTTTTCCTTGGCCGCTACACACCTCTCAAGACGATTGTTCAAGAGATGTTGGCTAAGCCTCCTCCTTTGAAGAGTGAAGGAAGCTACCATAAAGAGGGGTTAAGATGTCAGGTCCCTATGTACTAAAAGTTATGGGTAGTGTATTTACTACTCTTATCTAAACTCGCCGCATAACATAGGATGTTATTGTTCGGGCCAATACTCTCCATGCTTGCATCCAAGTACTGAAAGACAGAGAAACAAAATTTTTGATATCCTTACTTTGGCCTATGATAATATCTACTGTTAGGTTCTTCAAATTGGGTGGTTAAATAACATTTGCTTTTATTGTTTTTACCAATACTCTCCATGCTTTCTTGCGTCAGCCACGGTGAGATGCACTGTGGATTTTTGACTACTTTACTAGCCCAGTCAATACTCCATTTTTAGTGGTTCAAGGCTCTAGTGAAGATGCACTGTGATTCTTTAGATCTTACTTAGCCTCTAAAATGATAAAAGAATGTTAGGGTTTTAAATAAAAGGAGCTATAACTACACCCCCTGTTGACTCACATAGGAGGATAAAACCCGAGGACATGTGTTTCGTCTAGCTTGCCAAGTTAGTGACCTAAATTCAAAGTAAATTTCTTCATTGTTAATTTCAGCTTTTAACTTTCGCTTACAATTCTGCTTTTTCAAACCATTCTGCTCAATGAATCTAAAGAGCTCCAAATATGCCTTTACCTTCACGCCTCTAACGCAAACCATTTTTATGAAGAAAACCCATCCCCGTGTTCCGACTCCTAGACTCACTATATACCGCAAAAGAGTCGATCACTAAGAATAGAGCCAGTATATAAATATTGCTGATTTTAGCTCACCATCGTAAGACGAATCATATCCCAATATGCAAAAATAAGATAATTAAAAAGTTTCTTAAAATTATAAAAATATTATATAAATTATTAGAAAATAAATATCATTTGGTAATTTTAAAATTAATAAAATAAAATAAATATATATTAAATATATTTTTTTGACAACTTATATTAAATGTTATTTAAAATATTTATAAAAACTTTCCTAATAGATATGATATGTCAAAATAGAAATTATTTTATTTAAAATATATATAATAATATTTTTGCTAAAAGGGTTAGAATTCAATAATCAATTATATATAAAAAGAATTTCACACTATGAAAATCTTGATGAAAGAATTGT
This sequence comes from Tetrastigma voinierianum, assembly GCA_016808115.1. Taxonomy (NCBI): domain Eukaryota; kingdom Viridiplantae; phylum Streptophyta; class Magnoliopsida; order Vitales; family Vitaceae; genus Tetrastigma; species Tetrastigma voinierianum. The sequence continues at coordinate 45,726 of JAEQBH010003343.1, read as the reverse complement.
TTAGAGGTTGAATATATTAGGTAAGAAGATTGGTTAGGTGATCTTTGACCAAAAAAATTAATTAATATTTATTGTTTTTTTCATGTATCCATAAAAGCGTATTGAGAGAGATTTAAAAAAAAAAAAAATTTATCATTTCAAGCAAAATAAAAATTAAATAAATTTATTTATATTATACATACTAATTAGTATTTGCAACAAAATAATCATAAATCATATTTAAAAATATAAATATCATTCTTACATTTAAATAAATAATTTTTAGATATAAATATATATTTCTAATATTTTAAAAACACTTGAAAACTCTTACAAACATATAATTTTTATAAAATATATTATATTTTATTTTCATTTGAACAAAGAAATCATATATTTTTAATATTTTTAAAATAAAACTCTTTCTCTCTTCTTGTCTTTCCCTTAATTTCCTCTTTCCCCTTTCCCCTTTCCCTCTTCATGATGGATGATGCAGACAAACCCACTCGCCAACTCCCCATATCCTTCTCCCTCCTCTTCTTCAGCCCCTCCTGTTACAAACTTTTCGGCCCTCTTTAGTCTCCCCCTCCGACTAGGCAGCTACTTTCTCTGCAACAAAGATTCAAAAGATCCAAAATCCTCCTCCTCTTTCTTTGTGTGATAAATCCAGACTCTGGTTTGTTTTTTATTTTGGAAGGAATTTCTGGTTCATCCGAACAAAGTTTTACATTTTTGTTGTGATATGAAAGATTGGATGGGGATTCTCTAGAAATCACATAGGATTCGTAATTTTTGACCGAGTCAACTCGGAAACTCTGTCAATTCATCTGATATTTACCAATTTATTGGTGAGTATTGTATCTAGTATCAGACTTAAAGCAATGAGCTTTGAGGAGGAGACAATCGGTGGAGTGGTACTGGACTCGACCGATTTTTTGAACCATGCCTTATAGGGTGAAAATTGCTTATAGAAATGCATTTCATTGTGCTATTCTTTTCCCTTTTAAACTCAATGAGGTCATCCCTATTTATACTAGTAGCACCTCCTCAACCAATAGTTATGATTGTGTTAATACAAATTTAATCTAATGGTTACAAATGACCTTCTAGAGTTCTCTTCAAAATTCCAAACCTACCCTCATTCTAGAGAACGCTATAAAAATATCTAGAATAGGCTTATAGAAGTTGGGCTTTTAATATGTTTATAACAATTTGGACTTTTATTTAAACTAATAAGCCTAAAATCATTTCAACTAAGCCCTAAAATTCAAAATAAAGCTTAAACTTCAACACCCTCCCTTAAACTTGATTTTTTTCACTCTAATCAAACTTCTTAACTTAGTGAAGTCTTCTTGCTTGAGTGACTTGATGAAGATATCAGCTACTTGACCATGAGACTTCACATACTCCAATTGCATATCCTTTCTCACGATGCATTCTCTAATCCAGAGATAACGAGTATCAATGTGCTTACTTCAGTCATTGAAGATTGGGTTCTTAACCAAAGCTATTATTGACTTGTTGTCACGAAAATCTTGGTCGGATCCTCTTGTGGTAACCCTAACTCTAATAAATTTCGGAGCTAAATTGCATGGCAAACACATGAAGTAGTAGTTACACACCTGCTTTGCATGTGGAAAGAGTGACAATCGATTGCTTCTTTGATACCCAAGTGATGGCAGTGCGTCCCATGTAGAATACAAAGCTAGTGGTACTCTTGCGATCATCTATACCTCTGCTCCAATTACTATCGTTGTATCCAACAAGCTTGTAATCATCAGAAATAAAAAAGTATAAGTAGAGCTGATAATTCGGGAGGGCTAACTGGGTTGGGAGGGCCCACATCCGGCTAAGGGAAAAATTGGGCTAGACTGCGCCGAGCCTAATTTACATTAGGCTACTATGTTGCTGGCCCAGCCCGACCCTATACCAAGCCAACAGGCTAGCGGGCCAACCCAGCCCAATGTGTACGAAAAAAAGTTAAATCCTTTTATTTTTATAAATTCATAGAGCATTATAATTTCCTAAATGGGTTTTGTTTTATGAACCGATTATGAAATTTTAAGGACTATTGAATGATTTTTGTGAAGTCCTTGGGTTATTAGAGGATGTTTGAATCACGAGAATCACCCTTGGGAGTCATTTGGCAGCTAAAGGTGACCATGGTTCATCCATGACTCAAGCTTGGCACTCAGCGTTGGGGCTACCGCGCCCATTGCCTTTATCGCACAAGCTATGGCCGAGATTCCTCTTGGCGGCACTTAAAAAGCATTCGTTGGTTGATGTGTGCCTAACGACGATCAGACGTTTGGTATTCTAACGATAGTGAGGGAAGGAAAGAAAAGAAAATGTAAGAAAGAAATGAAAGAATAAACAAGGAAAAATGGAGAGAGGAAGAAAATGTGAGAGTTTTTTTTCCTATCCTCATACTATGAATGAAAAATGGAGAAAATTAAGATGTAAGAAGAAGAATAGAGAAGAGAAGAGGATGGAAGAAGGGAAGGAAGAGAGGTGGGGAAGATCTCGAGTAAAGGGAAATCAAAGTGAAGAAGAGGGAGATGGGTAGGTGCCTAGGTGGGTACTAGGTAGGTACTAGGTAGGTAGAAGTGGCTGGGAAATAAGGGATGGTGGAGAGAGAAGTAGAAGAGTAGGGCTTAGGGTTTGATGGACGTGATTTGAGAGAGAGAGTGATATGTAGTGACTACTGAGATAGAAGAACAAGTGAGGGTTAAGGGGGGCAAAATTTTTTTTCTTCAATTTGACAACTGGGCTAACCTGAAAACCACCGAGCCACTGCCCGGAGGATGGTCTCTGGACAGGACTCCAACCCGATACTCCTCCTGATTTCAGAATTACGAGAAGTCCCACCCAATCCTTGGGTGGAAGGTACGGTGGAACTCCACTTTAAGGAGGGAAGTAAACACATGCATTAATTTAATATCCCAATTATATATATAAAAGACCCAATTCATATATAGATAAGGACCTATGTGTTCAAGCACGACATCGAGCATTCTAAGAGATTTGTGAATTAGAGGTACAAGAGAGATGAATAAGTCCAATACAACAAAACTAAACGTATAGATGCGATAGTGTACTGTACCGTAAGGAAGAGCTTGTCGACCGCGCGAATAAGCCCTATGAACTGTCAGACCTGTGGAAATCGTGATTTAAAACAATAATGTGAGATAATAAATCTCGAGTGGCATAGTTTATATGAAAATAATATTTTTGTTTTCGAAAATTTCTTCTTCTCTCAAAACCCCATTCATCATTTAAAGGTTCCCCTGCTTAGAAACATTTCACAAAAACCCAACTTTTTACCCTGTCCAACATATGTAAATCATGCTCAACAATTTAATTCGATTACAATGTTAAGAGAAACTATAATCGAACCGCACACAACATAAAGCCAACCATAGCATGTGATATTACCATGTGGACAAATAATCATAATGCCATAATCCATAAGTATTAAAATATACCATATTCAAATCAACAACGCTCCATACCATATACCCATCATAAACCGCTTCAGAAGTCGACCACGACACCGCGGGCAACTAATGAACCCGTGGTTACACCCGCCACCACGCAGCACCAACAAACCTCCAAGTAGACCCGGCCATCACGCGGCAACCAATAAACCTCCAGTGTAATTCGCCATCACGTGGCACCTAATAAACCTCCGGTAAACTTCGCCATCACGCGGCACCTAATAAACCTCCTGCAAACCTCGCCACCACGCGGCACCTAATAAACCTCCGGTGAACCCGTCCATCACGCGGTCATCACAATAAACCTCCGGTAAAACCAGCCATCACGCGGCAACTAATAAACCTCCCCGGTAAACTACCATCACGTGGCAACCAATATAACCGCTCCCTACTCACTACGTACTCCTCTTCCCAACAATACTGTATTAGAGTCATTCCACAAAATCTCAAGATCCACTTTTTTAAAACAATAGTTTTTCAAGGTGGTTTACAACCTCAATCCACGTACCCAAAATATCCAAACACCAACGACTCATCCACGAACTCAGTAAAACTTTCAAATAGTTAAAATGTTGACAAAATTCACATGAAATGATAACTTGTTTTATATGAAACCGATAATCATATTGTATGCAACCAACCATTTGATCAAAACAGTATATATAAAATATTAAATCACAGATATATCAACGTTAATACCCCAAATCATTTAAACATATAAACCACTCACTGACTACGACGCCGCCTGCTCCCCGCAGATCGCCTCCTACTTGGTGAGTGCTTGTAATATGAATAAAATACCACTTAGGCTCCAATAATTGAATCAACGACATTGATGCCCCGAAGGCCTTAGCATAATCTCTTTAACTATGAAACCCCACGCACTTGGACTCTGACGGCCTAATTTCACAAGGTGCCCTATGCACCGATACATCGTAAATTAGCTTTTCGCTCCGAGCTAATTTCTCGAAATTGAACCGTCCAATAATTCATAAAAACATCCAATTTCACTAATCCAACCCCAATTTTGCCTAACTCGACCAATAGGTACTGATTACCCAAACTTCTGCATCAATTCAAATGACCCAAAATGGAAAAACCAACCAAACAGATGTCCAAAATTTACAAATCATATCAATGGAAAGCCCAAGAGCACTGTAAACTCATTAGTACCATTACCTTGGTCCAAATTACCGTGGTGGCTGAAAAACTCGATCCAACGAATTTACTAACTTCTGTTTTCGTCAGATCTTTCAAACTAAGTGATGAATCTGCCAAATAGACCACTTGAATGAGTTCAGGGGTCCAAAATGGTGGGAGGGAGGTGGGTGGCCCGGCGGTCGAAAATGGCCGAAAAATCAAGAAAATTCGGCGGACTCCACGGCGGTCGCCGTCACGGGCCTGACCGCGCTGTCCGGCCATATTGGCCGTGAAATCTCACCGATGTGGTCGTCTCCAAGTCCTCCTCCCGTCCGCGTGTCAGCAGCTTGGTGGGCCTGATGCCTTGGTCAAAGACTCACGGCTCACAAATGGGTCAAAACGACCCAACCCGGTGTTCACGATTCGAGAGTTTTTCCTAAGGCTTGAGCCTGGGCATGTGTTTTCGGGGGCTGTGTGGCTCTACGGCACCCAAAGGTGTTTATAGCGGCCTAGGGTCGCCGCAAAAACCCCGCATGCACTTGACACCGATAAAGTGTCATTGCTTCAGACTTCTCATACACGTAACTTTATCCCGTAGTTCCGACCGACGTTCGCCATCTATGAACTCAGACGACGAGGTTCATTTAAATGGTGATTTAGTTAACCCAAACTATTCATCCTCGAAAAGTCAACTTGGGCCCATACTAAGTGTTAATAAACTTGGTCAAATGTGTTAAAAACTCATATTATTTGCGCCGCCATATTAATCCTCGACAAAGACCAATATCCAAATTTTGCTTGATTTTTTCGAGTCAATAAAATTAGAGCCCATCCCAAATTTTTTAATCTCGAAGTTAATGGCTAACAATGGCCTGCCTAAATCGCCACTCTAAGTATAAGCCAAAGTTTGTTGTACCTTTGAGATATCGGAGAATCCTCTTTACCACCTTCAATGAGTTGTTAGATTCTCCATGTATCGACTGACGACTCCAACTACGTAGAGAATATTGAGCCTTGTACTTGTTAAGTAGCAAACTTCCTACTAGACTTTTGTTGAGAGTTGGATCCACCTTATTCCCTTCCTCATGCTTGGTTAACTTGATTCCTCATTCAATTAGCATGCTAACTAGATTAGAGTCATCGATCTTGAACTTCTTATGCACCTCTTTAGCATAACCTTCTTAAGTGATTAAGATCCTCGTTCTGCTTTTACTCAATGCCGAGGTAGTAAGACATGAGACCAATGTCTGTCATCTCGAACTCCTTTGTCATATATTTCTTAAACTCGTCTAACATTCTTTAATTACTACCTATGAAGATCAAGTCATTTACATACAAGCACACAACTAGAATATCACCGTTTTGGATTTTGAAGTAGAGTGCATGCTCATATGGACACTTGATGAAATTTCTTTCTTAGAGGTACTTGTCAATTAGAGCATTGCAAGCTCTTGGAGCTTGCTTCAATTCATAGAGTGCCTTCTTCAACTTTAAAACCTTGTCCTCTTTTCCCTTTAATTCGTAGCCTTGTGGTTGCTCAATGTAGACTTCTTCTTTAAGGACTCCATTTAGGAAGGTAGATTTCACATCCATTTGATGTATCCTCCAATTATTTTGAGCTGCCAAGGAAATAATTAGTCTAATAGTCTCTAATCAAAGCAACCTGGCAAATACTCATCATGGTCGATGTCGCTCTTGATCAGCCTTTCTCCTCCAACAATCTTGCCTTACATCTTTCGACTTCTCCTTTGGTGTTTTTCTTTGCTTTGTACACCCATTTCACACCGGTTGCCTTATGTCCTTTTGGAAGTGAAGCTAACTCCCACTTGACATTCTTCTTGGTTGCCTTTATTTCTTCATCCATAGCATCTCTCCAATTCTTATTTCCCATTGCTTCTTGGAAGTTCATAGGCTCACAATCAACAAAGAGGCAAAAGAGAGTAAGATTTTCTTGATTTTCAGTTACCTCATAAAGTTCTTGTAAGCTCTTGAAGTGTGGAACTCTTTCACTTGAACTTCCATCTTCTTATGTACTCGCAGCTAGTGAAGTTGGTGGGGTAGTTTTCCTCTCTCGCTGGCTTCTAACCTTTGTCAAATAAGCCCATATCATCTTCTTCTGTAAGTATGGAAAGAAGTTGTAGTCTTCATCATGTTGTCCCCAATCCCATTATCCTTTATCAAATATGACATCTCGATTGATGATTGTCTTCCCAATATTAGGATTGTAAAGCTTGTAGCCTATAAAGTTTGCATAATAACCAATGGAGATGTATTTCTTGCTTTTATCATCAAGCTTGCTTCTTTGCTCATCGGGAACGTGCACATGAGCAATGCTCTCGAAGAATCTTTAGATGGGAAATGCTCGCTTCCTTCTACTCCATGCAGGTCACTTTGAGTTTCTGCGAGACCCGCTGGCGGGATAACTATTACAACTGATTTCAACTCATCTCGCGTCCCACATCGCGATTGTCACTCGACGATCTCATCGCCAATCCCATTAGATGTCGCCAAACCGCGATCGACGATCGCCGCCCGATGATCCCACGATTGATCGCGATCGACACGCCCCAACGGATTTGAATGAACACCGATCCCTCGTTCACACGACGAAACAGTTACCTTACCCAATGAGCTTTGCTTGATTAGACGACACACATCTGTATGTATGGGTTCCAACGGCTTATGAGCTCTTGAGCTTGACTCCTTTGGAAAGCTCTTCTTGAATTGCTTCCCAAGTAGACATCCTTCGCATACTTGATCAGGGTGACTAATGGAGGGTAATCCTCTCTCACCATTTCCTTCTTGGAGAGCAATTCTAATCCTCTAAAGTTGAGATGCCCAAATCGAAGATGCCAAAACCAAGTTGTGTCTTTGTAGCATGCCTTGAGACATTTTGCAATATTGTTTTGAATGTTGAGCATGAACATTCTATTTCGACATCACACTCCTCGACAATTAAATTATTACTATCAGCTCTTCTTATAAAGGTTATTTGGGTTTTTTAAACAAATATCATAACCTTTCTCTAAGAGTTTCCCTAGGCTCAATATATCACTTTTCATGTTCGATACATAATAAACATTGGAAATTAATTGATGCTCTCCATTCTTCAACCAAATAAGAATGTTACCTTTGCCTTTCACTGCTACCTTGGATTCATCTCTAAGAGCCACTTTGCCGCTCACTCATTCATCAAGCCCATGGATGTTTCTTTTCCACACATGATTGCTGCACCAAGATCAAGGTGATGTATTATCTTCACCATTTGCATGGTCCTTGTAAGCCAACAACAAAGTTCTATCTTCTCGACTTCTTTCTTCAACATAGTTGGCATTCTCTTCAACTCTCTTATTGCTAAGTGCTACATATTTGGGAAGTGCAATGACCAAAATTTTCATAACCGTAACATTTAACATGTGACTTATCATACCTCGATCTTGAATTGCCTTCCTACGACCTCTTGTTGAGCTTTCTCCTCTTTAGAAGTTATTGTTGCTATCATCATTGGGCCTCCAACTCGTCCATGTCCCCGGCCTCCTCCTCGTTCTTGACCACGACCTCGGACTTGTTGGCTTCCATTATAACGAAAGTTTCCTTATTTAGTTGAATCAACTCGACTCTCGAGTAGTTGTTCTACGATCCCTTCCTTTTTTTTTTTTTTTTTAATTTTCTTCATAAGTTCGTAAGGAACCCAAAAGTTGCTCCATTGTCATGGCTTCCAAGTCCTTGGTCTCTTTGGGTCGAACTTTGAATCTATTGATCGAAGAATCTTGTCCGTAATTTTTACATCGTTTAGCTTTTCACTAGTTCTCTTTAGTTGATTGGTAACCGTTAAGACTTTAGAGAAGTTGTCGAAGATTACTTCACCTTCTTTCATATGCAAAGTTTCAAACTCGTCTCTTAAAGTTCGAAGACGTACCTTCTTGGCCGAATCTGCTCCCTTGTATGAGCTTTAAAGCTTCTCCCAAGCTTCTTTAGTCGACTTTACTTCTGAGATCTTCTCAAAAGCATCATCATCTAATCCTTGATAGATTAGATTGAGAGTCTTCTTGTCTCTCTTTCTTGAGTCTCTCAAACTATATTTTTGAGTTTGAGATAGATTACCTTCATTCTCCGATTCTTTGTGGCCTTTCTCTACTAACTCCCACACATCTTGTGATCTAAGGAGCGCCTTCATCTTGATACTCCAATTGTCATAGTTAATCTTGTTAAGCATTAGGATTTGAAATGGAACCATATTGCTACTCACCATCTTTCTAGAAAGGATCTTCAAGCTGGGATTTGAAAGCTCTATGTTAGCCCAAGGGTATCTCTAGTTGAGGTTTTGATGATAACAAACCAAGGTTATTGGTTACTAAAGGTTAACATTGAGTTTAGTGATAGTGATTAGTGCCCAAAAAGTGCTATTTTGAGCCCTATTTATTATAGGTTTTGAGTGCTTTTTGTGTACTAATCATTCTAATTTACCCGACGGCACATTGCTGTCCTTACTATTTTAATGATCGCATTTTGTGGCAAATTTTGCAGTTTTTACGAGCTAATTATGCCAAAATTGTTGAGTCGATCCAAGCACGAAGAATTCAAGTCAAACTCAGCATTGCAAATCAAAGATCAGAAGGAAAGAAGAGCAAAATGTGAAGAAAACACCACTGCAGGAAAGCCCTGCGGAGCACTGCTCCCGCCCAAAGATCGCCTCTTGTCGCCTGCTCGCTTCACGCTACACCCCGTTTGTTTTGCTGGGTTTTTTTTCCATTTTCATCCTGTAATAACCTTCCGATTTTGGTCTTTGTAACCTCCTTACACCGAGCATCTATATAAGTCTCGCTTGTACAAATCAATGTAGATCGACTCGATATACAAGAAGCTTATGCGCTTCCAAGCAAATTTTCCTTTCCTTTTTCTTTCCTTTTCTTTTTCCATTTTATCTGCTGTCAAACACTCCTCTGAGGATGACAACTCAGAGGATGGCCTGGCTAGGACCTCTCTCCTCCTTGAAGAGGATGACTCATATTAGGTGCGGAGGTAACTCACTTCGCTCCCCGCTTTTAACGCACGCATTTACGGTTGTTTGTGCTCCCGCTTCTCACTTAGGTTAAAAACTTTAAGCATGCTCTCTTTAATGTGTATTCAAGTAAGCTGGGGTTCAATGGATACTTTCACTAGATCCATTGAGGCCCGCTTAGTTGTCTCCCCGCTTAGTTATCGGGAGTAGGTTTAGATGTGTTTTCACTGTTAGTGGACATTTATGCCCATTTAAATGCTAGTCAAAGGAAAATCATAGGTTAGTTTTTAAAGCTAAATGAAGATCCTGGGCTCGAAACGACTATATGTCATCCTCCCCAACTCGAGGAAAATACCGTGGTTACCTTAAACCCTAAACCAGCTGGGCCTAACACTTCAAGGGTTCTATTTTACGCTTTTTCTCTGCTTTAGCTTCAGTCGTTGAACACCCAAAACCCCAAGCTGCAATTAAACCTTAAAAATCCAAATTTATCTACACCAATTTACTTTCATTACAGTCATTCAGCACGAAGAAAACCCATCCTCGTGTTCGACCCTTTGGGACCGCTATATCACAGCAGCTCGATCAATGGCAAGAGGAATTTAGGAATATAAATTTTGCTGATTCCGCCACCCTACCGTGGCATGAATCGATAGGCTAGTTTGCATCACATCAAATGAAGATAATACAAGCTAAAGATAACAATGATGAAGTTGATCAAGCACTTGGAAATGAAGTTCACTCAAATCAAAGAACCAAGATGACAAGTAACCAAGATTCCCAGCTAAAGCATCAAGTGAATATTTTGATAGCTTAGAAATCTATGTAAGGTGAATGCATTGGTGCACTTTAGGATATCATTATTAATCATGCATCACTCATAAACTCGGTTTTCAAAACCAAAATTTCATATCTTTTGAAAACTTGAGTTTGAGCATAAAACCTTAGACTCTATAATCCTAAAATGAACTTCAATGTTTATCTAAGGTTTAGAAATAAAAAACACATAAAATTGAATATCTAAAAAGGTAAACCGGTTCCGCCTCAATTGGTCGACTGGTTGATGTGGACCATGGATATGGTCGATTGGTTAGTCAATCGGTTAGTCGACCATTTGGATGTAGTAGCCATCCTTTTTTTGTAGACCTGAAACGACCGATCGGTTGGATGCAGTAGCCATCCATTTTGAGAGAACTGAAACAGTCGATCGATTCATAGAAACGGTCGATCGGTTTGTTGAAACGGTCGACCAGTTAGTTGAACTGGTCGACCGGTTACTCTAATGGTTGAATTTCAATGGTTATAAATGACTAATATATAGAAAACGGTCGACCGGTTGGCATCTTAAATGCTATCGAGTTCCCACTCTATAAATAGAGTGTGGAGGATCACTTAAGAGGTAAGACACTTGTTGAATATCCTCTCAACCATCATTTCCCTTGTGAATCATTTCTCAAACTAGGATTGTGAGTCTACTCATTACATTTGCATATTTTAGAGTGCACACTTTTGTTCATCAAAGCTTGAGTTGTATTTGAAAGATCTTGAGAGCTTGGGAGTGTCTCTTTATACTTAAGTGAGAAGGCTTAGAGTGTGTATAACTTGAAGGATTTGTGAAGAGCCCATCGGAGCCATAATCCAAGTATAAAGAAGCTCGGGTTGGAGCTTGCCACTAGTAGAAGCCTCACCGGTTGAAGGTTGAGGAGAAGTGGACGTAGACAAGGAAGTGCTGAACCATTATAAATCCGAGTTTTGCTTTCTCTATCCTTATCTCTTTAATTTATTGTTATTGCATTAAATTGAAGATTTATTATTGTGCGAAAAGTTTTTGAGAAAACCAATTCACCCCCTTCTTGGTTATGTTGCTCAGTCGTATTGAACTTTCAATTGTCATTAGAGCAAGGCCTCTTATTTTCAAGACTTAATTGTCTAAGAGGAAAATGACTAGCACTAGCGCAAGCCTTTTTCAAGCCGAAAGTTTTTTCATTAAAAAACCACATTTCTTTGATGGGTCTGATTATAATTTTTGGAAAAACAAATGACGTGGTATTTAAAATATATTGATTTGGAAGTTTGGAAAACAATCTGATATGGTTACACCTTCCTAACAAATGATGTTGCTGGAAATAAAATCGAAAAATCTCTTGATGAATATAATGATGAAGAAAAAAAAGAATTTCAATTAAATTCAAAAGCTATATATATTTTTGCATGTGCAATGGATAGAACTAAATTTAATATAATATGTCAATGCAAAATGGCTAAGGAGGTTTGGAGTATACTCGAAATTACCTATGAAGGAACAAACCAAGTCAAAGATTGATACGATGATGAAGACGAGAGTGAAGTTGCCAACATGTGCTTCATGGCTCTTGAAGATCAAGATGAGGTAAATTCTAATTCCGACGATGAGGAACTTATGTTTGAATATGATGTATTGCTTAAATTCATCTACAAACTTGATAAAAAGAACACCTTACTTAAGAAGAAAGTTTTTGAGCTTCAAAAAGATCTTGATGAAATCAAAGAAATTTTTTCAAAAGTTGAAGCTTCAAAAATCTCTCTTAAGAAGAAAAATGAAGAGCTTCTTAAAAAGAATGAATGGATAGACTCTTCACTTTCAAAATTCTCTTGTGAACAAAAGGCTTTTGACATGATCCTAGCTAGCCAAAATTGTGTTTTTGATAAAAGGGGGCTAGGATACAAATCTTCAAAAAATGAAAAATATTTTAAAAACTACTTCGTCAAAGAATCCACAAGTAAAAGTCCATCAACCATTTGCAATTTTTGTGGTAGAAGAGGACACATTAGTAGTACTTGTCCTCTTAGGAATGGATCCCAAAAGGTTTTAACCTCTAAGTCAAAGAAGACTTTGTGTTGAAAAATCAAAGGCCACTAACCACTAAGGACCCAAAAAGATTTGGGTACCCAAAGTTTCTTAATTTTCTCTTGTAGGGATCAAAAGAGAAGATTGATTGAAAGAAGAAAAAGGAATCACTTTTGGGCCGTTCTCTACTTCCTCAACTTAAGCAAGAAGAATCTAGTCAAGGACTTCCAAGAGAGTGGAAATTTGTCACAAATCATCCACATGATCAAATTATAAAGTTTTCCAAGTCCATGCATAGTGAATTTGAGATGAGCAAGATGGGAGAGCTCAACTTCTTCCTTGGTCTTCAAATCAAACAACTTAAGGAGGGCACCCGTGATGCCCTAAATCCGGGGGTCCCGTTGACAAGCCATCAACCAGCAAAATTCCTGTGGATTTCGGGTGACTCGATACCACACTGTTGTGTCCCATTTATCGGGATCCATATTTTCACAAAAATCGGGTAGAGTCTCCTTTGTTCGAGGAGCTCTACCCAACATACAACCTGTATAACAGTATAATCATACCCCATCTGTGTGGTCTCAATGTATAGTATTGACCACCACATGGTCCATCTCTGTCCATATCCCTACTACATCCTCATCGACCCATTAATCTACATTTAAATCTAAAATATGAAACAAAACGCTTTAATTACAGTCCGTAAGAGTCCAATCACGACCCTCTTACCATAATTATATACTCGACTATTTAGACAATAGTCCCAAAAGAATTTAGTTACAATTATTTTATACAAAATATTTTTACAAAAATGTTACTCAAAGGTAATTTCAAGGCCACACATCGGCCTTCTTCATAATCATGGCCTCGTTGGAGCGTCGTCTCCCTGTACACCCGTTGTACCTGAAAGGGGGTCCCACAATGGGGTGAGCAATGCTCAATAGAAAAACAAATCTCTTACAAGGGCGACTCCCCACCTAAAATGCACATGCAATGACAACCATGAAAACGTCCAATCACATCCATATAAATAATGCAATCCTATATGGAATATTACGTGTTATGCATGAGATGAGACTCCTCATGCCCACAACCCGAGTCTCGACCGACTCCCTCACACCTGTAATGCTAAGTGTGAAAACTACTCATTGGTGTTTCACCCAATGACTTAACCCATTAGATAACTCTCCAATATTCATTTGAATTTTATCAAATCATGTGTGTTTATTTGGGTTGCAAATTTCTGGGGTTTCACTCGCAAACTTTCATAGTTGGATGCATATGTCTGACCAAGAATAAAATTTGGGTCTTTCACCCTGGGAGGGGGGATCTGCCTCATCTTGCTTCACCCAAACACACGTGATTTATTATTATTGTTTTACACAATCGTGAGTCTCGATTTTCGACGTTGTCCCATTTCCGAGCTCACCTCACATTCACCAAGAATGGTGAATAACCAACACCATGCACACACACCCGACTTGGCGCGATGTTACCGTGCATATGAAATGCATTTATGCCATTTCATGCTATGTCATGCTACCGCACAATATTTATAAATTTCGGATAATTATATTTCCTATACTTCCATTCCTAACAATTTCCATGTTAATACATCACGTAAGCACATATTCACATGATTTTTATACACAACAACATATTATTTATTTTTCTAATAATACACACAAAATGACCAAAATCTCGGACCCATATAAAACAGAGCACCTCTTGGTCCCTTCAAGGCCATGAACCATTTTTGGTTCCATTAGTCACCGAATCACTATGATACCAAAAAACACAATAAAACCCAAAGACACGGCTCCCGGATCAAACCAAACTCAACACAAGCCTCGGGATCGCTCGGAACCACCCTAAAATTTATCCAGTCCCAAAATCTTGGGACTAAATCACACAGCTTATTGATGAGTCTAAAAACTCATTTGATTTTTAATCCATTTTTCTGAGTATATTACAAGATAATTGTTGATTCATATGCAGAAACCTGGGTAATTTACTCAAATTTAATTTTGCAGAAAAATACAGCAGAAGCGAAAATCCTAGCAAAAACTGGAAGAATTCAGCCTGAGAACAGAAAGGAGGTCGCAACTTGAAAATGGAAGTTGCGACAAGGAGCTCGTTTGTTTAGTTATTTCCAGGTCACAACATCACCAAGACCAGTTAATGAGGTTACGACCAAGAAAGTGTGGTTGATACGAAAGAAATTATTCAAGGCAACCGAGGTCGCGGACGCTAATCAGGTCGGCGACTTTGATTTGTCGATGAAGCCACAAAGGAAGTCATTGGTGAGAAATGAGGTTGCAACTAAGGCTTCAATGAAAACCTTATTCTAGGTCGTGGACGTGGTATTTCGTGTCACGACATGAACCGAATCGGGAGTCACAAATAAGGAGATCTGAGGTTGCAACTATAAGAGCTCGGGAGGAATCAGAGTCGAGGCTCGCGAAACTCTTACCATCCAGGTCGCAACTGAAACCCGGTCGAGCCAAGCCGGTCCCAGCTTAGGAAATCAAGTTGCAACCACTTTGTTATTTAAGGACCCCAAGGGAGGTCACGACCAATCAGTGAGGTTGCAACCTAAAGAAACACTGAACATTACAAAGCCATGTAGCAACCTAATATTGAGGACGTAACATGAAACCTCGCCAATGAAGTCCTTACCAAGCAAATGGAAGTTACGACCACTTAATCACCAAGAACCTTTTCAGCTATAATACCACCAATCATCAGGTCGCTGGACCAATACACACTGAAAGATCAACATCCAGGTCGCAGCTATGTTTAAAGCAACCTGAGACAACCCCGCAACTAGAAAGGAGTAACGCGGAGGTCAGCGACGCCATATCAGGTCACGACTCCATTAAAGGCAAGGGGCTATCAAAAGCACATGACTAATTATCGAGGTCACAAATCCTAAATTCCGAACATATCAAGACAAACAAGACCAAAAAAGGAGGTTGCAACTTGAAAAGAAAGTCACGCACTGAGGTGAGGCAAGAGGAAACAAATGGTCGCAACCTAAAATTCGAGGTCGCGACGCGCAAAGGCAAAGAAGGAAAGCGAAGTCCCGACTGTAACTAAAGTGGTGATAACTAAAAGGAGGTTGCAACTCAAAATCAGTCGTGATCAGACCGCAATAAGGGAATGACAACGGATTGAAACGTTGAGACTACTACGCTGACATCACCCTGAGAACAATCGAAGCAAAGAGGTCATGACCAAAGGAGGTCGCAATTTCACTAATCAACGGCCGTGAAGTTCCGGTCGTAATCAAGAAACTCGTCGCAACTGAACCCGGGAGCAAGATAAAGGGAACTGTGTCACGACATCAACCCGAGGTCAGCGCATGAGACAAGAATCCGCTTTTTCTCCGGGGAATTCTACTCTGCATTCAGGTATCTCGACCCATTTTCTTGATAGATATAACAGACAAGGTTAGAACAGTAAAGTAACCTCTAACTTTTCACTTCGACACCGAGAACTAGAGAGAAGAAGGGTTCATTGTATAGTTTAGATTAGATTTTCTTTCTTTCTTTCTTTCTTTTCTTTTATTTTCTTTTCTTCTCGATCCGAATCGCGACCAGGCGTAAACGATTGAAGCCGGATTTTTATTTATGTTATTTCTCTTCTTAAAATTATCGTCAAAATTGTGAAATCTAGACAAATTTCTGAATCTATTTTTCGCTTAACTGCTGACATAATGGATGTACTCTGATCGACATGCTCCATTGTTAATCAGGATGCGCACTAGAACGCAGCCACTGGATTCGACTTACGCTAGTTACGCCTTTTCTCGCAAAATCCCAGAGAATTATTCTGGGGTTGTGATTTATTTTACTTGCGTTGTTTTCAATCTATAAGTCTCAATGGCAAGTATCGAATACCGGGGCCATGAGTGCATCTTGCTCCCCGATTTCCGTGGATGCCTCTCAAGCGCGGACAATGTAGTCGAGATTCCTGAGAGCCGAGAGACCACTTATGGGTATGTTAGACTACCATTGATGAACCACAGCCTGAAAAGTTCATTTTGATAAACTCCCATTCGCCATAATTGAAGTCGAGGGAGTATTTAATGTCATAAATAATCGTGAGAGTTCAATTTCAATCTAAAGGGAAGCTCCCAACCCTGTGTTAGCTGAGATCTAATCAAGGGAAAGGAAGAACCAATAGATTTGAAGGATGAGTCACCAATTAAGTGGTAGAACTTTTGTAAAAAAAATCCTGAGAAGGAAAGCAAAAGATCTATAGTCATAAAGAAATGGGTGTGAAATATTGAGAAAGAAAAATACTCATATCTTGCAAGAAGATCAGAAATACAAGTAACTGGTTCGATCTTGACTTCGAGAGAAGCAAGGGGTTCTAACCAGTGAATATGGAGAAATCCAACTGCAACATTTAGGCAATCTTGGACAAATCCAGATCCATCAATAAAACAGAGCAATGTACTTTCGTGTAGGAATTGACTGTTTCATTGTAATTTTCTGATAGTTTTCGCTTCTCACAGGGAATGATTCTACCCAAGATTTTGTTCTTTTTATATTATCAGGTTGTTTTCATGTTATTTCGCTTATATTTTAGTTAATAGTTCAGGATCTTTATTTTTCTAGATAAAACTTTCACTATCGCTTTTAGTCCAAATAGCATAGAACTCGCAGTCAGTAGTTGATTTCAAATTCTGTTAATCTCTCAGGGGAATGATACTGACTTACATTCAGATTTTACTACTGTATGACTCGGCAGCATCATAGCGTCGCGTACTGCACTCCATTTTAAAATCCTGAACACCAAGAAAGGTTTATTTAATCGAGCAAGTTTATCCAAAGTGACATGGCTGCAAGAGAAGTGTAAGGCTCTTGTAACTATGTGAATTTGAGGGTTTTTTAGTCTATATGGAAAAAGACAAACAAGTTTTATGGCGCCGTTGTCGGGGATTGAAAGGATTGAATAGATCAATATTCTAACAAAAGAGGGAAAAGCTAATTTGGATATTTTTCTAAAATTTTATAAAAGAAAAGACCAAAAACAGCCTTTACAAGCAAAGGGTCAGATGTCATTGATCTTTAACAAGCCACGTTGAAAATAATTTTTTTAGCTCAACTAATTCTATTAACTGGTGTTTCAATTTGGGAGATCCTTTAATGCACAGAAGCAGGATCTGCACTCACATAGCAATGACACCGAATTAGCAAGAACACTGTAGTTTAAGAAAGACTAAAAGAGCAGAGAACTGCAGCCATGGCGATGAAAGACATGACTCTATTAGAGGAGCAAGGACAGTATCGTAAGGCTTCCTATGATTGACACACGGAGGATTTTCGAGGCCCATCATTAAGGAAGAATATTTCGCAATCGCATGCTTACCGGATAAAAAAAAACAACTTTGAACCGGAAGCCAACTTTGATAATAATGGTGCAAAGAAGACGCTCATCGCCACCCTACCGATGACCCCAACGAGCACCCGGTAGATTTCTCAGATGGCAAATACAAAGGAAGCCGAATGGAGGAGGCGTAGAGGTGATAAAGCTGCATCTCTTCCCATTTTCCTTAAGAGATATAACATCCACATGGTATGAGTCATTACCATATGGTTCAGTTGATACCTTGGAAGAGCTGGTGGAAGCATACTTGGGCAGGTTCTTTCCCCCATCTCTCACCTCTGAGAGAAGAAGAGAGATCATAGTGTTCCAACAGGGGGAAGATGAGAGCCTATACATAGCCTGGGAGAGATTTAAGAGGCTGCTAAAGAGATGCCCGATGCATGGAATTGATTTAAAAACTTAGATGGATATAGTGTATCATGCCTTAAAGGATACATCTAAGGGCATCATTGATGCTTCATGTTGTGGAGCATTCAAAAGAAAAGTGTCAAGAGGCTAGATCTGATAGAAGATCTGCCAAGTGCAATATGAAGGCTCCATCCGAAGCCTGGGTACGCAGAGAAAAGGGGCTTGAGCCGGAAAATGACAGCCTATGGAAGCAGTTAGATGCCATCATGCATATATGGACAAACAGAAAAGAAAATGCACATCGCCTCATGAGATAGAAGCAGTGGAAAGATAAGCAATGAGAAGAAGTGCTGAAGTACCAATAGAAGAGGACACTTATGGGGTTGAGGAGGCTAAATACATGAATGAGCCAAGGAGTTATAATTTCAAGCCAAACCCCAACTTTCCCACACATTATAAGTCCGGAAGATCGAGGAACCATGAGAATTTCTCATATGGTGGAGGGGCAAAGATAAGGCCCAAGGTATGACAAAACTTCAACAGGATATTATACCACTCAAGGTTCCAAAGAAGAAGATCAAGGGGTAGCGCAGAATGACTATCAGTGGTTGGGAGGAGGACCCAACCATTCGCGAACAAATGCCGTAGCTTCATGGGGATAACAAAGAGGCCGCTTACACTTCCATGAAATGTAAATTGTCTCGATTGAAGCTCAAGTCCGACACTAAATGTTTCAAGAATACAAGTGCCTCATTGAAGAACTTGAGACATAAGTAGGGCAACCGCCTTAGTATGCCAAATCGTAGTAAGGGTACATTCCTGGGGCCATACCTGCGAAGAATCCAAAGGATCGCATGGCGCTTTAGTTAAGAAGTGGGAAAGAAGGGGCAACAACAAAGAAGAAAGAAAGGAAAGAAGAGACTGATGCGTACTGTGAAGAAATTGGAAAGGAAGAAGAGAAGAGGCATGCCTCGAAAAGACTACGTATAAAGAAGTTAAGACATGCACTAAACAACTCGAAGGAAGTAGTGAGCAGTAAACAAGGAGAAGGTACCACTTTATACACCTAAAGTGCCATTCCCCGCAGGCTTCAGAAGCAAAGGGAAGAGCAACTTAGGATTCTTGGACATCTTCAAGAAGATAGAATCAATATCCCTTGCAGGTGAATCAAATTTCAAATGCCTAACTATGCAAAATTTCCGGTTGAGATAATGAGCAAGAAAAAGGAAAATCGCCGAGGAAGGAATAGTGAATCCGATCAAGGCCCAAGGCGCTTATCCAAAGAAAAAGCTCCAAGCAAAATGAAGGGACCTGTGCGCTTTCACCATTCCCCGCTCCATAGGGAAATATGAATTCAAGAAGGCCTCAGGTGGATTCGGGTGCTGCATAAATTCGATGCCTGGCTGGTGCAAAGACTGAGTCTGGGGGAACTTCTACTCCCAACAACAAACACATTGCAAATGGCCGGGAGTAGATCAATGGCACAAACTTAAGGTGTTCTTGAAGATGTGCTTGTCAAGGTGGGAAAATTCATCTTCCTCGTAGATTTTGGTGATTATGAAGACGGAGTAAGACACCCAAGTTCCGCTGCTGGGGAAGACCCTTCTAGCAATCGAGCCATTTTGATAGATGTGCATAAAGGTGATCTGACTCTAAGGGTGGGGAATGAAGTAAAAATTTTAATCTTTAATAGGAGTTTGGAACACCCTGATGTAGATGCAGAAAGTTGTATGGCTGTAGAAAACAATAGTCTTCTCAGTGTTGAATTGAATTCTGACTGTACTCTTCAACATTCTATCAATGAAATTGAGATGAATTTTCAGTATCTTGAGAGTATTGATTGTGAAATGTTGCCTTCAAATTTGTATAACAAAGAAACAATCTCAAGCATGAATGAAAACATTCAAGATGTGATGATACACCGTGACGTAAAACTGAATGAGCAGAAACTAGTGCGTAAGTGGTTAATATTGGAAGTGAATTGCCTAGTAATTGAAATATGATTTCAGAACCAGAAAAGAGAAAACTACCATCATATCAGCGCATTAATCGGGACCAAGAATGTAAGCCTGAAATTCGAGAAAGTATAAGCAAGGAAGCTTATTGCTGTCAATCGAGAGGCGGAAGTGGCATCAGTCCCTCCATTTGCATGCACAAACATTGCTGAATGATAATGCAAAACTTATTGAGCATCAAAGGAGGCTAAACCCCGTGATAAAAGAAGCTGCCGTGAAAGAAGTTCTAAATGTTTAACGTGTGTTTTATATATGCTATATCGTATAGTTCTTGGGTGAAGTCAGCATGTGGTTCCCAAGAAAGGTGGATTCACCGTGGATCGTAATGAAAAGAAGGAATCGATTCCTACAAGAACTCGTGACATCATGAGGGTGTGTATTGACTACGTAAAACTAAATACTACAATCGAAAGAATCATTTTCCTCACTTTCATCGATCGTGATCGATAGGTCAAGGTGATGACCTCACTCGCTTTTCCTCGATGGATACTGGATATGTCCAAATTGCCATTGCACTGGTGATCAGGAGAAACCACCTTGCTACGCCCATTTGGTACTTTTTGCTTAGAAGAATGCCATTTGGCTTGTGTGTAATGCTCCCGTACATTCCAAAGGTGCATGATGTCTATATTTTTCCGATTCGCGTAAGGCTATGGAGATCTTCATGGATGATTTCAGCGTTGTATGTGGATCCGCTTGAACAAGGCTTACATAAATTGGGGATAGTACTTCAAAGGTGCCAAGACAAGAATCTAGCTCTGAATTGGGAAAAATGCCAATTTATGGTAACAGAAGGGATTGTCTTAAGGCATATGATTTCTACAGCAGGGCTGGAAGTGGACCAAGCAAAAGTTTCAATTATAAGAAATCTGATGCCACCCACAACAGTCAAGGGAATTAGAAGTTTCTTAGGACATACCGATTTACGTAAGATTTATCGAGATTTCAAAATTGCTAGACCATTGGCGCATTGCCGAAAAAGATATCAAGTTCAATTTTTGGCGAATCCTCGCCGTAATCTTTGAAGAGATCAACCAGATTGAATGAAGCTCCCATCATGGCAAAACCATTGGAACAGAATTTGAAATCATGTGTGATGCTAGTGATTTTGCAATGGAGTCAGATTGGGCGTAAAGCTTGAAAAGGTGTTCAAGGCCATATACTATGCCAAAGAAAACCTTCAATGAAGCCTGGAAGATTACTCTACTAACGAAAAGGAGATGTCAAGTAATAGTATTTGCATGTGAAAATTTAGCCGCATTTTGGGGTCCTAGCGTTATACACACCGATCATGCAACAATTAAATATCTAATGGCAAGAAAGAAGCAAAGCCAAGACTGACTGTGTGGGTATTGTTATTGGCTGTGAATTTGATCTAAATAAAGACAAGAAAGGTTGTGACAATGTGATAGATGATCACTGTCAAGAGTAGAAAACTCGTTGTACAAGAAGAAGAAAGGGAGATAGTGTAAAATTTTCAGATGAGCGCTATTCCAAATTGCCACTATAATCACCTTGGTATACCGGGATATTGTGAACTTCTTAGCATGTGGAATTATGCCACTAGAATTCAAGCACTAACAGAGAAAAAGAAGGATCGACACAGTACTACATCGTGGATGACCCACTGCTGTTTAGAAGAGGAGCTGATATGATCATCAGAAGATGTGTACCAGAAGGTGAGCAAAGCAAGATTTTATAGGAATGTCATGCATCACCATATGGAGGACATTTTGCAGGAGACAAAACAACCCACAAAATTCTCCAGTCTGGATTTTATTGGCCTACAATTTTTAACGACTGTTTTGAATGGGTGAGCTACGTGATCAATGCCAAAGAATGGGAAACATCAGCAAAAGGCATGAAATGCCCCTACAAGGTATCCTGGTGGTGCAACTATTTGATGCATGGGGAATAGATTTTATGGGGCATTTTCCAGCTTCATTTGGAAATATATACATACTCCTAGCTGTAGATTATGTATCCAAATGGGTTGAGGCAACAACTTGTCCCAAAAATGATGCTAACACAGTTGTGGTATTTTTACAAAGAAATATTCTCAGCAAATTTGGGACACCCAGAACTATAACCAGTGATGAAGGAAGCCACTTTGCAAATAAGGTGTTTGACAAACTCATGGGTAGATATGGTATCAAACACATTAGGAGCTTGGCTTATCATCCTCAAACAAATGGGCAAGCTGAAATTTTCAACAGGGAGATAAAGAAAATTCTTGAAAAGACTGTAAGCTCTAGCAGAAGATATTGGTCTCTGAAACTTGATGATGCACTCTGGGCATACAGGACTGCTTTTAAAACTCCCATTGGAATGTCCCCATACAGGCTTGTCTTTGGAAAACCTTGCCACCTTCCTCTTGTCAGAAAATAAAGCCATGTGGGCCATCAAGAAGCTAAATTTTGACTTCAAAGTCGCAAAGAAGAGAGGCTACTCCAAATTAAATGAATTGAAGAGTTGAGGAATGAAGCCTATGATAGTGCCGACCCATAAGGATAAACAACAAAATGGCATGACTGTGCTGATTTTGAGGAGAGAATTTAAAGGTGAGATCAAGTCCCGTTGTTTCTAACTTCTAGACTAAAACTTTCCCAGGAAAGCTTAAATCAAAATGAGGGACTCCGCACAGAGTGTCAAGTACAACCTTTGGGGCAGTGACACTGAGAACCAGTAATAAAGAGGAATTCAAAGTTAATGGTAAGAGATTAAAGCACTACCTTGGAGGAATGCAAATGGAAGAATGACTCCTAGTTCTGAATGAGAAAATTTGAAGAAACAGAAATATAGTAGCAACAAGTCTAGCTAAAGACTAAAAATTGAGTAGCTTTGTGGAAGGCAATCCACACGCTTGTTTTAAGTTTTCCTCATCTTTTTGTGTGAAAGTTTTAATAGCTTTTGTGTAATTATCTGGCTACCGTTGAAGAAAAGTAAATTTTTTTTTAGTTTTGTGTGACAATAAGAATGTGCAAGGAGGAACATCTACAATCAAACTTCCAATCTGCAAAAGAGATAAAAAGGGGCACTGTACTCTTCTTGAATTTATTTAAATTTTGTCTCCGATATAGCATGATTGAAAGTTTGGGGGAAAATTTTATTTTATTTTATTTTTGTGCTTCAATTTTGAATCTGATGCATAGTGAATGGATTCGTTGAATATTTGAATGATGAATATGGAATTGAATTTATTTGTTTTGATTGGATTTGGTATGAATTGAAATTGCTGTGAATTTAATTGTTCAAGGAGACTCGAAATTTTATCGTCGTAATAGATTGTCCAAGCTCGCAACTAGGATAGAAATGAATATAATTAGGATGAGAAAATTTCAAGTCGCAACATAGATTTTTGGATCTTATACAGATTTCTGGTCGCAACATCAATTCATAGGTCGTGACCAAGAAGCTGGACATTGAAGCAATAAGTTAGAGGAACAGGTCGCAACAATGAGATTAAGGTTGTGACAACATCGTAGGTCGTGACAAAACTTTTTAGGTTGCGACCAGAATTGTCCAAATCTTAATAAAATTAGGTTTTAAACCTTTCTATTTAAGGCCGTAACATTAGAGAGCAATATTTATTGAAAATCATTAATTAAGAGGTTCTAAATTTAATGTCGCTAGCCCCCATGTCGCAATCATGACATTGAGCCAATTTCCATCCCAACTTCCATTCATCTTCAATTCATTAAAATTTTTCCACTTATGCGTTCATCGTTTTGAACCCTTGACCTAAACTGTCATTAATACAGAACCAGAAACCCAGCCTGAATTAAAGGAATCAGTTTAGGTCGCGTGGTTTCGAAAGAAGAATTCAAGGAAATTCAATGCCTCTCAGAGAGAAACGATCAAACTTCCTTCAAGTTTTCCTCATTCTTTCTTAAAAATCTCCTGTTGGAAATAGCCAGGGCACTTGGATCCGAAAAATTTCATTCATTCATTCATTGGAAATATTAAAAAGAGAATTAAGAGCTTCTTCATTCCCAAGAAAATCACATCACTATAAAAAGGATGGAAGACACGTAAAAGAATGAACAATGAAAATGAATGAAAAGGAGAATGAGGAAAAAGATGAGTTCCAAGGGTGCAAATGCAGAGCGTATGGAATGAATGGAGTCGGAAAACAAACCACCTGAAAGATGATTCCAAAACGCTCATTACGAAAAATGGATGATGGAAGGGAATTGGAAGAAGGGGTGGCTAACTGTAACCCCCATTATCCAGAGAACCCTCGCATGAGGAGGCAAGGAAAAGGCTCATCTCTTGTTAATCCGCTCCGCTTATCAACCCCTTTCTTCCTAGCCAAATTGACAAGGAACCGATAAAGGTGAGCTATAGCCTTTAGAGGAAGGCATAGCTTTAGATCAAGAAATAGAGAATTTTCTCCGATTAGATACAAATTCTATTTGTAATTTTTGCATTAGTTTTTTTTTTTTTATAGATAGAGAAATCAGATTGTACAACATTGAGATGTTTGATATTTGAATAAATAAAATTCCAGTTGATTAACAAATTGATTGTTTTGGGTTCACGAACTGATATGCTGAATTGTGTGGTTTGTTTCATTAATTATTTGCATGAAAAATATGAGTGCCTTGTCTGTACAATGATCAAATGACCAATTCTGTTTTTATCCCAAGAACAACAATGCAGGAAAAATAAGGGCATAGACTAGTAAATTGGAATCAGGAGTAGCAGCCTTATTTAAAATCCAGTTTAGATTGCAAAATGGAAAAGGATAATACTCGAAAGAACAAATAAAATGATTGAAAGTGTGTGTATATAAACAAAGGAACTAAAGATGTCTTGAAGAAACACACTTAGTCAACAAAACTTATGAAACTTTGAGAAGAATTAGGAACATCTTCTGGGAAATTCATGATTAAGAGTTCATGGTCCTAGAACTTGTTAGATTATTGATTGAGGCGAAATCTTAAGTAAAAATAGCCAACAAGAAGGCACATTCTGGCGCTTTGAGCTTTTCCAAGCCTACCCTCAAGATATGCTAAGGCATACCCTCTAGTTCCATGCTTTGAGCCAAACAAGCCTTAGTTCTTCAAATGACAACAATCGAAAAACCTGAATCCCCTTCCTTGTATTAACTCAAAGAAAGAGCCCAAATTATCCAGTTTCAAAAGACGCAAGTTCACTGTAAAGGAAGAAACAAGTTTGGGGGAAAAATATTTCCATAAATTACAAGATAGGAGGAGAAGAAATAACTTGAAAGATTAGGGAAAAAGAAGCAGAAATTGAGAAAAAGGGAAATAAGTTATGTCTTGTGGCCTATCTCCTTTGAACAATTAAGCTCGTAGGGGTGTTTTAACACCTAGTACCCTAATGCCAACTCCGGTATGTGGAGTTGCTAGCCCAAAGTTCTAAGGTGATAGAGTTTAAGAAGACAAAACATTGCACTATTCCCATTCTTAGAAAACGTACAAAGAGTTCTAGAACAAGGGAACTCGCCTCGATATAAAAGTGGCAATCAAAAGCCGCCATAAAAGATTTCAAAAAGATGTGCACCATGTAGCGACTCCTCGAGCCCGACCGACCCGGTTAGCTGATCTCAACCAAAAGCCCGAGGACACCCTATCGGGGCCATTAATCAAATCCTTAGCAATTACATTTCATGATCCGGACGCCCGCTTAATTCTTTTAGTTATCATTTATTAAATTTTCGTTTTCAAAAGTGTCGCTAATCTAACTCCTAACTCGACCCAAGCATGGATCCAAGCCGGAGTCTCTACATTCGACATTTCTTAATTATATTCTCAAAACATTTTGTTTGGTTTTATTAAATTGCTAAAGTGTCGCGACCGAATCCTCGACTGACCGGTTGGCTTATCCAAGCCTGGAGCTTCTAGCTTTTACTCCGACATTTTCAATTATCTTCTCAAAACATTTTGTTTGTGTTATTTCATTTTAGACTTTTTAATTAAAAGGAAGCACTTCATTTTGGGCAAGCCCATAAACATTTACAAATTCAAAAGACTCATAACATTTACATTTAACAAAATGCATTTAAGGCATAGGTCTGGGAGTTCAAATCACTTACAAAATATCAATGTTCGAAAGAAATGGAGTGAATGCATATGACGGAGCATACTCTGCAATTCTTTCTCTATGACTGTTAGCTCCTCGATCTTGGGTCTCGCTTCACTGTCTATCACTCGGTACCTGTGCATTGATAAAACAATACACTAAGAATTTTCATGCTTAGTTGTTCTATACAAATTTCTGTTCCATTTCGCCTAATATATATATCATCATGCATTTATCAAAACAATGCTCTTTATAATGTCCGTGTAATGTGTAAAATATACTTATACAAATACACTTTTTATATCATTTTTGCTTTTGGTTTGCATTTCACATATAAACTTTAGAGTCAACATTCACTTATAGATTCAGCTTAGAATCTCAGCCCCGTTTATCATTCAATAGCAATGTGGTTTCATTCGAGACAATTATCTCACATATGGCTATAGAAGTTTTACATTCACGATGTATCTCAATGGTGAATCGCCTTGTTTGTCATTCAAAGAGCAATGTGGTTTCACTAAAGGTTATCATTCACATATGGCTATAGAAGTCGACATTCACCCATGCATCTCGCTTTGGTGAATCCCGGCCCCGTTTGTCATTCAAGAGCAATGTGATTCCACATCCACAACATATTACTCCCGCATGACGACCTCAACAGGAATCCCACATAAGTTGGTCATTCAATATTACACTTCAAATCAATTTACTTTTATGCAATAAATTCACTTAAGTAGTTTAAATACATATAGATATTTGACAAGCATTTCAAATACTAATAGTTCAAATTCCATATATATATATATATATATATATATATATATATATATATATGCTATATATATATTATATATATATATATATATATATATATATATATATATATATATATACAAAATGCATTTACAAAATAGAAGTTCGTAGTTCAAATTGTTTTACAAAAATCTCACGTTCGAAAGGAATGGAGTGAATGCATATGATCGAGCATTCTCGCAATTCTTTCCCATGACTCAGCCTCGACCAGCCTCGCTTTCACTGTCTATCACTCGGTACCTGCACATTGATAAAACAATACGCTAAGCATTTTCATGCTTAGTGGTTCTATACAGTTCTCTATTCCATTTCAGTTCAATATATATATCATGCATTTATCAAAATAATGCCTTTATAATGTCTGTGTAATGTAAAAGATACTTATACAAATACACTTTTTATATCATTTTTTACTTTTTGGTTTGTGATTTCACATATAGCTTAGAGTCAACATTCACGATAGATTCAGTTGGTGAATCCTGTCCTGTTTATCATTCAGTAGCAATGTGGTTTCACATTCAATATTACAATCTCACATATGGCTATGTGTCGCATTCACGACAGATTCACAAGGAATCCCGCCTTGTTTGTCATTCAAGAGTAATGTGGTTTCACTTTCACATTACCATCTCACATATGGCTATAGAAGTCGACATTCAATACGCATCTGGGCCAGAATCCTGTCCCGTTTGTCATTCAAGAGCAATGTGATTCCACATCCGACAATGAGGAGCACCAGATGACGATCAATGGTGAATCCTGCCATGCTGGTCATCTAACATTACACTTCAAATCAATTTACTTTTTTATGCAATAAATCTAACTTATAGTTTAAATACAAGCATACATGTAGATATTTGATACATTTCAAATATCATTAGTTCAAATCGATATATATATATATATATATATATATATATATATATATATATATATATATATATATATATATATATATATATATATGTATATTTCACAAATAGAGACAAACTGAGAACAAATAAGGAACAAAGAACAAACCAATTATCGACCCCTTTCTTCGAGACAACTTAAGTCGTGTTGTCGTTTTCACTGCACTCTAGTCAAATACAAATTCTTCAATTCTTTAGTGGTTACAAATAATCATACTAAACGAATATCGCCGAGGCGGCGATGTATGGTACGTTTTTCACTTAGTCTCATTCTTATTTGAACCCCCATTAATCGTTTCTTAGGGTCCCTAAACAATTGGTATACGAATACGAGACTTAACGATGCAAAATAAGCAAAAACAGTGGTCAGCTGAAGAGAATGTGTGTACCGATTGCCCATCGCATCCTCGTAATCGTACCACTAACCGTACCGGTAATTCCCTTCGAGTTTTCTTTGCCCAAAAAATGTGGGATTTTGCATTTTTCACTCATTTTTCTTCCATAAATCTTCTCCACTCCGTCCCATATAAAAAAATTATGGAATCTACCCAAACAACTCCAAAAGTGGCTTAAATCAATGAAACCCTTTTCAAGTTAGTGGCTTTTCCCCAAAATCCAAATCAAATAGGATGATGTTAGGGTTTTGATTTATTACCTTGAACCTCTTCAAATCTCTTCTTGTATGTTGCTTGGTCTCTTAGGGGCAAGAAATGGGAAGCAAAGCCAACCAAAACTTGATCTCTTGCCAAACCCTGCTTTTTCCCCCCTTTTTTCTCCTCTCTTTCTTCTCAAAAACGTGATTTGCTCAAATGAGCATCTAAGACCAAGTTTGGTCTTTTAAATCCCTTGTAAGTGTAAGGCCATGTTTGGCCTACACACCCATTTCTCATTTTTCATTTTTCTCCTTTTTGTCTTAAGTCACTCATTCTTCATAAGGCCTTGTTTGGCCACCTAATTAATCCCATTTTCCATTTTTTGACATTCGAACTCTTTATTTCACTTTCCTTATCATTTATCATTTATTTCACATTAATATTTATGCTATTATTTGACCCTTAGGTCTTCATTTTACAAATTTCCACAATTTCCTTTTCACTGGTTTATTTCCTAGTTCACTAGCTTTATTTTAGCATATAATATTCAATCATATACCACACCTTCAATTTACATTTCAATTTATCGCCTTATCAAATTCCCTAAAAGCCCAAGTTTCTGACTCCAATTCATATCCGAATATATAATAAAAATTATTATAAAAATTCTAGGTATTTTTGGGCGTTACACACTGTGCCAAGGATTGAGAAGAATCTACAAAGACACGTAAGGAAAAGGGATGAAAGTCAAGGCAATCGTAGAAGAAAGAGGAAACTGATAATTTGCAACTTAAATTTTCCTATTATCTACCCAATTACCTAAGCCTAACATTAAGGCCCGAAAAGACTCCTTTGATCTTGAAGGTTGAAATTACTTACATTAGTGGGAGATCAATATGAAAACAAGCCTATGGGACCTTGACCCGCTTTCTAAGGAGACTCGTAAGATTAACTAAATTTACATGAAGATGAAAAGGATTGAAGACCTGCATTACCACACAAAGAACAAGACTTGTTGAATAAATCGTTTAAATACATGATTTCCATCAAGGGAATTTGTGGATAGAAGTGGAAACTATCTTTTTCTTAAATTGAAACTCGAAATTTAAAAGGATGTTGCTATTCTCTATTTCAAGTTAGAAGGTGGAATAAAAAAGACTGGTGTGGTGTGAACTTAAAAATGTCCTTAAAATTTAAGCTTAATTGTTTGAGGACAAACACTCTTTCATTGGGGGACAAGCAAAATTTTGGGTTGGGGAATTTGATGAGTCTAAAACTCATTTGATTTTTAATCCATTTTTCTCGCATATTACAAGATAATTGTTGGATTCATATGCGTAAAACCCGGTAATTTACTCAAATTTAATTCTTGCATAAAAATACGCTAGGCTAAAATCCTAGCAAAATCGGGAAGAATTCGCACTGCATCAGAAAAGGGGGCTCCAACTTGAAAATGGAAGTTGCGACAAGGAGCTCGTTTGTTTAGTTATTTCCAGGTCACAACATCACCAAGACCAGTTAATGAGGTTGCGACCAAGAAAGTGTGGTTGATATGAAAGAAATTATTCAAGGTGAAACTGAGGTCGTGACGCCTAACTGGAGGTCGCGACTGATTTGTCACGGCTTCACAGTAAAGGCTGTAGAGGAAATGAGGTTGCAACTAGCGCTTCCAATGAAAACCTTATTCTAGGTCATGATGTGTATTTCAGTCATTTATTTGAACCGAATCGGGAATCACAACAAGGAGATTTGAGGCTGCAACTATAGCAGAGTTGGAGAATCAGGAATGAGGTCGCAACCCATGACTGGTATCGCACAGAAACCTGTCGGTCGCTTCGTCCGAAGTTAGAATGAAGATGCACCACTTTGTTACCGCTGATCTCTAAGGAGGTCGCGACCCAAAGAAACACCGAACATTACAGCCATGTCGAACCTAATATCAGGTCGTAACATGAAACCTCGCTAACGAAGTCCTTACTTAAGCAAAATGGAAGTTAATGACCACTTAATCGCCAAGACCTGAAGAGGTCGACTAATCACCTGAGTCACACCGGTACACACTCAGACCACATCCAAGTCGCAATTATAAGCTGAAGCAACCGAGACAACCCGCAAACTTTCGTGAAAGGAGTAACGCCAGGTCATGACGCCATATCAGGTCACGACCGGCGCAAAGGCAAGGCTATTAAAAGGCCGCGACCAATTATTGAGGTTGCAACCAATTTCAACATATCATGCAGAGCAAAAATGGCGGTCACAACTTGAAAAAGAAAGTCATGACCTCGAGCGAGGTAGTAGAAATAGAATGTGGTCGCAACCCAAATCAGTCACGACTGCGGCAATACAAATATGAAAGGAAGTCCACTGTAACTAAAGTGGTGACAACTAAAATGAGGTTGCAACCTAAAATTGAAGTCGTGACTCGTAATCTGCAAAGAAAAGGAACACAATGAGGTTGGGTGACGGAGACTATGGTCGCGACCACCTCAGAACAATCGAGTCAAAGAGGTCGTGACTGTGTGCTGGCGGTCGCGACCACTAATCAACGGCTGCAAGAAACCCGGGGTCAGAATCAAGAAACTTGGTCGCACCGAATCGGGAGCGTATAAAGGAACTCTAGGTCGCACATCAAACCCCGAGGTCACAACATGAGACAAAGATCCGGGCTTTTTCTTTCGGGAATTTACTCGGATCTTTATCTACCATTTTCTCGATATATAAATAGACAAGGTTAGAATAGTAAAGTAACCTCTACCTTTTTTCACTCTCACACTTGAATTGGGAGATAAGAAGGGTTCATTGTATAGTTTAGAGATTTTTTCTTTATTTTCTTTCCTTCGATCTCGACCGGTGAACTGCGCGTAAACGAATAAGCTGGATTTTTATTTATGTTATTTTCTTCTTAAAATTACTGACTTGAAAATTGTGAAATTCTAGACAAATTTCGAATTCATTTCTTCTCGCGACTATGATGAGTAGTTGTTTGAAAACCCATGAGAAGATATGGAGTTAGACAAGTATGGCTTAGCTTATCACCTCAATCAATGGGATAAGTAGAAATATCCAATAGAGATAAAGAAATATATTGAAAAGACAGTAAGCACTAGTAGGAAAACTAGACTGGTCTAAGCTACATGATGCAATCAGGCTTACAGACTACTTTATAAATCTCCTACTGAATGTCTCCTATACAGGTTAGTATTTGGAAAAACTCGTCATTCCCTTGAAGCTTGAATATAAAGCCATGACAATCAAGAAATCCAACCAGGATTTCAAAGTCAAGTAAAGACAAGAGACTACTCCAATTGAATAAACCTGAAGAGTTGAGAAATGAAGCTTATGATAATGCTAGAATCTACAAAGATAAGACTAAAAAGTGGCATGATTAGAAGATTCTAAGGAAAGAGTTCAAAGTAGAGAGCTAGTCCTACTGTACAATTTCAAGCTTAAACTTTTTCAGGAGAAAACTCAAGTCAAAGTGGGAGGGTCCATACACAAATAGTTACAATTACCCCTTTTGGAGCAATAAGACAAAGGATCAATTCTGCAGAGATGAATTCAAGGTATATGGTCAAAGGCTTAAATGATTACTCTGGAGGAAGACCAAATGTAGAATAGTCCTAAATTGAAGAGAATAGAATTGCTGAAATGAGAATACATCGCAATAATGTCTAGCTGTGATACAAAATTGAGTAAATTATTAGAGTAAACCTAAGAAATATCTCGTTTCTATTTTAAATTTGATTTTACAAATTTGTATGTTTAAACTCTAATTTGAATTTATGAAATTTTTTATTAGTTAATTTTGTATCAGTTTTGGTCAAGAAAGCCAACCATTAAGTGAAGTTATATAAAGGAGTTTTTACTGGACCTTAAAGAAGGGAGATAATACATATTTCCGAAGAGAAGCTTGCTCCACAATCTCGTGAGAAATTCCTATTTAGCATCCATGATGTTTTCATTAGTTTTTGTATAGCTGTACCAATTTGCAAACAGAAACTCAATGAATCTGATCATGTTTGAATTTAGATGTTTTGTTGATGATAAACTTATTCACAAGCATGATTTGAATGGTTTGAGTGAATTGCATGTCAGCTTTCTGGGTTAATTTTGTATGAAAAGGCTATTTGTCGCAACATACTTTTTGTCATGGTTCTCTTTGAAGTTGAAGGAATTTTATGTCGTGGACATGGTATTTATTGTTGCACATTTGTATGTTATGTACATAATTATTGCTTTCCGACACCGTTATCGCAGAACATAGATATTATGTTGTCACGACAATTCTCAATTGTGATTGAAATTTTAAGGTCACGACAATAAAATTTTATGTCGCGGCATAAATTTGTGGCCTCATGACTTAGAAAATGTCTAGACATGGAAAATTATTGTTGCGAAAATTGAAAAGTCACAACATTTTATTAGGCCTATAAATAGAGAACTTGAACATTAATATTCAAACATTCAAAAAGAAGGCCCATTTCCTCCTGTTCCTAAAACCCTTCCTACCTTCCCCAAACGTTTCTTTTCCCTTCCTCATAAAAACCCAATCCCAAACTACCTACCAACCATGTCTGAACCACAGATTCTAATTCCTAATCTGAATGAGATCATGGAAGAGTACATCAAAATAAGGGAAGAGCCAACTGAGCTTCGGGCAATTTGTCGCTCAAGAAGAAACACCTCAAGAAAGGGCGTAACTGTGAGCAAACGCTGTTAAGAAAGAAAGAAAGAGGAGATAGAAGAGGAAGAAACATAGCAAGGTGCGATGAAGACTCGTAAGACGACTGCATCAAATGGGGCATAAGGTCAGCCATGAAGCGAGATACTCGATGTAGAAAGACTGCTTGGAGAAAAGGTTCAGAAGCCTATATCCCTATTTAGGAGGTGATTGAGAAGAAATGATGGAGTTTGATTCACAGCACAAAACTGGCTGGGTTTGATGCATCGTTCGAGAATTCCATGCAAACATATGGAAAAAGCAAGAGAAATCAGGTATGTTAGAGGAAATAAGATCTCCTTCTGATAGGGAGTTATAAACAAGAGACTAACCTAAAGGAGCTGAAAGATGGTTCCAAATTCAAAAAGTTAAAGGAGGAGCCAGATTATCATAAAATAGTGGATTTGCTAACAAATGGAAGGGGTGAGTGGAATTCTACCAAGAAGAACCCATTTGAATCAATTGCCATAGATCCCAATGTGAGGAAGCAAGGTGTGGTTTATTTCCTAGCCTTCACCCTAATTCTTCCAAACACTTGAGCACAGTTTGATAGGAAGAGGTAATATTGTTATATGCAATATTGAAAGGGTACAAGATTAGTGTAGGAAAAGTGATAGAGAATTCCATCATGAGCTATTACCAAAGAAAATATAGAGATCTGATGCCACACCCAACAACTATCACTAGGCTCTGCATCTTAGGAAAGGTAGAAGGAACTTGGGAAGAAGAGAAATGTCCTAGGACCTCTCCTCTAACCCTAACTAGTATAACTAGGCTTCCACCCAGCAAAGAAAAAAGGAAAGCAAAGAAAATTGAAAAAGGAAATGCAAAGGAAATTGAAGAAGGAGACAGAGAAAAAAAAAAGAGAATACTAAGCAAGCCATTATGGTGAGCTCAATGAAAGGAAGAGAAGAAAGACAGAGAAGTATGAGACTTGTCTGGAATCTATCTCCAGATGAAAGGGATTATCACCATGAGCAAGCTGAGAGCTCTAGGCACCAAGGCAACAATCAATAAATTTTGGGAATGCTGAAGAGAATGGAGGAGGGCGTGAAAGAAAGGGAAAATCAACTGAGGCAAGAACTAAAGGAAAGAGATATATTCCTGGACAGAGAATTGAGAAAGAGAGATCAGTTTTTTGATGAAATAATGAAACAAAGAGACTTAGAATGGAGGAAAGAATTGGAACAAAGAGAGACATAATGGAGAGAAGTGATAAGAGTCAGAGATGTGGCCTTCTGGGAGGAGACAGGCATACATGAGTCCAATCTATTGAAAATGTTGGAGGACAGAGACAAAAGCTTAAAGGTAGCTCTGGAGTCAAGGGATAGAAAGTGGTTGAATAGTTTGCAACATTGTAGGGAAAGCTTGAGACTCAACATTCAGGAAATGATCAACAACATAACACTGATGGATACACTGAGAAAAAGGCAGTGCAAACTCACATAAGGGAATGAAAAGATCTTAGATTGGGCAATGAAGACAGCCTCATAAAAGTGTCATTACCATATCAGAATATCGTGACCAGATAATTTTATACCCATAATGCCTTTAGATGAGCAAAACCCTCCTAGACTCTTTACTGATCCTGATAAAGAAGAAATACCTTTTACACCTTGCAGAGTACTATCTCAAGATGAAACTTATGGTACAATCAAGATGTCCATCAGGACCCTGAGGAAATTGAAGAATATTTAAAGAAAAAAGTAGCATAAGAAAAACCTCCAAGGCCTAAGGAAAAATCATCAAATGAAACCAAGAAAAATTGAATCTTTCTCTTGTTTCTGAAATTGTTTTACTTGCATATTCCATGTAATTACCTCAGGAACTCAATGAAATATATTTGATGAATATGTGCAAATTTGTCTTGTGTTAAAGTATTTGAATTTTTAAGTTTGACAATGAGCATTGTAGAGTTTGATGCTTGGTTTAATTGAATATCTGAGTTGATTTAAGTGTTTAAAGTAAGGAATAATTTGCATAATTGAATTGCCTAATATAAGTGAGCCTTTGAGTTGAAATATAGCATAAATAACTTCAGAACCAACATGTTCATGTTATGAAACTAGGATATGAAGGATGAGCTTCATTGAAAAATTGGAAGTTGTAATGTTTTTAATGAACAAGTTGAATTTCAAGACTTGGGAAGATTTAAACAAATGATGGAACAAATAAGACTTATAATTCTACTTTGGTAGACATTTTAGTTGTTGTGAACCCTAAAAAACATTTCACATGATCAATAGTACCTCTGAGACTAATTGTGCTAGGATTAGGAACATCTTCTAAGATCCATCACAGTTTTAATCTCCCCAGAGTCCTAGAACTTGTTAGATTATTATTCAAGGTGAAATCCTAGGCAAAACAACTGACAAGAAATGATATAGGTCATCCATGGAAGTTTAAACCTTTCAAAGCACACCCCTGTAATATGCTTATGCATACACCCTAATTCCTTATTTGAGCCTAATGCCTTTTTCATCATCAACAAACAAATGAAAAACCTAAATCCTTTCTTAAATCTCATCATGCAGGTCATTCTATAGCTTGCCACCTAAATTGTTTGTAACAGTGGAAAGAAGTGATACTAAGGCAAGTTTGAGGGAGTAAGAATTTGTAATAAGAAAAGCCATGAGCATATGGGGGGAAAAACCAATTGAGCTAAGAAAGAAGAATAGAAGTACAAACAAGCTATGGAAATATTGGCAAGGTCAAGGTGGAATGAGTTTTGTCTTGTAGCCTTCCTTCCTTGAGTAATTAAGTTCTTAGGGGTGTTTCAACACCCAAAATTCTAACAATGCCAATCGGGTATGGGAGCCGCAACCCAAAGCTCTTTTAAGGGTGGTAGAGCTAAAAAGGCAAACATCAGATCCATTCCATAAATCTTGTAAAAAATGAAAAGTAAAAACTTTAGTATGAGGAATTGTACCACCCCGAAGTAGTCAAGAGAAATACCAATGGAGATGTTCCAACCAAGTTTGGGGTGCTAAAATGACACCAATAGAGAACAAGAAGGTGAAGAACGATATGTGATATGTTGAGTTTTATGTGTAATTAAAGTAAACTTGAACTTTAAAATCCATTTATCTACCTAAGTACACAAGCCAACGATTACAAGCCCGAAACGAATTGATCTTGAAGGTTGAGTTTGCTTACATTAGTGGAGAATAATATGACCAACAAGCCTATGGGACTTTAGAAAAACCAGGGAGAAGTGCATTCTTAATGGTAGATGCACTGACATTATTTAGATGTCATTTACGAGCCAATGGAATGAGGTTAAATGCTAGGGTTTCAAACTGAATGGGACTTTGAATGCGCAGTACTTGGGTTGACTCAAATAGGAGTGGTTTGTGGTTAGTTTTATAAATTTAAAGAAAGAACCTATGGCTTTCGACTATAT
The DNA here is from genome assembly GCA_016808115.1 of Tetrastigma voinierianum. Classification (NCBI taxonomy): domain Eukaryota; kingdom Viridiplantae; phylum Streptophyta; class Magnoliopsida; order Vitales; family Vitaceae; genus Tetrastigma; species Tetrastigma voinierianum. The sequence goes on along the minus strand of JAEQBH010003343.1, from coordinate 9,033 downwards.
GTCATTTGCCCTAATGCGAGGAAAAACCCGAGGACAATCGTAATACTCCCCCATGTTGTCAAGCTAGTGACCTAAGCCTTCAAGGTTACCATCACATTTTCTATTTAAGCTTTGGCCATGCGCCAACCAAAGGAACAACCAACCTCCCCTGCTTTTAACAAACTAAAATCCAAATTAAAGCCTCACCCATTTTCAAACACTGACACTGGTCTGTGGATGAAACCCATCCCGTGTTCGACCAGACTATACCGCGCAGCTTGACTACGGCAGTAGGAGGAACATAGGAAACAAATTTTGTTGATTCCGCTCACCCTACCGTGGCATGAATCAAAGGCCATGAACCATTTTTGGTTCCATTAATCACCGAATCATTGTTATACCAAAACACACAACAAAACCCGAAGACATCAGTCCGGATCAAACCAACCTCAATACGTCCGGACTAACGAACTGGGGCCCCAAAATTTCCGATTTAAGTCCCAAAATCTGACTAAATCACACCGCCATCACTACCTAAAGACAACCTATGCCGTTACATGACTTTTAGGATAAGAATATTCCAAGTAGGAAAATTCCCTACCTCTTGAGGTGTAGAAAAACCCTAGGAAGTCCAGTAGGCACTCCCTAAACCCGAAATCTTCGACTTCCCAAAAACCCGAAATCTGGAATGGTGTCGAAACTCTTTGATTTCAATGTCCACGCGTAGCTCTCCTCGCGTAGATGAACTTTGCCTATTGATCCGACAAAAACCGACGGCCCAATCTCCGTAGATCTTAGAGAGAAGGTAGAGTTTCTCTCTCTAAAATTCTTTCTCCTCACTCAATACACCGCCTATTTTCTCAGAACACTCGAAATATACCCTAGCAAAGCTCGAATATGTTTAGGGTATAATAAAGTAAGTGTTATTTTTCCTGCACAAAAGAATGCTAAAAATAAAATAAAACAAGAGACCCGGAATTAATAATAAAGCCAAGGGTAAATTAGTCATTTACCACTTGAGGATATGAGAGGCATAAATCAATAAGTTTATATGCAATTATGGAATTTGGGAAAAGATGGAATAGAAATTGGAAAGAATGGAAGGACTTAAATGCAAAAATGAGAAAAAGAATTTAAAAATGCAAAGGCCAAACATACTTTAACTCAAAAATATGGATATATTTATTGGTCTCTCAGCTTCAGAGATCAAAACATAGAGAAGTGAGGAGAAGAGGAAAAGAGAGAAGAAGAGAAAGAGGAAGAGAAGAAGAAGAGAAGAGAAGAAGAAAGGAAGAGCAAAAAGGTATGGAATCTAACAGTATGGATCTTTGGAGTTTTGTATGGAAATTCATAGATTTTGTAAGGGATTATGTATTTGGGAACATGGTAGGGATTTATGGTTTCTAAACCTAGCTGTGCGATTTCATCCTAACCTCAGATTTCTTGAAAGTAGGGTTAGTAAAACCCTAAATGGTACAAGAAAGAGTATGGAATCCTCCCTTTCGAGGTTGGATTCATGGTTTACCATAATGGAGTCAGAAATAACCCTAACTAATCTTATGTTTGGTTTATGGCGGCTATGACCCATATTATAGTTGTTTTGGAAGTAATTCATGATAGGTTTTTTGAAGTAAGCATATATTGAAAGAGGATTTGAGTAGAATAGAGGTTACAAGATGAATATGGAATGTTTTGAGGTGTATATCGGTATTGAGTTGGTTTGGGTGTAGAAAATATGGAAAATGTGGGATAAAACCGCACCTTTATGGAAATTTCGAGGGGTGGTACTGGTACCAAACAGAGTGGTACCGGTACCATAAGTGTTCTCGTCTATTTGGTAATTCTGGCATTCAAATTTTTGGTACCGGTACCCAAAGGTTCTATTTTTTGAACCAGTTGTTAGTATTTTGGCCATAATCCTGACATTTCATATCCGATTTAAGTGATTCAAGTGGGGTTAATAAACTAAGACTCTCAAGGAAACAAAACAATTCTGAGAGAAAATTTTCAAATTCCTCGAATTTATATGGCCCAAATATTCACTAAAGTGGGGCTATGTTCAAGCCAATTTCTGGTTCCGTTTTGAACATAGAGTAGTCCCTATTGCTTGGGGACATATCTTGAGTTTCGTGTCTGACATTTGAGTGACTTTAGCTGAGAAGAACCCTTAGCACCTTAGCTTCAAAGGAGTACAACGAACCGGTGTCAGATATGGAGTTAAGACCCCTGAAAATGGGTATTTCAAACTGTCCCTAGTGTAATATGGGCAAAATGACTAGTTTGGCATGAGAATACCATAACTTGAGTTTGGATTATTCAATTGGAATGATTCCACTTAAGTAAAGTAGATTCATAGAGGAACAAGAATACATGAATGATGTGAATACATAGGCATCATACTCGTGATAAGTATATGAAATGCCATATGGGCTGTGCATGAAACAAGAAAAATATAGGAAATGCACATGGCGATGTGTTATGAAACATGAAAACGAACTGAAACATGGACATGAACATGAAAGGCAATATGTCATGAGCACATAATGTGGCTAAGAATGCCCTAATTATTTTTTACGAATAAAAATAGATTATATATGATTATTATCACATATAATTGTAGAACTGCCTAAGACTAGATATGAATACATCACACCTATGTTATGTAGCAGCACGCATAGTACTTCTGGAGATTTCGATTAGTGCAAAGGCACTCTTTGAACGCGGTTTCTGCACATTAGTACTTCCGCACTCTGGATTAGCAATTTCGCACTGGACAGTGCGACTAAGACTCGACCGCGCTCGACATTAGTACTTCCTGCAGACTTTGATTAGTACTGACACTCTCCGACAGTGCGACGACACTCTTCGACTCGTGCTTCGGCACATTAGTACTTGGTACTCTGATTAGTACTTCGTACCATCCGATTAGTGCGACGACTCTCCGACCGTGTTTAAGACACAGTACCGCACTCGATTAGCACTGCACTCTCCGATTAGTGCTTCGCAGATCGATTAGTGCGACGACACCTCCGACCGTGTTTCCTCGCACATTAGTACTTTGGTACTTCTGGATTAGTATTTCGTACTTTCCGATTAGTGCGACGACACTTCTCCGATTGTGTCGCACATTAGTACTGATACTCCGATTAGTACTTCAGATCCGATTAGCAGCATGGCACTTCTAACCGTGTTTTGACATTAAGATTTCCGGTAATTTCTGATTAGTACTTCGGTACTTCTGGATTAGTACTTCGCATTTCTCTCGATTAGTGCGACGACACTTTGTCGGCTTCGCACCCTCCTTGTAGCTACGCACCAAGATCGTATTGTACCTTCTGCATTTATTGTGCCAGGTCGTACTCATCCCGTGACATCGGGTCTAGGTAATCAAATGGGGCTATATGATAAGACTTTGAATAAAGAATAAGAGTAAATAAATGAATATGGTAAAGATCTGAATGTACCTATGGGTACCTCTATATCTGTTCTGTAGTACCTACGGGTACTTTTGTACAAGTAAAATGTCTGTAATACCTACAGGCACTTCCGTGTCGGTAATATAAGTATAAGTTCTGTAATACAAGTATAAGATCCAAAATACAAGAATAAGTTCCGGAATACAAGTATTAGATCCGAAATACAAGAATAAGTTCCGTAATACAAGTATAAGATCCTAAATACAAGAATAAGTTCCGGAATACAAGTATAAGACCTGAAATACAAGAATAAGTTCCGGAATACAAGTATAAGATTTGAAATACAAGAATAAGTTCCGTAATACAAGTATAAGATCCGAAATACAAGATTAAGTTCCGTAAAACAAGTATAAGATCCGAAATACAAGATTAAGTTCCGGAATACAAGTATAAGATCTGAAATACAAGAATAAGTTTCATAATACAAGTATAAGATCTGAAATACAAGAATAAGCTCCGTAATACAATTATAAGATCCGATATACAAGTATATGCTCTGTAATACAAGTATAAGATCCGTAAGACAAGTATAAGTATAAGTACGAGATATATGTCCTTGAGAAATCTAAATAAGTATGTGTCCTTCAAGAGAGAAGCATAAGTATATGTCTGATGGGAGATAAGCATAAGTATGTGTCCTACTAGAGATAAGTATAAGTATATATATGCCTTCAGATCGCATAATGAGGTACCTTATATCAGCATGCCCCAGGGAGATAAGTATAAGTATGTGTTCTACGGGAGATAAGTATAAAGATGTGTCCTACGGGAGATCGGAATAAGAATAAGTCTTCCATAAGTGTAAGATCTGAGTAAGTATAAGATTGCTATAAGTATAAGTTCTGTATACGAGAGATCTGAACAAGCATAAGTTGGTTACAAGGATAATTATGTATGTAAATGTGTTATATGAATCATGAAGACTCCTGATATCTGCTACTCTTATATGCTTCTATTATGATTCAGCAAATGCATGCGTAGCTAAGATAAGTTATATGATTATTTGCTTCCCCAATTTCGTCAGAGTTTGAAGTAATTCGTTTTAATCCGTAGGTACAAAGGAGGATATTCAGCGATCTTCCTGATACAACCTGGCTAGCACACTAGTAGGGTTCATCACAATAGGTTCCGCGCTCTGATTTGTAAATGTAAAAGCATGCTTTGTATATAAATGAGACTCAAGATATGTGTATAGATTTTGATGGACACCACCCTATGGTAGTTCTTTTGTATATGTAAATGATTTTGCGACATGTAAATTGTTTGTATACCCACGTGGCAAGTTCAAATTGAGAAAAAAAAAAAACAGTAAAGAGGTCCCAAAGATATAGTCTCAAGCCCCGAACTCGGTTCGGATCCGCCATTCGGGTCAGACCGGGAATCGGGGTGTGACATTTTCTGCCCAAAAAATCTAGCCATCTTTCACTTTTCTCCTTATTTAATCCATTTCCATTTTTTTTCCTTAAGTTTTGATACATAGCTCACATTACGCCATGTGTCCATTTCTCATCTCGGCCCGTTTATGTCTCGAAACAATTTATTTTTTCAATTCAATTATTTTAAATGAACTTTAGCTCAAGCCATTTCCTTCCTTAATTCTCGAGATTTTCATAAAAATCTCGTCCCTAGAGTCACTGATGATTTATCACCTGTGAAAATCAAAATATTTTATTTTCTGAATTCGACGAAACTTTTTTGTGTCACTGATTTCGTGGAGACGAATCCAACAAAGACAAATTGCTTTTGCCATTCGAGATCTAGAGAATTTTCTAGGCTTCCTTGAACCATTATGGCAATTATTATTATTATTATTTTTCCATTTTTCCCGGGTTTTTACAGCACCATCATAAATTAAGCAAAGTACATAAGATTCATCCCCAAGAAGTTCACTTTGGAAGAAGTGAAGGCCAAGAGCACACCTATGGGCTCATCCTTCAAGCTTGACATGAATAAAGAAAGGTCTTTGATCCAACTAAATTTAGAGATTTGATATCATTGCCTTAGAAAGCATGCACAAATAGGGGTTATAACTTCGAAATTTGGTAATTAAGATTATTTGAAATTTTTGCACATAAGGTGAGCAGGCTTTCAATTCAAATTTGATTAATCTTGATCAACACCCCTTAGAAAAAACATAAAAAATTATGAGGAAATCATTTGAATATCTTAGGGGAGCTTCCAAATGAAAATTCAGAAAAATCAGGAAAATATGACCAAATGATCGATTGTTTCATGAAAGGGTCGATCGGTTCAAGTATAGTAGTGTAGAAGGATTATGACAAAATGATCAACCGGTTCGTCGGCATAAGTGGATTTAAATCCCCATTTTCAATGCCTCTTCTCATTCCGAACAATTTCTCTTCCTTTGAAACCCTACCTTCTCTATGCAAAAACCCTAGAAACGTGTTTTCTCCCTTAGATCTTTGCATTTAGGCCGTAAGTTTTCGATCCTCGTCATCCACTCGTCGTAATTCCGCGCAGCTGATTTGCACTATTTCTGCTAACTGAACCTATTTCTTCATATTGGTAAGTCCTCTGCCCTTTCGTTTGTTCCAATTTGCTCGGTTCTTTATTGGGTATGCTGTGTTTGTTGGGTTTTATGTTTGGTTAGTTATTTAGTCGAAGTTTTGCTTGGTTCCTCCCTTATTTTTTTTTGTTTTATTTAGGGGTTTTCCCTTGATTAGATGTTGGGAACTTGCTTGCTTAACCAGGCTAATTTGTTTTGCTTGACCAATTTGGATTTATCAAACTGCCTGCTTTGTCGCCATTAGGACATTGGTTTATTATACTCTCGCTTTTCTTGCTTTTTTTTTTGTCTGAATGTTGTCGCTGGTTTTATTACTGAAAACTGTTTTTTTTCTAGTTGGTCACACCCGTTTCCCGTTAGGATAAGTTTTGATCAATTCTAGGTTGTTCTTCCTCGTATTGATAAGGTATATATAGTTATGGAGATGTATTTAGGTATATACCCTATTTACATCAGCTGCGGTTGGGTTCGAGATCGCCATTTGCAAATCACTGCATTGGGTTATTGGGTGAATTTACTTTATAGCTCAAAGAACCCGTTTAGGGTCTTAAGACTCACTCATTTTCCACTAATCGCCTAATATCAATAATGTTCTAGGCAAGGACTGAGTAAATAGGGTTCGGGGTTTTGAGTCTATATCCTGTTCTAGTCTCTATTGTAGGGATCGAAAATTCTTGGCCCATCTTTGTGCTATTTTTTGGGCAGTTGCTTCACATTGACAATTCCAAATTGGTTTTGTCTATTTCGGTGTCTAGTTAACGTCTAGAGATTGGATCGCTCTTCAGGCCTCCTCTTAGAATGTCTCTTAGAACCTTCATGCTTCTCTCTTTATCGCCTATTGACCTAGAACTCCAAGGTTTCTTCATTATACTCAAGTATGTATAACTGTACATGAGTCTGCATCTACACTAGCCTGAGGTAAACGTCCCATGGTGCGAGATCGAGATCGACTTCGCACATGTGTGCAGGAAATCCATAGGGCCGGTTAATATGAGTATTTTCAGATCACCCATTGATCATGAGCGCTATTGTTCAGACTTCTGTCAGGGGAAGGTCATTGCAGGCCGGGACATCGACTTCTCCTCATTAGAGGGATCCCGCCTTGAGGCCCTATTTTCCAACATGGGGTGGCTCCCACTTTTCACACTCCATGAGCTAGTCTACCCCACACTTGTCCGCGTTCTCGCCCGGCACGCATTTCTCTGATTCTTGTATCTCTAGTGTTACTGAGCTCGAGCCCGACATTGGTGCTGAAGTAGAGCTCACCATCCCTTATCTATCCCCAACACCGGCTGCACATTTGCCTCGGAGTCAACATTTCGCCTCGTGTCGACGGTTTTGATCTGCTTGAAGCATGTCGCCTTACAGGCTCCATCGCACATAGAGTTGGCCAACTACAAGCCAGTAGCCTAACACATGAGGCACGCCTCCTTCATCAGATTGTAGGCCGCTGTATCCTCCCCCGTGGTGGTCATTGGAACAAGGTATCTTACCTCAACGCCTTCCTTCTAGATTATATTCTAGTTCGGTGCCTAATGGACCTTGGTCGTCTCATGATCAGGCACATGATATATAGTCACAGCATGACGGGACGCGTTCTACCTAATGGACGTCTCGTCACTCGTCTCTTCACCTTTCATGGATTTGATCTCATTGATTAGACTAATCAATAGGAGCCAAGATACTACGACACATTCACTGCATCTACTCTCGGTCGTATAAGGATTCCTTGTCACACCCCAATTCAGTCCGACCGAATGAGATCGGCAGGGTTCGGGGTGAAAACTATATTAGGACTCTACTGTTTTTTCTCAGAGCTGAACTTGTACCTGTGGGTATACAAACAATTTATGTAATAACAAAAATCATTTACATATAAAAAAGAACTACCACCGGAGTGGTGTCCATCAATATCTATACACATATACTGAGTCCCATTTACTTATACATATACAAAAACAACTTTACATTTCAATTACATATTCAGAGCGTAGAACCTACTGTGATGAACCCCTACTAGTGTGCTAACCCAGCTGTATGCGGAAGATCGCAGATGTCCTACTCTGTACTTACATGGATTAAAAACCCGTGCTAAGCTTTACGCTTAGTAGGAAACGTATCTTATAACTTATACTTGTACACATGCATTTATACTGAATTATAATAAACATCTGATGATGATATACGAATCTTCATGAATTCATATAACACATTTACACACATAATTATCCTTGTAACAAACTTATGCTTGTTCTAATTTCTCGTATACGGTACTGAACTTATACTTATAACAAACTTATACTTACTCAGATCTTACACTTATGGCAGACTTATTCTTATTCCGATCTCCCGTAGGACACATCTTTATACTTATCTCCGTGGGACACAGCGCTATACTTATCTCGAGTGGGACGCATACTTATCATAGATTTCCTCGTATGCGTCTTCGAGAGGCTTATACATATACTTATACTTATCTCCCGTGGGACACACATACTTATGTATCTTCTGGATTGAACTGTCTGCTCTTATCTCTTGAAGGACACATACTGTCTCAGGCTTTCTCAAGAACTATATATCGAGACTTATCTGTACTTGTCAGCTGAGATCTTATACTTTGTGATACGGCATATACTCTGTATCAGTCTTATGGTGTGTGCGGAGCTATTCTTCTATTTAAGTCTTATACTATCATTCGAGAACTTATTCTTTGTATTCGAGATCTTTATACTTGTGATACGAACTTATTCTTGTTCGGATCTTATATATTCGGAACTTATTCTTGTATTCGGATCTTACTTGTGATACGGGAACTTATTCTTGTATTTCGAGATCTTATACCTTGATACCGAACTTATTCTTGTATTTCAAATCTTATACTTGTGTTACAGAATTTATTCTTATACATTTCGGATCTTACTTTAGTATAAGGCTTTGCTCGCATAATGCCGAATACGGGTACCGTAAGGTACTACGAAGATTTTTACTGCCTAAAAACCTCTCACCACGTAGATATACGAGACCTCTTGTGCCGTATCTTATACTTGTTCA